>CADDXX010000165.1:0-26750 GCA_902810485.1 Alauda arvensis | reverse complement strand
CAAAAAAAAACCAGCATCACTCCTCCCCCTAAAATAAAATAAAAAAAAATCCCCAAATCCTCTAGCAGTGAAAAAAAATCCCCAAATCCTCTAGCAGTGGATGCACAATTAACCACATTTTTTAGTCTAGCAAAAATCAGGTCAAAGGTGTAAGTGACTGAAACAAAAAGAAACACTATAGGAAACTTCCTGGTGTTCTTAATATTTTTTGTAGAAGATGTAGTATTAGGTGATCTGGAGGTTTGGAGCAGGGTGTGTTCTTCAGGGCTCCAAGACATGCAGTTTCTGTAGGATTTCAACACAAGTTCAGTGTTGCACTTGGTACAACCACCACTGCAGTGCCAGCATAAGGACAGCATTAATCTGAGCCAGCTGCCTGCCTTAGAGTGTGACAGTGCCAGTGGGGAGCTACACATTCCTTAGTGGGCTTAAACAAGGCACAATAAACCACAGCTGCAACTTCTTGCTGGTTCAAATGTACCCTCAGTGGCTGCCAGAATTGTTTGCTTTGGCTTCATTTTTTTCTGTTCTGCTGTGATGAAGGTGTGCAGTACAATCTTACAAAACCAAGTTTTAAAATAGAAGCAGTTACCTCTATTCATGCAACTCAGCAACTTCCTTCCAGTGGAAATATTCCAATTTTAAGCTGTACTAACTGAACCAAAGAGAGAAGAAATGTCAAAACCGAGTCAAAATGTGAGGATTCCTGGTGTACTGGTACTCACAGACAGTGTTTTATTTACTGTTTCAGCCAGTTCAAGGGCATGTCAGACCATATGAGCAGGTGAGAGAAGGTGAAGAAACCTGGTGCTGACTTCTTGCAAGCAGTGCAGGATAACCCAGGCCCCAATTTAATGATGCCCCACTGATGACATAAACTTGAATTACTCTGGGATAATGCATTCTTCACAAAGGAGATGCAATAATCAGAGAGGCATGTGCATTATGTTTGGTGGGGGGGGGATTGATTTTTATATAAAGAAATAGAAGGTAGTCAAGAATATGTGTCTTGTAGCACATCTCTAAAACTTGCTGTAATATTACCCACTCTTACAAACTGACTTTATCTAGAGTGTATTGTTGTGGTCTTTGAGGTGTGGTTTGCCAGATGCTGTAAGGCATAACCATCTTACTGATCTGTTCCTTCACATCAGAGGGAAGTTGATGCATTTGAAATTTTTTATTTCAAATAAATGTGTTTATTTACACCAGAAAGGGAATATTCAGAGGTCAGCCTTTACCATGTTCATCAGTCCAGCTTTATCTGGCATCTTATCAGTAATCTCTGCTGCTGCATCACACAAATTAGCTTGTGTCTTTACAAGCATTACACAATGAATGAAACAAAATTGACTCTCCAAAGGTTTTGATTTAGTCTGTGATCTGTTTACATTCACTGTGAGACTTCTGTGGGAATACTGGAAGTATTTTTTTTGTTTTAAAGTGCTTTTTCCATCCCAGCCTTGTGGATTACTCTTAACTGGTAAAAATTTGTGACGAGTTAAATAGAGCATGGCAAGAAATGGGTCTAGTTTGTCACTTCACCTCATTTTGAAAGCTGAAAATGAATTATTTAAGCAATGAGATGGTATGGGCTTTGCATCAACGCCCATTCTGGATGTTTGCCTTGCTTCCCACCACGTGAACAGTACAATAATCAGCACTAATTGACAAGCTAATGTTACTTATAAAGATTTGACATTTTCCTTTTGATGTTTTTTGAGAGTTTCTTCCACTAGAAGTTATAGGTGATGGAAATGCTGCAGTCTTGTTTCCAAGATGTGCAATGATCAAACACTTCAAAACCAGATGTTATTTGCTGGGCTTTCGTAGGAATTTCCTTCTTTTTTTCTGCTAATTACACACTTAAAGCTCTTGGAATTTTTATGTTTGCAGTTTGAACCTTCCTTTTTCTGTTGCTTTGGTTTTCCTTTTTCTGGTATATAAAACYTGGCAGGTTTTGATTTGCATTGTGCAGTTGTCTCCAGGTAAACTGGCATTCCTTTGGATGGGAAGGGACTGGATGATGCARTCCTGGAGCACCCCTGATTGCTCCAGTGACTGGGGGTACCTTGGGTTATTTGGCCAAGCTGGAGCCACTCCTACCATACCCTGCTGTCAGCACTGCCCTGCAAATCTGCCCCCTTGGATTGCTTCACGTGTTGGAAAGGCTGGGATGCTCTGACAAGGCTGTCAGGTGCACTCACCTTTCTTAACAGAAGATTTCCAAAAACACCCAAGGAGATTTTTTTAAACTCTTGCTAAGATTTTACTTAAAAAGAAAATAAAACAGTGAATTTTTTGAAATACMGAAAKCCAGATCTGGATGAAATACAATCMATTAAAWTCTAAGACTGGGCAAAAAATCCWCTCCCTGCTTGCTGTTTCCTTTCAAKGAAAATGCTTTCCTTCAGYTTTACTTTCAGTCCTGTAACTTTTMGTAGCTTTTTAGGTTGTAAAAGCCTATGTGGTCTCYTCTGAAACCCTCAGAAATGTCATTGTCKCTGCAGTATTTTTGTGTCTGGTTCTCCATTCCCCAGATACATAAGGTCAGTAACTTGTAGGAAGGAGGAATTTTCCTAGGCAGACTGTAAAGGGAATTACACAGTCCWGTATGCTAAAGCAGGAAAAGAAGTCTCTCAGTAAGAGAATGCATGTGCAGTAAGATGTGGTTATACAGATTGTTAAGATATTTTAGTTTCTATATGGGGGGGCAGGGAAGGAATGAATTTAATCTATTGTATTTCATACATTCAAAACAATTGTTAAAAAAAAAGTTAAAATGTTTGCTTCAGTCTGTAGAAGCTCAGAAATTGTTTTGCTTTTATTACTTCTCAATTTATTCCTGGAGGTGCTTGGGGAAGGAGAAGGGGAAGGGTCTGTGCCAAGGGCACAGCACTCACTGATTTTATATCGTCTGTGCTGTGTTTTGCACATCATCTGTAAACGACCCAAGCACACTGAATGGTTTGGGAACATCAGCTCTTTTATGCATTGGCCTTTGGGCTTACTTAATGGAGTGCTTTAGAAAGTCTTCATGTCATTACCATCAAATGTGGCTCAGCCAACATAAAAGTTAGGTTTTACTCAGAGGGAAGCATAGGAACCAAAGTATGATGTGCATTGCCCTMGGATCACTGAAATCTGTAAGTGATCCAGCCCTCAGGTGTTGGAACACAAAAGATCCATTCTCTTCTTTCTGCTCTCTTAAAACTAGTTATGGCTATTTCATGGCTCCTTTTTATATTGAAAACTGGACAGKTTTTGTTTAAGTAAAAATTGGTCCTTTCTGAGAGCAAAATCAATAATGAGCTAAAGCTAAGTAGTCTCATGACTTGTAGCTTCACTTAAAACCTCAGGTTGCTCTGCTTATTCTATCAGAACCTCCTGTCATTTTCCCTCTCTGTTATTCTTTAATATCTTTGCTGCTGAAATCTCAGCATTTTTTACAGTACATCTTAATTTCATCTTCACTACTTCAAACACTCTCCCTTTCTGCACATCCAAAATGTAGACATCATTATCAGMTGCATTGCTCTGATCACAGTTCCCTCCTTCCTAAATTATTGATCAGGATTTCCTCTTACAGTTCATGTTTCTCTTTATGCTTTATGTATTTATTCTAAACTGCTCTCTGGCTGATCCTCCCCTCACTGCTCCCTTSTCTCCCCATGTTCTTTTCCCCATAGCACTTGGAATATGTTTTTTAACCTTGCAAAGCACAGCCATCCTCCTCTTTGTAAGCACTTTGGATAGTCTGTATGTTTGGCAAAGTGTAGGCACCCCTTGAAGAGCCCATTTACAACAGAAGATGAGGTTTTACTGTGGCTCCCCTCAGCACCTGATGACAAAAGCACTTSTGTTATCTCTTCATGTAGGCCTTAGGGGAATGGAGCTGCTGGGACTCGGAGCTCTGGGCACTGTGTTTGGATTCCTTTGAACTTCTCATGTCACAGTCTGCCTCAATTTCAGCTGATGACCCAAGAAAAAAGAAAAAAAAAATCCAAATAAAAGCTCCTTCTACCTATCTGTTAATACCATATTGACATGATGGGATATTTTCTTTTGTGAAACCCCAGATGAAGTTCCTAGGTTTGTGTTACAGCTTTGAAGCTGCTCAGTTTTTGGTTGTGTTTTTTGTTTGTTTTGGGTTTTGCGCTGTTTGTTTGGGTTTTTTGATTGCACTTAATTTTAAAATCTAAAGTTTATCTGAAAGTTTCTCAATTGATTGCTTATTCAGCATTAACACTCAGCTGGCCTTAGGGCCACTTGCAGATGATCAATAATGTGAATGTCCTAGGCAATGCTCAACTAGAACTGTAGAACCTTGCACATCTGTTTGGAATTTACTCCTGCTTCAGTGTCCAGCAGCAACAAYGCTTCTCTTTGCAGCTGCCCACAAATATCCCTGCTTAAAAATGTGTACTTCTGCAGTGGAATGTTTTGAGTAATGTGGGTTTCTTTTCTCCCAAGACCAACAGCTAATGCACTTCCTAGTAAATARCAATGATAATTTGTCTGGGCATTTGGTTGCTAGTCAAAGTTCTTGATTTTTTACTAAAAGGTTTTTAGTTCCTGTTTGATTAATACATTCAAGYTTGAACTTTCACCTCAATTTCCATAATAGGAGGAGCAGAGCCTTTAAAGATTTAATGTAAGAGTTTATCAGCCAACTGGTAGAATGGTGTTTTATTGTAGAAATGAGACAAAATGAGAAAGCCTCTGCATTTGGAGAGCCTAATTTCATTTTGATATTTTTAGAAGGATGTAGTTACATATTCAGGAGGAGGACAAAGATTCTGTCATTTCTCAGTTACATTTGTGGAGAGCTCATATGAAAGTGGAGATGTACTGGAACAGACAAGCCCACAAGGTTTCTTACCACATTGCCACACTAAGGCTCCTTGAAGCTTCTCGAAAATACCTGGACTTTTTTGCAGAAAATGTGACTCCTAGGGGAACAAAATACTTCTTATAATTGCTAATTGATCTTAAAATATTTCCAATTCCATTAAGTACAGAAAAACTGTGCAGAGGTTGAGATTTCAATTAAGATTATTTTACAGCAATATTTTGTCATTTAAGTATTAGAAGTTTCATTGGCTAATAGCATTTTTATTAAGAAAGACAATCTTACAGGGAAACTTATTTGGCACAGGCTTTTTTGTTGTTGTTGTTTATGAGCTGTGCTTGAACTACTGCAACATTCCCAGTGCAAGAATTCAGATTCTTCTTATGGATTGTTGCCTAAGCAGAGCCTACAAGTGAGCTATAGCCAAGTTCCCACACAGAATAATGCCCACAGGAGTGTGTGTGCAGAGGTCTACAGCAGTTTTCAAGGCAATGTATAGATATTTCTAATTTTAATGGTGCCTTTGAGCCAGTAACRTTTCCACTCTCCATCAGATTGAAGKGCCATCATTTTAATACAGTCTTCTGTACACTATCACATCCTTTCCAACCCATTTCACAGGGAAATTGTCCATTGTTAGARAGATATTCTTTGCATGGTTTGGTCCATCATTGTCACACTATTAACCTTCAAGTATTATGCACATAATTGACATAAACTAAAAGAAACAACTCAAGAAGTTTTCTCTTATTTTTGCCATCTAGATGATCAGCATTAAATAACATGCTCTTAAKGTGACAGACAGCACACCACAAAGATGATACTTGTATATTACAGAAATCAGCTCTAGGAAGAATTTTGAAGATGTCAATGTTGGAAGCATGTTTCTTTCCCCCTTTAAGTACTGTAACAAATGACTGCCAAGACTTGAGCASTGACCTGTGGGCCAGCCAGCCTTCCATGGGAGGAAAAGTGTGTTCAGGTCTAATGGCTGTAGTATTAACCCACATCCAAAAAGGTCATTGTTTGCTTAGATAATCTCCACAGGCTAGGCTGTGTTATTTCCTTCTCATACTTTTATATTCAAAATTAAATAAAAATGGAAGCAATAGATACAGTGCTGGAAAGATGTTCAATATATTTTTAAAAAGTGGCTATTGTTGTCAAGCTCATCAAACCTTTGAAATGTATGCTTTAAGACAGAAACCTTGGAAATCCCAGTGTATAGGAATAATAGAGCCAATTGCTGTTTCAAGATCTCTGAAGTTGTTGGAGTAGAAATTTTGTATTGGTGAAATGAAAACATGCATGAGAGCCTAATATTTTCTTCCTGGGTGATTTACAAGAATTTGGTCGTCTTGAAATAAGAGATTAGTTTTCCTCTTAGTTTTACAGCTATTTCAGAGGCTACCTACATGTTGGAGGGCTAAATTTGACACATAGTTTTACTGATCCCATAAGTGACTTAGTCCTTAAATCTTGCACTGATCTTGTGAACATGGTTCTCCTCTTTAAAGCTCCTAACAACATTCCTGGAAATACCCAACTGTTGGGGTTTGTGATTTTCCATTTGTATTGCTTTGTTCCAAGCTACCCCCTTTTGCTGTTTGCCCTTGGTTCTGCCTGGTCTGCCTCCCTGATGCACCCCTCCATGGGCTCCTGTCCATCTCCCCTGTGCCCTCCCCTGGCATCTGTCTGTTTCCCTTAAACCAGTCCCCTTATTCTGGAAAGTTCTCCCAGTTCTTCTTGGTGATTCGTTGTTACATGTTTGTCCCTCCCTCGAGTTCTCCCCATTGGTCCCAGTTGATGTCAATCCAAGTTGTAACCACACCCCGATCCCTCCTGACTGGTTTGTTGTTCCTGTCCCTCCCCTGTTAAAAGGTGTTGCACACCCCAGAGAGGTGCTCCTTTGGGCAGTCTCCTCTCAGGGTAATTTGCCAAGCTCAATAAACCCTGAGAACTCAGACCCCCAAAGGAGTCAGCCTCTTTTTCCAAGGGTAGCAGGAAGGTTTCTACCACTCTTGCACCCACCGGGGTCTGTGTGTGTCCTTGACCCACAGATTGTGGCAGGGTCACCTCTGGGCTGAGCCAGCCCTAGAAGAGAGGGACCWCCTGCACCCAACTCCCATGGCCTTCTGCAAGTTCTCTTAAGTCTTCTGTCACAACAAGAAAGGTTCTGCTACTCTGCCAAATTAGCATGGGGAAAAAGCTCCTCTTTCCTTCTGCTGATGAAGAGTGTTGACTCCCTGCTCTATCASCCAGGCTGTTCTGTGCTGTGCCCCACTCTGAGTGTGGCTGAGGGGGCAGGGAAGTGGGAGATGGGGACAAACAGCTCTGAAAGGAAGAAGGGCCAGAGTCTTTATCCTACCCATTCATCCCCACCTGGTAAATCACCTTCTCAGGCCCTTCTCACAGAATGCTTCTTCAAGAGCTGCCAAATTTATCATCATTTTCCTAATGATTGAAGAACGCTGCTGGTTTGGWTTTTGCAAAATGAAAAAATTTTGACTGGAAGGTCACATCATTAGATACAGCTGTTTCACAGGCATGCCTAAGGGATCCTGAATGCCAGTGTGTTGTTTGGCCAAAAAAAATTAGGTGAATGTGTTTTGTGCTCATRTAGAATTTCAAWGCAAGTCCCAAACTAATGCATTTCCTTTAAAAAGTCTGGGGATTTGTGTGCAGGCTTATCAGTGGTAGGAGACCTGGGAAGGTTGGAAATTTTACTGCAGTGAAGTATTTTTGCTGGTTTTCATTAAACATAAAATGTAAGGATTTGCTCTAAAATAGGTTTTTGTAGTGCTAAACTACTGAACTTTTGCCATTATGTGAGATTACCAGTTCTAATTGTCACCACCTTRTTGCAATTAGTCTTATCTYTGGTACCTCAAAATAAAAAAATCAYTGTGTTTGTTTTCTGGGTTTTGTTATAAAGACATAGCAGTGAGAGAAGTGTTTCTTTTMTTTCCAAAGTTCATCACAGCTGTTTGTCAATATTTTGAAATAGGAACAGAGAAAAACATGAAATATTAAAAGTGTGCCAAATCCCATCCTTTCTGCTAGCRTGCCTTTGATTTCAGTAGTTTTGTTTAGTCTCAGTTATTTATTCTTTTCCAAAAAGAATAATTTAAACATTCATATTCCTAGATCTCAGTTAAATATTTATCTAAGTTTATAAAGCTGTTTCTGCTGATTAGTGAGCTACCTGTTATGGGAGAACAAAGAAACTCAAAAGGCAGCAAATTAAGGTCACAGGTCAGTGTTCAGGCAAAATAGAGCTGGGCTACCAAATGATTTTCAGTTATTAAGCCAATAAATCAGGCAGATGTTGATAGATGCAAGCACTGGGGCAGTGTGTCAGCCTCATGAAAAAATTGTTTAACAGATTCAGGTGATCAATGCTGTCAGAATCTTGCATGTGGAAAAATAAGATGACAAATTAAGCTGTAAGGCTGTGACACCAGATATTATTATGTGCCCCTTCTTCCCACTCCCCACCACTGCCACCATTGTTTTACATCTAGCCTAAAAGCAGAAGCACACAAATAAATAAATAAAATTATGCATCCATCCATTTATGTCCCTTGGAAAGCCCACAAGTGAGGCAGAAGGCTAATGGATTTTCAGAGCAAATGCAACCTGCTGCATAAGCCCTGATTGAAGASCTGTGAAGGGGAAGGGAATAGATAAAGAGGGTATTGAATTATTAATGAGCTCTATGATAGTGGTCTAATTAGAGCTAAAGAGTTACCACTTTTTTATTAATGGCACAATGAAAACAAAAATAACCCATCAAAAGTCATTACGACAGAAATGATCCTAAAATTGAATACATTTTCATGGCAAAGAGCACTGTATTATATTTGTTTACAGGAGTTTCTGGGGCTTGCATATTGTAGAATRTGTTACCAAAAAATATGTTTTTWWAWTTTTTTTWAAATTATGATTTTATTTTTTGRATGACACYAGCAGAGTAATCCAGTAATTGCTGTTGAAGGCTTGGGCCTTACTGTTTTCTCAAAGGGAAGACACTTAAGGCTGACAACAAAAAGAAAGTTGTCTCTTATAAAAAGCTTTTCTTTCCATCCTATGTATCTGTAATCATGAGATGCTGAAGGCTAAGTGCCATGCTTTTTCAAGTTTATTGGTAGGTGTTTTTTTTTGTTTGTTTGTTTCTTTCTCTTTTTTTTAAGATAAATGTGTGCATATTGGAACCTTGAAAATGAGATCCAAGAGAAGGCCAGTGTGATTTTCCTGAGATCACTGCTGGGGGGCCAGGGGTCCCCAGATGGTCACAGCAAGCTCTGGGCTTGCCAGACCCCACCACCACAGTGCCTGGTGCCAGAGATCCAAAGTGCTGGGGTGCTGAGGTGTGAGTGGCTCTGTTTTCCCCCTGGGCCAAGCAGCAGCTCTCTCCTGATTCCCCTGATGCAGGGTGAGGTGGCTGTGTCTACAATGGCCGTTGTCTTTGCAGCAGGGCTGGGAGAGGCACGTGTGCAATGTGAGGTGCAAGTTGTTGAGCACTCAGCTAATTTGCAAGCTGATAAACGTCACAAGGCTGCAGGAATGATGACTTTATGGGAAAAATTAGCTGAGGGAGACAACAAAAAGTGTTCATGTCTATCTTAGGAGATACCTGAAAGGCAGCCTGAACTGTCATCAGGGCATTTAAGATGTTTTCAGCAGTTACTCTGTCAGAGATTTCAGATTACTGCTGTTACCTGTTTCACAGATGGACAGGAAAGTGCAATGTATGTGAGCTTTTTGCCAACAAGCTCTTCCAGAGAAAAAGAAATGGTTCTTTGAATGACACCAATTCCCTGTTTGTTTATCTGTCCCTGATTTTTTTTTCTTTAATGGTCTGTCCTCTGCCCTGGCCTCAGCACACTCAGATGGTGGATGGAATCTCTTTGCAGAAGCCTGGAGACAACTGCCTTTCTCAAAATGAAACTTAARTTGTTGGATGGAAAATGTATATATGCCAAAATGTACTTTTCCCCCCAAATTCTCCCTCAGGTTTTTAGTTCAGTTCAAAGTGCTAAAGTCATGGTAGGTAACAATTGCTAATGATTTGAGAGAAGTGAATGTCTAGAATATTCTAGTTCAACTCAGATTTTTTTTACAAGAAAATATAAATGGGCAAAGCATACCTTACTCAAGGGTGCCTTTCTTTATCTTCTGTATTTATCACAGGCCAAAACAGCTGTATTTAGCACAGRCCCTTGAGTCCCAGCCACCCCAGCTGAATTCAGATGGGCAGTGCACACATTGCTAGGGTGCCAAGGTGAGAACAAAGCTCTTATGGGCAAACAGGAACACAGATGCCTCTGCTTGTCACCAACATGCACAACCATGCAGAGCATTTTGCTGTCAAAACATAGCACTGCTATTCAGGAGTGTCTGGGTGGCACAGCTGGCTGGGGGGCAGGTATTTGCTGCAGCTGATTACAGATGTTCTGCCCCAAACACCACTTTTTTTTCCCCAGAGGAAGCCACAAAAGGGAGCTCTGCAGCATTACTCACACACAGGTGTTGTGGCAGAGGTGCTGGCACTGGCAACAACACACTTCTGGCCCCATGATGTACAAGCTGCTCCATCACACAGCTGTCACACAACTGTCTCTTGGATCTCCTGGGTGATGACTTCAGGCTGTTTCAGACAGTTCTATTTCTTCTTGTTTTGTGCAGGAAGAAAAAAAAAGGCAATAAGAAGGAATAGAAAACAATAATTTATTAATATTGTACAAACCTGTGAAATATTGCTTCCTGTGAGATCCTGCARTAATGTATGAGCAACATAGATCAGTTTGTGAAGTTAATTTCTCTCAAGAATTCTGTGTGTTGCAGGAAACTGCATAAATACTCCATAACAGTGCCATTTGCTACACTGAAGCAATAACCATTTATTTTGGTGAGTTCCAGAGTTAAAGTATGAGGGTCTTTTATTATTAACCCCATTGTTCCCTGCTTGGGTTTCTTTCATCTGTGTGGAAACCTGAAAACCTGCTTCTAGCAACTTTTAATTTTCATACAGAGAGGGAATTGAAAAGAGCCAAGGGCGTACCGTAGGGACCAAGACATCACAGGTGATGCATGTTGYCATTTTAATGGAGACACATTAATAGTTTTTGAATACACAGTGTACTTACTGTGTGTGCTGGTAGAAGCTGCCTCGAAATTTGGGCTGAAAGAGAGAAATGTAAGTCCTTGGTTTAGCATGTGTACAGCAAACTGTCAGAAAACTACATGTGGTTTTATAATTAAAGGCCACTGAACTTCTACAACAGTGTTGTTAATGAGTCTTCTCCACTGAGGCTCTCTTCTCAGGTAGAACTTAGGGTGCTGTGCACTATCATTTTAMAACAGCATGAGTACAATGGCAATTTATTAAAATATTGTTAATTCTCTCCATACAACCATGAGGCTAATTAAATRTAACAAGTTTCCTTCTGGGATTGGTTCCACAGGCTGCAGGCTGTTCTTTAACCAGATCCTTTGGGGTTTTCCATCTGTGTGGGAGACCAAGAGCAGCCCCATGGAACGCAATTTTCTGCACTTGGAGAGATTTGTAATTCCCTGTCAGAGAGGTGAAAATTACATTTAGCTCTTGACTGCCTCCAAGAATGAGGGGCAAAAATTGTTGATCTAAAAGTTTGTCTTAATGCTGTTAAAGTTTTTTTTTTCTCTTTTAATAGTGGGGCTGTGTTTATACTGGTGAGTTAAACATTGCTGCAAAACCATAACTTTTCAATTCCTGAGACCAACTGATGAGAAACTGCTCCTACCCCCTGGTTTAACTCTTTAGCTATTATACCCCTGGATTCAGCTGTTCCCTCCCAACTCCAGTTGTGTGACTTGCTGRTGGGGTGGTGTGAGAGGCAGAAAASGTCTTGGCTCTGTGCAAGTGCTGCTCAGTGATAACCAAAMCATCCCTGTGTTATCAGCACAAACCTTAACACAGGTGCTGTGGAGAAAATTAACTGTACCCAGCCAAAATGAGCATAGATAATGCCACCTGGCCTTGAACCAAGTCACACCATGGATATTCTACCAGTGAAAGGGTATAAAGAGTCTTGTCCCAGATCCTAAGAGGAGTTTCATGAGATGCTGTTTAATTTCTGGGCAACAKGTGAATAGCACCACAGGCTAAAACTGCTCAGTTAACATTCTGTCAATCAGATCAGTGCCAGAGCAGTTTCTTGACTTATTAATGACACAAATTTAACGAGCAATCATGAAACTCTAAGTATCAATATCACCAATTCAGCCAATGCACTATAATATTAAACATTCAGGCAATGTTACATAATGCCTAGAAATTTCTAGGTATCCTTTTTGCAGCTAATCCCCAGAAGTTCTCAATTCACCCACACCAAGTCAGGCATTCCCCATGTTTTAAATGCTTGGAATTCTGGGTGTTGAAGTCTCCCACTCCTCACACTGTCTGGCCTTTCTCACCCTCTGTTATCTAAGCCATTTTGCCAGGAGGGGCCAGTGGGAGCCATTCCCACAGAGTAACTTCCATCCCTGGTGGGCAGATGAATGTGTGTTCAACTGAACCACACAGCATGGAAGGTACACAGGTCCAACCTTTCTTTGAAAAACAAACAGTAGTAATAGCACCAATATGACAGGCTTGCATTTTAAATGTTTTCCTTCTGAGTAACAATGAAACCCCTCACTCTAAAAGGGTCTATCATAAACACCTTTTTTAGCAAAAAGCTTGAGAGCCTTTCCTTCAACTGTTCTGTATGAGAATTAAAATAATTCATCAAAAAGAGTGAATAAGTAAGAGTGAATACAAAAGAGTGAGCCATACTCACAGGATTTGATTTGCACAAATGAGATTGTGGTCAGAGAAAAGCATATTGTTTTTATTTCAATATGTAWATTCTGCAGACTGTTTTCAGCAAAGTCACTGGAGTTTATGCCTTTCTATTTTTTTCTCCCTTTTTTCTGTTTTAGCTCCTTATCTCATATTTTCAAAGGCTGGAAGTAATCACTTTTCAGTTTTGTCAAYATAAGAGAAATTTCTAAATAATTTAGCTTAAATCCTCAGGACAGGCTTGACTAATGCTCCTTTTTTTATGACTCGTTCCAGTGCTCCTGTAGGTATTTTTTGTAGGCTAAATCTGTGTGTGTTTTCTTCTCTGGTATTTCTGCTCCAGAGCTGAAATGCCTGTCCCTCTGTAATGCCAGCTCTGGAAGCCACATGCCAACTGCCAACCCTTGGCTCAATTTCCTCATGTGTCCCATCATATTTCTCATGGGAGTGGAGCTGGTGGACCACGTCACAAAGCACAGACATTCATGTCTAGAGATAGGTAGGGTGGCCTTCCTGAACCTGAAAGTTTATAGGGCTTGCTTTAAGTCAGCAAGTTTTTTATTTTTATGCTGTTGTTGGGAGCACTTTTACATTTGAGGTGATGCACTTAATCTAACACTTTTGTAGATTGAAGTGATAGGCTGGGACCTCAAAATTCTGTTATCTCTGGGACTGTTTTCCTCTGCCTCTGTTTCTAAATGTAATAAAGGTGTGCCACACTTTCTTGAATATTTTAATCTCTGATCGAAGCATATGCATAGCAAATAACCAGTAAATTGAGTGCACTGGAATAAACTGTRTAACTTCCTTTCAGATTACCCCATAATCTCCAGGCAGTGTTTCTTACTTTGAGTACTAATTATCCTGCAACTTCATTGAGCCACGAATTACCCATAATTATCTATTTTCCGTGGTTAAACAAAACCTGTAATTAGGCTTTTTTCCATGCCTTGAATTTATACATGGTGTGAACTGAAATTAGGCCAGTGTGTACTGAGCTAACAACAAGAGTGAGCTTATTCTTTTAGCCCTGAACTCCTTCATAGCTGTGTAATTTGGTTCTCAGAAAGGCAGAGCTGTCCCCCAGAGAAGAACCAATCTGCTTCRGGGAGTGAATAGTGGAGGTGTAGTCTAAAGTGTGTGTTTAATTATCCTTATCCCCACCCCACCACTTAAGCCTGGCTTAAGGTGTGTGGTCACAGTTCACTGGAATGCTGCTCTTTCCCCTCACACTGTGGCTTTTGGAGATGTGAAATGCTTTTCAGTGCATTTGTTTACAGCAGGCAGACAGGGCTTTGAACAGCTCCAGGATGAAGTGACCTTTGAAGGTGCTTAAAGTTATCCATCTCTGTCTGAAGCACAGTAATTGAGACTCAGCCTCAGCTTTGCCTGAATTAAATCATTAATTCAACAAAAAACAAACCTAAGAGAGTATTCCCTGGAGCAGAATAGATACAAATCTTTAGGATAATGCAGTCCTAAAMATTATATGCTGAGATTTGGCATCTCATTTTTAAAGGCCAGGAGATGACAKGCTCTAAAACAAATATAATGCAGGGAAGCCAGAAACCAGATAAAAGGTTTTGAATCATGCCATTCTCTGGTGTGTATCTCTGTTATGCACCCCATGATGGAGCACCTGCACCAAGGCTTTCTAGAAATGACATATCACAAAAAGGTCAGATACCATGCAGTTCCTCTGCTGAGGCATCTGTCAAGTCATGTTTGCCGTCAGAACAAGGTGATGGCCTGAAAGGGAGCAGCATGTTCTGCAAGCATCTGCAGCATATGGCACTGGAAATGCATGTCAGTGAAGCAGGAGCCATGCCATGTACCTGCTCTCCAGCTGTAACATGTTATTTGTCACAAAAAGCTGCAGTTGTTTAATTTTTCATTAACAGTTTCCATGTCTTCACATATTGCCTCACGCACTGGATTWAAGGCAAAAAGCAGGAAGCCTCTTTGTTCAGTGTAGAAATGTGCAATGTACAGAAGGCAGTGTGTGATAAACACATCATTACACAAAGTATGGGGCTGATTGTCATTTGCACAAAGGCCCACATGCATTGATTCAGCAGTGCACAACAAGGTTCCTTTAAATAATGCACAGGGAACTGTGAATCAGGCCCAAATACTTGAATTGAATAGAGTCTTCTTTTGAAAATCCTTTGTGTAAATCTCAAATAAGCCCTTTCAAAGATAYGAAATGTCCTTGAATGCTAATATTTTTTAGTGGGGAATGTACATGATGAAATGTGATTTAAAATCTGCATGGATACCACAGTGCTGGTAGCACTAGAAATAAATATTTTGGATGAAAGATGAAAGGCTCTAAGTCCTCCTTATTGGCTCCACACAAAARGAGTCACTGAATTCCAGTGAAATAAAGGTTAAAACACCTTCTTCCTTTGCCTTTTTTAAATATTTGCCAGCTGGAAGGAATTTAATTTTTTATTTTATCTCCTCACAGTACAGAAGCTGTGTGCCTTGTTTTATAGGTCAGTGCACCCAAAACTTGGCTAGGTCTTGGAGAGGCTGTTAAAGTAATAGGTAGGTGCAATTTCTAGTGAGAATGGCCTTTAACTGCCTTGATTTGGGGAGATAGCCATTTATAATTGCTCCATATCATGTACATTTAAACACCTTGAGCAACTRCTGCTTTAGAAAAGAAGTTGCACTMTATGGAACATTWGTTCCTGTCCTTTTGTTCCTTTTTCTTGTTTGGGGGAAAAAAAATAATTGGATTGCTGCACAGAAATAAAGTCATAAAGCTCTGGTGTTTGCAAACTTCTCTCCCTGCTTTTTGGCAGTTCATTGCTATTCAGGATTATATTGGTATTATTGCAGTGTGTTATAAAGAGATTTGTGTCTGGTAGAAATCAGAACAGCCTGGCTTCTGTGCTACACTCATGGATTTAATCAAAGTATGATTGCATGCACTGCTGTGAATATGTAAATCAGAGAATACACAGTGAGGTTACTCAGCACTTTGTGACAGCAGAAGCTGGAGGTGCTATGTTTCCATCTAGGAATAAAGGCTGGCAATCATTAGGGCTGAATGTTGAACCTGCAAATTTTGTCAAAAGTGCAGCCTTGCTCTGTGTCCATGTCAGAAATAGCATAAATTTTTTTGCAAAGTGCAGCAGTACATCACATCTGTGAACTCAGAAAATCTGCCCTGTACTTAAGATCTGCTTTAAAAATTAGCRAACTTCCCAACCCCAAAGCCCTAGGAGTAAATGGAGGAAAGTTGTTATAGGAAATGATAGCTTATACAGAAAAAAAAAAAAGATCAGTTCATTTAGCTAGTCTAGAAAGTATATTAAACAGCAGCTGTCTTCTTAGTTAAGAGGATTTTGTRGGGCTGGTCCTTCAAAGATGGCAAGAGCATTTAAAATGAACTGCTGACAATGGTAAAATCCCAATGAATTATGAATGTAGTGAGAAATCCATGAACGTATTTACTGGGATAAATCTAGACATAGCATTTGCTTTTCAGTCCTCACTTCTTTTGCTGAAAATTGGGGCACTCCAAACTTTACTTTGGTTCAAGTTCCCTCTGGAGTACAGAAACAGGCTTGTGCTTCACACAACAGCCTGCTGCCTTGGAGAGACACAGATCTCCTCACAGTCGAGTTCTTTAAAATTTGCATTCCCAAGCCAGGAATTCTCTATCATTTGGATTGGGTTTTCTCTCATTTCCCAAGCTTTAATAGTCTTTTAAGCAATTAAAAATTCTATCTCTAAAATGTTTGCTTTGGGAGTCTTTTAAACATGCTTAATCATAGGTAACACAGGGCAATGGAAAATCAGCCATGCTCTTCAAAACATAATGTATTACATTGCAAGGAATATTTCTGAGGCTCTTCATGTGGCAGTGTGAAAAAGACAGCTCACTACAAAGGCTGAGCATGTGTGATGTGTTCACTTGCCTATGCTGCCTTGTATTTTGGATGCCAGGTCTGAAAGTTTATCTATTAATTAATCTATTAATCTATTAATCTAGTAATTATGTCATAGAAAATAAGTCTGGTTTGTGTATTTGTCATCAGTGTTACCTCTGGAATTGGTGAAAGTCTTCTACTTTTAGTCCTTACTCATCARCTTTTGAAAGAATTAAACAGGCAGAAATCCTGTGTTTCTCCTAATGGTGTCTGCATTTTGAGTTGACTGTTTCTTTTTTTTTTCCCCTTCATAATTTCTCCATATATTGGCATAATTGCAGAGAAATGCAGTGATACAAAATAAATGCACATTGTCTTTCACTGCTAGCTCATGTTTTGAAATACTTAATGTGAGGGAGAAAACATGTCCTTTAAACTCACTGCTTTTTTTTTCCTCTCCCTGATTTTGTATTGTGAATCTGAGGGGATGAAAACTGAATTTCCTCACCAGCAAAGAATTCTTAATGAGATCAATTATTTATACATCTTTTTGTACTTCAATACTCAAAACCTTCAGAATTACCTGGTCTCCAGGGATATTAAAAATATATGTAAAACATCTGGTTGTCTTCATTTTGTGGTCTTGAGGACRTTTGCAGATGCCAAAAGTGTTCAGGTTACATTGTCTAACATGTAAAAAATCTGGTTTAGAATATTTTCATTAATTTTATTCTATATATCTCTTTTACTCTAGAATTCCTTTTAATACCTTTTAGCATCAAAAAACCCAAAAAGGTCTCAATCAGGTCATCCAGTGAAAGTAAGATCTGGGAAAGCACTATTAGGTGGGTTAAATTTTTATAACTTCTATTTTGTTGCTTGTCTGGTGTTAACCTATACATTTTATTGGTTATAATAAAGAGTCGGTGATTCAAAAATGCTAACAGATCTCTTTCAAAATTAAGATGTTGCAAAAGGAACAAATGGTATTTTTTTAAACAGAGGGAGAGTAGGTTAGGAAGCCATCTTAAATATGTACAGACATACCTCTACATTTTAGTCACTGAAGGGGAAACTGAAGCTTGGATAAAGTAAATTGTATGTGCAGGCAGAAATGAGGTTTGTTTCTGTAGACAATTTAAATATGAGACAGCTTTATATTTTGGTACACATGAAAATAYTAAAATGTTAACATTTTCCCTGCAAACAGTACCTGTCCTGTTATTAACTTACTGAACTGTACTGGGCGGATATGATTTTCTGCTGGTCTCCCTAATGTTTCACAGATTTCTAATTGTTCTCAGTGCACATGGTGGGATAAATTCAGCCTTTAAATCTTTCCAGTGGTCACTAAAGTCTCTTCTGTCTTGCTTTTTTGCCAGAACAAGGGCGAACTCTGTGTTCTCTGGAGACTTCTCTGGTGGTCTGTGAATCTGCCTAGTGGTATAAATCTGATTCTTAAATTCCCAGCTTTAAATTTGATTAAAAAGACAGCTTAAAGTACTTCAAATACCCTTCTGTTATCTGTTTTCCAGATAATAAATGGYTGTGGTTGGTCCTGTAATCAGTCACTAGTGAGAAGAGAGGTGATCTGTGCAGAAAAGTCCTTTGTTTCCTCTTAATAGTGTCTGAAAATGGTGATTTGCACTCTCTAATTGTTTTGGCTGGGCTAGGAAGTAGCTTTTCTGAGACCTGGGGTAATAATTTTATTCTCCATTTGGCATTCCTTACTGCAGAGGCACTGAAGTGTGATTGAACCTAGATGGGTGTGGTACCATCACYACAGGATATCCTGGGACAGAGTGCAAAAGTGTTGGTGATGGAATCTCCACAAAACCACAGAATAGCTTGGGATGGAAGGGACCTTAAAGATCATCTAGTTCCAGCACTCCCCTGTGGGCAGGGACACCTTGCACAGTCTYAGTCCCACGGGCAATCATTTGCTCTGTGTGCAGCTGTTTGGAGCTGCTTTGTGTTTCTGAGTTGCTCAGGAGTCAGTAAATCATTAAAATTGGTGGTAAAACATCCTTCCGTCCTGAGTTTTGTAAATATTTGTCATTTGATATTGTAGAACATTGGGTAGTCTGAGATTCTTTTCTTCTTTTAGGCTGAAAAACAGTATTGTGTAGTAGTTATACACTATTACAGCTATTAAATCACTCAATTGTGAGATCTACTCTGGTGATGACTCTGGATAGAATATGCAGGAAATCCTCTCTAAAATGCCCACTTCACTTCTTAGAGCATTTAGGAGCTTTTAGGAAAAGCTTTTTCATTTTCTCCTTTTTTACMTCTTTCCCCTTATGTACTTTTACAGTTCAGCCTGATCTGAAATACTGTTTCATGTGGGACTGATGGGTTTCTGTCTTATTTTTTTGGTTACATTCAAGAGCAACCAGTCTGGGAGGTGTGGGGATGTCTTTCTAAGGGAGACCAAAGAGCTGTGCAGAATATGTTGAGAATGCATTCCATACAAATGCATTTTAGAGCATTGCACAGTGCACATTCTAATCCTAAGGGGCCAGGGAAATGATAAAATCATCTCACAGGCTTTTGATAGTTTAGTCAGTGGAAGAAAAATATCTGTAAACATGCTATCAAATTTACAGCTCATTGAAAGTGACAGAGAGATAAAAGAGTGGCTAAAAYGATGTAAATAGAATGTGGAACCTTGCAGGAATGTATAGCATTTAATCTTGTGTACRCAAATGCATGTAACATTTCTGCTCAGTTAATGATCCAGTGCTGAAGCCTGAGCCATAATGTGTCATTGCCAGACACATCCATGAATGTAAAAGATAGCATTGTCTAATTAGTTTGGAACAGGCTTGATTTTTTTATGTTGGCATTGGTGATGAAAATCTTCTGCACATCTTACTCTTTTTTACAGATGCTGTTTTCATGAAATTACACGCTTCTAAATTTTTATTGCTATTACATATAACATTCTGCTTTTTGCTGCTTTTATCTACTTTCATAAATGTAATGGGTATTTCTCTTCCCTTATCCCTTTTATTCCCCTTCCCCCTAAGAAAAAAAGAAGAAGGGAGCTGAAAGTATTGTGAGATTGACTTGAAAGTTAAAATCTTTCAAATAACTGGTCCTGTCATTGACAAATCTTTTTCTTCCACTCTGGTGCTTTTCATGGTAATTTAGAACAAGTTTGAGAAATTTTACAATAATAAATACACTTCTGCTGAAAGCATAYATTATACAAGCAATAATTTAAAGCTGCTCATGACATCAATTATATTTTGCCATGGTGAAATATATAACACATTACATTTTATCAGCACAATGAGGAGATACATTCCAGAATCATAAAGGTGGAAATCAAAGTGGTYTTTCCTTTGCCTAATGGCTTTAATTGCTGGATACAGCAGAACAAGGCTGCTCCTTTATTTAAAATTTCATTTTATCAGCTGTCTGTAACCTGTCACAGCCTGCCCAGTGTGTGACAGTGATACCATTCCGTTCAGTTCCACCTCAACAGACTYGTGACAATGTGCCACTGGATTGTTTTCTGCTCTTCCTTCAGGAAGGGGCGGGTTCTGCATACCACAGATTGATTAAAATGCTGTCTAAGCTCCATCACGGATGAGCATTATCCATTAGACAGTAGCTGTCCATCTATAGACTCACCATCCATCCATCCATCCATCCATCCATCCATCCATCCATCCATCCACCCACCCACCCTGCACCATAGCTGTAATTTTCCAGCAGAGCCCATGGAGCAGACAGAGCTGTTGGAATGTAAGGATGGCTGCAGTGCTGTTGGCATGCTCTGGCAGCCACAGGGTGTTTCACTGCCTTGGCTCYGTGCCCACAGAGATAAGCTTTAACAAAAGTCGTTTTCAAAACAAATGCCTTTGGCAAAGCTTCTTTCCCTGCATAGATTAAAGCCTGTTTTACCACAGGAACATGTACAATCCCAGAGTATTCTGAGTGGGAAGGGACCCACTCAGGTCCAGTTCCAGGCCCTGCAGAGGACCCCCCCAAGAACCCCACCACACCCCTGAGAGCATGGCCCAAATGCTTTCTGAAGTGTGCCAGGCCTGGGACAGTGACTGCTCCCCTGGGGAGCCTGTGATATGCAATTACTCTTGTAGTCATGCCTGATGCATATAAATAAACTRTGCATATAGAAATCTAACTTAATTCAATAGTTGGCCAAACTGTCCAAAGGTGACCTGAAATAGGAAGCAAAAATCCTGGTTTTCCTCTTGCACATGTGATTGAAAATAAAGGGAAAAATGCATMCAACTGTATGAAATGCAAGGTACTAGGGTGAAAACTATTTAAAAAGAAATTACAGGGTTTCCATTTCATTTGCAAATGTTTCTTAATCACTTAGGAGCAAAAATGCCATTAATTTTTTTAAAGTGAGCGACTACTCAGGAATTTAAGTGGAGCAGCAATGYTTTGGATGGTGCAACCTCTGGATTTTTGGAAGGGATTTCCCAGAACACAGACTGGGGGCAGCTGTACCCTCCTAGAGCCTTCAGAGGTCAGATATGCTGCCCAGTGGCAGTGCAGCCTCCTCATTTTAACTTGCTCTGCTTTGGTGAGCAGGAACCTGTTAAAACTATAAAACAAGGAAAAGCCTTGCCATGTTAAATATCCTTCCTATCACAGAAATGCCTTGAGTCTATTAAATGTACCAGTGTGGCTATTTCAACACAGCTTTAGAAAAAAAAACTAGGGAGGAAAAAGAATGTCAAAATATAAAAAAGGAAAATATATAGATGTGTTACAGTCAGAGAGCTGGCATTAAAAAACGCTTATTTTAATTTTCCTGGAAAGGCTGTCTGTGTTTAATGATATTTATGGGCATTTAATTAGGACCAATATCTTCTCTCTCAAGTGCTCCTCATAACCAAAACTCAGAGTAGCTTGTTCTTATGGTACATCCATTTATCAGCTTCAGCCTTGAGGCTCTCAATGGCTCCATCACTTTCRGCTCAGGGCATCTTCAGGATTTCCRATGAGACAAAACATTGCAAAATGTAATGAAACAGAAGAAAAGCAGAACCAAAACCACAACAAGCATGCAGCAAGCAGTAAATAATTACCTGCCATGGAATTAAACAGTCMGTTCCCTTGGGGGACACATGGTGGGACTAGACAGAAAAAGGAAATTTATTCACTAATGTAGCTCTGAATGAATAAACAGTATAACAGTTCAAGCTTATCATCTATGATCTTTGTTATCAAATATAAATATCAGGTATTTAGGAGCATTAAAAGGGTAATTGAGCAAACTTTGAAAGCAGGTGTTGCTCTTTGGACACAGTGGTGTTTCCTTGCAGAAACTGGTGCCAACAGAGGAAAATTCAATCAGCTTAGCTGTAACACAGAAAGTGTATTAGACAATATGAGAGCTTTGGCAAGTTTATGCTTCTGATCTCTCTCTCAGACACAATGTTGTCCACATTTAAGACTATCAAAAGAGAAAAAAACCACCCTAGCAATTTCCACTTATATGAAGAGAAACAGCAATTAATCATCAAGCCTTGCAATTATCTTTTTGAGTAAGAAGGAGCAGGTCCCACTAACTTGTAAAGAATGACTTCATTATGGCTTCACCCTTGTAAACGGACTTGTCCATCAGCCTGTTCCATGTAATCCAGGTGGAAATTTGAATAGGCAAGGACGTTGTGCTTTCCATAGGCATGGATTGAAGGAYTGGAGTATCTCYTTCCTRTGAGGAGAGGCTGAGAGCTGGGGCTGCTCAGCCTGGAGTGGAGATGAACCAGGGTAGAATCTACTCATGTGTATAAAGATGTGAAGGGAATGTGTGAAGGGGATGGAGACAGGATCTGCCCAGTAACAAGACCAGCAGCAGGGGCACAAACTAGAACATAGGGGGTTCCTTGTGAGCACAAGGAACTCTTCTTCATTGTGACCAAGAACTGGCCCAGGCTGTGGTGTCCCCATCCTTGGAAAGGCACCTGGGATGTAGGTGGCCCAGCTTGAGCAGGGAGGGTTGGATGAGATGAYCTTCAGAGGTCCCATCCAGTATCAGCCATTCTTTGATCCTGATTTATGGTTATGAAAGTTTGCAATGATGAATCAATACTCCTTTCTTCCCCCCTTGCAACATTGAAAAGGTGGACRTTTTGATTGATTTCACATAGATGAGAATATTCCTCATTGATTTTTTTAAAAATGAATTTAATTTGTGGTCCCACTTCTACACCTAATAGTTTCAAACTTTTGAATGTAGTATGTTTAAAAAAGTGTAGTAATCAATCATTTTAAAGGTTTGGTAAAAAATCTTAATGTATAATTTGATAAACTATTACTAGTACAATTTTATAAACTATTCACATCATAGTCGTGCATACATTCAGTGCATTAACAAAAGTGTTTTGTACAATGAGTAATATGTCCTACTCTTGTCTGTTAAATTTTTGTTATATATACAAGTGATCCTTTTATTTTTTCTTTTTAAATTTTAAATATGAACAGTTGGTGTTAATGAGATTTTGTGTCTTGGGTCCAGAATTCTGCCTTCAGCTGCCATATTTTGGGAGCCAAATTTGGTGTAGACGCAGTAATATTTTGGTATAAAGTATCTCAAAGGTGTTCAAGGTTAGGCCACAAAAGTAAGATAATAGTGCCTTTAATAGTCAGAAAYGCCAAAAACACCTGTACCAATTAATTGTAAACACAAAAGACCAACCTTATTGGGAAACCTACTGTCTGGAAAAGTAGAAACCCATGCAAATATGGACTTCAGACTTTTGTCTTGGCGCTGTGTTCCAGGGCAAGAGGCTCTCTGACACGTTTCTCTGATGCCCACAAGAGAAAGTCCATAGTGATCTACAGTATCCTAGATTAAAAATGTGTTTAAATTGATGTTTAAAATGTGCCTTAACATGACCCCTGCAGAGGAGGGCAGCTTATTTCTAATAGGTTAAAATTTTTTTAACAAATTATTTAATTTTTTATTTACTATTGCCTTTTCCAGAAGCCATTTTTTAATTAGGGGTGGTAGCCTACCTTTTTCTTTTTTTCATGGCTCTTAAAAAATAGTGTTGTCATTGACTCTGAGGTAATCTATGTTAACAAAAATCCTTATTCACTAATTACATYCCAGCAGAACTGAGTGCATCCTAGGCATGAAAAAAGACACAATTTAGATTAAAATCTAGGTCTGAAATGGAAAGAGAGAGGTGGCCATTTCCCTGAATGTTTGCCTGCCACATTTTAGGATTTTCATTTATATATAATTTGCAAGTTCTCAAACTGACTTCTCTGGTATTTCAAACAACATATACTGAGCACAAGAGTGTAAGTGGTCAGGAGGAGATGAGGGGGATGAGTGATGCTCTGTGTGTTTGGGGAAGACTTTAGCCTGAGATTTGTTTGTACAGAATGAATATCCTAAGATGCTGTGAAATTCCTGTGTGGTGCCCAATGCCAGAAACTGCTGTTGACTCAGATGAAGACACTGAGAGCACTGAACACTTCACAGGTGTTATTATGCTTTTATCACAGAAGTTTTACCTGACAAAAGATGACTCTGTCCATTATTTTCATGAAATTGTAAAGTAAATGCAGTCTTTGAGAGATTGATGGCACAGAAGAGTGAAATCCTCTGTTGACCTGCAGTGTAGGAACATCCYTTCARCAACTCCATCCCAAGCTATGAATGCTCCACCATTTCAGCAGAGGAATTATCCTAGAAAAGAGATGCTGTGCCTGAAATTGGCCAACATAATTGAACTGCTTATATACAATTTGAGATCACGTGTATTTCAAAGGGAATGGCTCATTTGGGAAGGATGTTCTTGTGAAGTGCTAGCAGTGGAACTTTACTCCTTGTGTATGGGAATCAGTGTTACCAAAACTCCAATACTGTGGTGTAATGRCAGATAAGTATATGAGGTAGGACAAAAGAAAGTGGATTTTGGTTCCCCCCTGACAGGATAGTGACACCAAAGTCATGAAGTGCTGCAGGTCAGGCTGAGAGAACTGTTATATTTCTGCCTTTTTCAATGAGTTGTTGTTAAATAAGCTCCTACAYGTTACTGTTTCTAAACTGTGCTATCGAACAAAGGAAACTGAAAACAGAAAACTTTTCAGTAAAACAGAAGTTAGGAATAATTGTGACCTTTCCTTACTCCAAGAAGCTGGTGCTGATCCCTGTTTCTGTGATCTTAGTCTAAACAAGCAGTAGACAGAAGTCTTTTTTTTTTTCAGAAACTTTGAGTCTACCTTCTCCAGTATCTAGAGTGTTACAAGAAATGTTCTCTCTTCTTCCCTTAAGCCCCTGGTAACTCCTGACTCTCTCATTTTCTTGGCCTCCTTCTGTGAAGGCACTGATTGCTTAGACATTTTCTCTAGTTTGAAAACCAGCATCCTGTCCCTCTCTGTGTGCACTTCCAGACTAGAAAGTTCACCTCTCCTTCAGCTGTGCCAGTTCACAATCTGGAGTGATCTGTTCAGAAATGATCCTCCARAGTGCCTCTGTGTGTGTGTATGTGCAAGTTACAGGTGTTCATAACTCAGCTGAGTGTCCAGCACTGCAAATGGTTAGACACAAGTGAAAGATGATGAACTAGAACCCTAGGTTGAGAATAGAACAAGAAAGACCTTGGAGAGCAGGAACCTCCTAATTTAGGAGTATGCCCAGGAGCTGATTGTGTACCCCTACACATCCAGGGTGTGACAAATAACTGCTGTTATTACATATATATATATATATATATGTGTGTGTGTGTGTGTGTGTGTGTGTGTGTGTGTTATTATATAATAACTGACCCTGCAGTCCAGCAGCTGTAACTTGGCACCACAGAATCACAGAATGCTTTGGGTTGTTGGGTTGGAAGGACCTTTAAAAGCCATCTTGTTCCAACCCCCCTGCTGTGGCCAGGGACACCTTTCACTAGACCAGGTTGCTCAGAGCCCCATCCAACCTGGCCTTGAACACTTCCAGGGATGTGGCACCCACAGCTTCTCTGGGAAACCTGTGCCACCCACTGTCCCATCACCCTCATCAAAAAGAGTTTCTGTCTTACATCTAAAACTTCTGAAGACACTCCATGTTTTGATGCGTTCCCTGGATTTTCCAGCACTGTTTGATCCCACCAACACCTGTAGACAAGGGGATAAATCCAGGGAGCTTGGGCAGTAGGGCCCAGCTGGCCCAGTCTCTGCTTCACAACACAGTCCTGTTGAGCCAGGCAAGGGTACAGGTGGAGGCTGGGACTGCCCCTGCTCCCTTGGCTCCCTTGACTCTGCTGGGATGAATTCTGTCTYTTATCAATGAAACAATTTGTACCATTTACAGCACAGATCAGCTGGCACTCCTGCTTGCAGGCAACACCCTTGTGTGACATGAAAATGCAGTTACTTGGAGTGATGCCCAGGTGGGCAGATATCATAGACAGGTCTGTGAGTCCCCACAGGTAATTTTCTGGCTGGCTCATTTCTGAATCRTTGTCAAATCCAAATTCTGCATCACTACTTCTGAAATATGATGGCACAGTAATGAGYTGAAATATAAATAGGGGAGCAAAATGGCAAGAGTAGCTTCATATGCTAATTATCCTGAATSCTGTGCATTCTGCAGCAGGCTCACTGAAACATTCAACACTAAAAATTGGTGATGATAATTCTATTTAAATATTATGGATTGTCAGTGTCGATTTAGGGAATGGACATATATTTTCCATATTTATAAGAAGAGCTACCTAACCGCGGCGAAATAAATATTGACAGCCTTGTAGATACAGCACCAAAGAAATTACTAGACCAGTAGCAAACTGCATGTCAAAAAGGCTTTACAAAAATAGTGCTCCTTGGATTACAAATTATGAGGATGATTTCTGACATTTTACCAAGGCAGTGTGAAATACCAAATTTCAGTGGTCAAAACATTTTCACCTTTTTTTATGACGTAGCTCAACCCCTAAAATAAAATCTGTTACTATCTGGAGAGGAACCTAGAGTAAAATAGTAAAAATATAGATCATAAAGATGGCAAAAGATGAACAGCTTTTACAGTTCTGAAGTTTATGAAAGACTGATGTTTGAGTTGGTAAGGATTCTTCAAAGGCCACTTCTTTTGAATGCTCAATATGAAGAAATCTGCAAGATGTTAAAAGGATGCAATGTTTTTCAGTTTTGAATCAAGCCTGATGCTATACAATCTTTGCAAGATACTGGAACTTTTTTT
>CADDXX010000164.1:1645165-1672723 GCA_902810485.1 Alauda arvensis | reverse complement strand
CTGCCTGGGGTTGTTGTGAGCAAAAGGCAGGAGCGTGCATTTGGTCTTGTTGAATTTCTTACCATTGGTCTTGCCCCATTGATCCAGCCTATCCAGATTCCTCTGCAGATAATGACTGGAGAGATGGTGACTGGAATCATCAATGGTAGTGAGCCTCTCTTCACTGCTCTGCCAGAAATGCTCATGAAAGAGGATGAAATGACAATATTATCAAGAAGACTGTTGTGTATGTACCCTCAGGCACAGCTGCATCATCAAGGAGCCTGGAGCAGTTATGTTCCTGGGAGACCTAAATCATATCAGGTGTAGTCTTTTGGTCTTAGTCCCTGTGCTTCTCAAGCAATCTGCTGATGGCACATCTCTCATAGCCCTTGAGACCCTGCCCACACTGCCAGTGCAGGACTGCCTCTGCAGCTTGCCCAAACCTGTCAGCTGCACGAGGCTGCTGCAAAACCCAGCAGCACTCCCTTGCCAAGGAGTGTGATCTCTCCACCCTGAAAGACCTTCCTTTCATATCAGTGCTCTGTTGGCTCAGCTGGTCACTGACTCTTGCACAGTCCAGCTGTGACATTTTCTGTGAATTCATGGTTGTCAGAATAGAATCAGCAAAGCTCCAGTTCCAGACCTTTGTACAACTGGTTTTGCTGCCTTGTTATAAACTACTGTCAATGATTTTGTTAACCTAGACATTAATAAATCAAGTTTTGATGACCACAGGAAAGGGGAGTTGATTTAACTTGTTTTGTTGGTAAACCATAAATGATCGGGCAAACCTGATAAAGGCTCATTTGTTCATATTTTATTACAGTATCAAAACCATTATACAAGCCTCCACTGTTCTCAGCTGTGGTTTCCCTAACTGATCAAGCACCAAAATGATTGTCTAAGCACCGTTCAGCTCCTACAGTGACCACTTTTACAAGTGCCAAACTTCCAGTGCACACATCTATTTCCTCTCCTCTGTCCCTGCGTTGATCTAAGACTCATCACCTTGTCTTTGATTCAAGTTGGATCAGACATCACTTTCTGCTCTTGTAGGGAAATACTGCCACAAAATTGTCCTTAAACAGGCATATAAATATAGTAAAAATGTATCAGTGTATACTTAACACTGCCTACCTTTTCATCTATTTCAACATGGTCTAACAGAAGGTGACCCTGTCCACAGCGAGGGGGGTTGGTGATTTCTGAAGTCCCTTCCAACCCAAACTGTTCTAGGATTTTATGATTCTTTTTGCCTGCTTAAGTTCTAGCCCTCTAAACGATCCTTTTCTACATAGTAAATAATAAAGAGCAGTCTTTACGGTGCTATGCTGATCTGAGACGATGTACTAGCTGTAAAACCCTTGCCAAACAGCCTTGTTCCCCTTGAGACGCTGCTTTCTGCTGCGGGAGCTCCCTCCCTGGCAGCTCTGGGGCAGGGAGCAGCAGCAGCAGCGCGGAGCTGCTGGCATGTAGGGACCACACCGATGTGTGAGCGGGGCTGGCCGGGCTGCGTGCTGCGGTCCCACGCAGGAAGAGATAAATCATTCACGAAAACGGAGATAACTTGAAACTGTCGGTCTGGACAATGGCTGGGAACGCAGTGGGAGATGCCGTCAGCAGTGCTGCTCTGCCACCTGGTGCTGGAGCAGCGTCCCGGCGTGCCCGGCTGCTTCCCTCGCTGCCGCGTGTCACCCAGCGCCGAGCGCCTCCCCCGCCAGCAGCACTGCCAGGACCGGGGACGCGTTCACCATGGAGCTATAAAATTGTTCTTTAACCCTGGGTGATCTATTTGTACTACTAATAAATATCATCCCCCTTTCCACAGGGCAGTCCTGGTGACTAAGTTGTGTCCTAGAATGTGGTAACTACTGGTTGCAAAGATGTAACTGCTACTCATCCATAATTTATAGGCACGGGGTGTGATACTTGGGGTTGTGCTGTGCAGGGGCAGGAGCTAGATTTTGATGATTCTTGTGGGTCCCTTTGAACTCAGAGATTCCAACTATATTCCCTGATTCTATTTTCATTTTTAATGTCTAAGTCTAAAAAGTACCAAATAAATATGTTTATGATCTGATTAGGTGTGTTCTTAACCCCTTCCTTACCTAACGTTTTCCTTTTACATTTTAATATGGCGCAAGTGTTTCTGTAGTTGTAAATGAGGCACAGCTTAGTGTGCAGCATGCATTAAAGATTTGGGCTTTAACTGCTTGGAAATGGACTGCCCATGAAGATTACCAAAAACTTCGCAGAAGGGACTGTTTTCCACCTCAAATAAAGGCTGTTGGGAATTCTGTAGAAAGACTGTGTCTAAATACCTTATGTCTTAACTTACTTGGCTGCAGTTCTTCCCTGCAGTTTCCTAATCCTGGAACCAGTACCTACCTCTGCCATGTGGGGTTGTACCTGGGTGCAGTCTCTGCACTAAGAATGATACTGAGAACCTTGAGAGGGTCAGCAGCAAGCCAGTGCTGCTTCCCTGCAGGTCAGTGGGCACACGAAGGGCCTTCATAGGCAACACACTGAGCAAGCCCCTGTGTTCTGTGCAAGTCATGCACAGGTTGCAGGCTGCGTATAGACAACAGATTCCAGGAAACAAAGGTAAAATATGCCAACCCAGAAATCTGGCCTGCCTGCAGAGCATGAGAATCCTGGCATAGACATTTATCAATATTTTTTTTAAATTTATTAGTTATTTTGGCCATAATATTCATACCTGGCTACCCTGAGAAGATGCCCCCTTCCCATTTTAATGCCTAACAAGCTTTAGAGAGTAAAGAAAATCAACAGGCAAACACTGAGGCCTGACTGACATGTTAAGCAACTCTCAGGTAGTCAGATCATCTGACAGTGCAGCCTGAATGATGTTGATAAGCCATATTTTCAGGGGTTGCTAAATACAGGTGACTCCCTTGTTCATATGGGAGAGACTTGCTGGCAATCACACAGACCAGGCAATGCCAAGCAATTCTGGGTATCAGAGGCAGCCTCTTTTGGTGTCAGGGGTAAATTGCACTTCAAACTTCCATCTTTCTCTGCAGGAAATCAGAACTGACTGGCCTAAATCAGAGGCAGGTACAGGCTGAGTGTTCAGAGAACAAGCTGGCTGCTCCCAGTTCCATAGGCAGTGCACTCAGCTGCCAGCTAATCTACAGAGTGGGAAAAGGGAACACCTAAGCCTGGCTTGCATACTGAGTTTCTTTCAGGTTGGCTCATAGAGACCTAATGAACCATGATCTGCAGAACATCATACAGATACATCCATCTATGAAACTCTTCTCATCAGACTGTAACTGTTACTACAGCTCCAGGACTGAACATTTCAGTAATAAAGTTCAGAATTATTTTAAAGTGAGGCTTATTCCTCAGACCTGATGTCCTTTCTGCAGGTCTCAAGCAACAAGGCAACAAAACAAAGTTTCTTCTGCTGTCTCTGTTTTAACAGAGAAACACAGCAGTGCTATAGATATTTAGAACATGCACAACACAGCTTTTTTGCTTGAATTTTTCAAGGAAAAATGGAGGTCAGTTCTTAAATGAAGGAAATAAACTGGTACAAGGTGATAGAAAAAGCTCAACACTTTATGGTGTTGGTTTTCACTGATGTGGTGGTTTTAGAGTTTTTCTGCGTTTTTCTGCTGTGAGATAGGATTAAAAGAAAAGCAAAGCAGGCTCAAACTTAAAGATAGTTTATTCACACACACTAAAAGGAAACAAGTAGGGGAAAAAAAAACCAACAAAGAATCAAAATGAAACTTCCAAAACTTTTCCCCTTCTCCCATCAGTTTCTTTTCTTCTTTACAGACATTTATAAAGGCAAGAACTCAGAACTTAAGGTCTGTACTCCTTATAGAATAATCTTTCAGCAATCTCTAGAGAGAGAAGTTTCTTCTGGTTATGGTAACTCTCCACAAGGACAGAAACAGTCTACTCGTGGTTCTTAGCTCTCACAAAAGACAGCCGCCCAGAAGCAAAATTCTGTCTCTGCGGTTCTCCCATAAAGTGCAGTTTTTCCCATCAGCTGCACTTGGGTCATGGACTTTATGCATTCCGGGGTGCTATTTTTAAAATTAATAGTTCAGGTGCAAAGGATACTCTTCATCCCAGTCTAGGGCAGAAATATTTCTCACTTTAACTTAAAGCACTGGCACAGAGACTTCTTCATCCCATCTCTCACTCTGTTCAAATACCTCGAGAGACTACAGGGTCACTGCTACATCAATATTCACTTAGTCCATTACAAATACTTTTGCTCAAGAATTACCAATCTGAACAATTAATTCCCCAGTTCATATTCTCCATGGTTTAAAGATATATTCTAGCATAGTTTGTTACCACAATTCACAAAAGATTTTCAGCCTAAGGGCATCTTCTCATCTCCCCATCCCTTAAAACAACACCTCTTTCACAGACATCAGTGTCTTCACGTAGCCTCAATAGAAATGTCTCTACCATGACATCTTCCTCACTTTTTAGAAAGGATCAGTGTTCTCAAGCTTCACCTTGGCAAGGACAGAGTTAACTGTAGCTCGGGGATGGTCCCGTGCTCTTGGGCGATGGCGGCAGCTCTCCAAAGACTCCAGGGCCACATGGCAAAGGGGGGTGGGGGAAGAAACAGGAACAGCAGCTGAAGTCACGATGGCTCCCATGGCGGTGGATGCAGCTTTCACCCCTTAAACCCCTCAGTCTCATTCGGGATAGGCTCAACCCGGGCTTGGAGCTGCTCCAGGTGGAAGGCAGTGGAGGGAGAAATCAGCTGCGGTCCCCCACTAACAGCGGCTGGAACTCAGTCCGGGCAAAGCTGGAGCACACACCTCTGCCTCCCTCTCTGCCCGAGGGTCACTGAGCTTAGCAGATGCCCCGAGCTAGGCCAGGGCCCAGCAGGCTCGGCAGGGCTCGGCGTGGCTCAGCAAGTCCGGCAGAGCCCGGCAGGGCCCAGCAGAGCCCAGCTCCTCCCTGGCCAGGAGGGAGCTGGGGCTGCCCCTTACCTCTCCTGAGGCAAGCAGCGGAAAAAAGGGTGAAGTTCCTAAAATCCCCAGCTTTTATAAATGTGCTCATTCACGAAAACGAACTCACTTTCTCACTGGCTGAACCATGTGTCAATCTAAGGTCCTTGCAGCTAACTATTTCCTTTTTTAACTAAAAGCTATGCTAAACCATTAACAACTGACATCCCACACCTCTGTATGTGCCAGAATGCTCTGGCACAACCATCTGGAAGAAACAATGTTAGGGCCTACCTAAAAATTGATGTACTCAAGTCCATAGGGTGGTGATGGGACCAGCACAGAGCTGGAGTAGTGGTTGGCCCACATGATTATGAGATAGTTAAAATATCATACATGAAACAAACCATGTTTATCATGAGAGGGCTCTGATCGCTGGAAAAAGACCTCAACTCTGAATAAAAAGAAGACCTAAAGAACAGGGGCTAGTTTGCTTCCACTGCAGTTCCCAGAGAGATGAAAGTACACTTACCCTTTGAATTTTATGCTAAATGCTTACAGGACACAGGAATAACCAACATAGACTTGTCACAGGCAAATGAGACTTGACCATTTGGTAATTGTGCATCTCACTGCCGACAGCAATGCTGATGAGGTGAGGGAGGTGACGGGCCTCACACAATGCTTCCCACAACAGCTTTCCTTAGAAGCTGAGGTGTGTGGGCTGGAAGAAACCAACATCTTAACATCCAACTAGGGGCCAGTAGGTAACAGAGAAAATATTCCAGGGGGACAACACCAAGGGCACAGTGTTCAACGTTTTCCTGCTAGTAACAGATAATACAAATGGGTGGTCACGCAATGCAGCTTGGAGCCTCAGGTCAGATATTAGGAAAAAAGTGAAACAGATTAATCAAAGAGGCTGCATGATCTCCATCCTTTTGTTTCTTAAGACTTGATTTGAAAACAGAACATAGGTGACCTGGGCTAGTATTGCCCATAGCCTTACATCATATTTGAGACAAGGCCTTTAGGGTCCTTCCACTAAACACATCTATGAATTGGTGCAACAAGACTTCATTCCTGTCAGTAAAACTATTGGTATTTCCAACAAACCGCCTTTAGTATGCAACACACACATATTTATTCATTGCAGTTTGATGATCGTAATGGGTCCCTTCCAAACAGATATTTTATGAGTCTTTTCCTGCTCAGAGACTTCATTCCCAAGTCTCTGGGAAGCTCTGCACTTCCAGAACAAGCATCTGCTGTATATGTGAACTTGTGACTTGTTCTCAGCCCAGCCAGTCAACTGCATAATTCTGCTCCCAGGCCCACTGAAGGCACCTTTTTCTTCTCTACATGCTTTCATAAAAGATAAACACAGCTAAAGTGACTGTAGGGAGCAGTTTTTATCACCAAACCCTTTCTTGTACCACAACCATGAAACAGTATCTGCAGTGACATACTGGGTTCTCTGCTTAGATATCTACCTCAAAAAAAAAAAATCAGTTTAGAAGGATTCTACATCTTTGGTATTGTACTTCAGAAAAATATTCATGTAATTAAGATTTTAAGGCTGCTACCCTCAGTCTGAGGATTTCTGATTAAGAGCAAAACCATTTGGCAGAGGAATTGGAAGTGTCAGAACAGCTATCTATAATTCTATTGTGTCCAACAAAACAAACAACTTTCATCTCCAAATAGATCAGTGATGCCCTTTATTTTTCCCCTCTACCAATTGCCAATTAAAGAATTGCATTTAGGATTTGCTGATATTCCACACAGCAGCTGCTGGTAAATTTCTGGCTGACTGTACAGACCAGCTTCTTGGAAGGCCAATGTGCTGTACAAGAGCTGCAGAAATGGAACAGGCAGCCAGGATTAAATCACAGTTAAAGGGGGAGGGGAGAGGAATGCCTGCATTACAGCCTTATGAGGAATTACTGGTCACGTTAGTTCTCCAAATCTACCCCTGGCCTAATTAAGCTGCATTTTCACTGTAAAGCAGGCAAACTTCCAGCCATGGTGAAGTGAAACCAGCTTTCCAGTAACTGCCATGAGGAGCTCAAAAGCATGTTCATGTTTAAAACATTCATGAAAAAGGAGACTTATGTTTAACAGGGCTTGAAATAACACTAAAATACAACCCTTAAGGTAGCAACATATAAGGTGCTTTGAGGTTTTTGTAAGATTTTTTTTTAGTTGGTCTTTTTGTGTTTGCTTTTTTGTTTTGGTTTCTGTTTTTTTTTTAAATTTGTATTCTCATGAGTTTGATTTCATATTCATGTCAAGTATCACTATTTCCTTTTAAAGTCACTACAATCTGTACAGACCATCCTGTCTTTTTTTTCCTGTTTCTCTGTTCAAGGGCAGGCCAAGGTGTTTGAATTCAGCACAAGACATTTGCAGTCTAGGGCAAACCCAAGTAATAGAGCAGTACAACCAGACTCCTTAGATCAGTTTCTGGTGTGTGTACACTGGATCAACAGTGAAACTGTGCTACGACACTTCAGTCAACAGCAGAATATATTTTCAGTGTTCTAGTCAGGATTTGCTAGCCAGCTACGAAGACCACATTAGTTCTTAAGGAATTAGAAGCTCAGGCCATATGCCAATAAACAAATCCAGTGGAAGCTGAAGCACGAGCAGTCACCCTCTCTGCCATCCAAGACACATCTCAATGCAGGGTTTCCAGCTAACAGGCATTCCACAGGAGCAGTACCACAAGGTCTTCGAGGAATGAAAAAATAACTCAACCTGTACATGTTGAGGTGATGTACCTTTCAGGCATAGTGCACAAGCTCTAAAAACTGCTAAACTCCTCCTCCCCTCCCCCTTAGAATTACTTAAATGACAGGGATTCAAGTAGCACAGGAACCCATTGATCAGATTCAATAGCAATTCTTACAGGTCAGATGCAGGAAGAACGGATGAGTTGCTTGCTGTGACAGTCCCTATGCAACAGCAGAACAAGTTTCAGGGGCTAAACACTGAGAAAACCTTGTTCATTTGCACCTCAAGCCACATATCAAACACTTCTCTCGTTCTTGAATTGTTAGTAAGAAGAACATGCAAAACTGCTAATAGCGAGCACAAATACAATGAAAAAAGAAACCATGGTGCAAATTACCCCACTTCTTAGTAGAAAAAAAAAATCTGCCAACTGTTCCACTGCAGGTATTGGTTTGCAGGCTAGGAGACATTCTGATCACCACTCCTAAAAAGAAATCAACATTTTTTTCCTTTTCAAAACATGTTTTACCAACATTTCATTTTTGCAAGGCAATTTTTTTTCAGCAATTGAGCAATAGGCCACAGCATGAGAAGCAGCAAAAGCATTTTATTTGCTGTATAATTAGTGTCATTAGAAATATGATTGGTAAAAAAAACACCCGAGTCCACACAGAAAGGAAAGCTTAATAAAACCCAAAGACAACTGGAAAGGTGGTGGTGGTGTTAGAGACTTAGCAGAGAAATTTTTTTTAAGTCTTCCAAGGTTCTAGACAGCAACAACTCTTTTTGGCCATCAGAGATAGTAACAAATCTTCCTACTACTTTGCATCAGAGTGTCCTCCTCCACCCTTGTTGGACTGCTAGCTTCAAATGACTTAAACATATTGTGGAGTGTGAGAAGGGAACTAAACACAACACCAGGATCTCTTCGCATGAGGTAACACTTTCATGCAACTGTTCTGCACATGCAAAGGCATAAAACTTACTGAGCAAACACCATCTTCTCAAAAATCACTTCAAGTCATAACAACACTTCACTTTGTTTAATTCCTGTATTTTTCAAAAGGTGGTAGAAGTACTGCATTTTTTAAAACAATAACATGCTTCTCCTCCTTCAAACAGAAACTATCTTTAATCTTTGAAACAGAATGATTTCTTTTCTGACACTGAAATGACGAGACAGTCTTAATTCATGAAAGTAACAATTGTGTTTCTGAAGCAACAAGTTGCCACAACGATTATTTGTAAACATTATACCCACAACAGTAAGTACATTAAAATCCCACACTTCCACCTTAAAATAAACCACGAAGATTTGACATGAAATACATAAAAAGTTTATTATGTATGTACCCCATCTTCTTATCTGGAGGAGAAAATCTGAGGCAACAGTTTGGTGCAGTATAGAGAAGCAAAGCAATATACAGTAGCTGCACACAGCTTGATTGGTTTCAGACCACAACTAATTACTCTTACTATGACTGTTAGTACAGAAATGTTCTGTAATTAGAAAAAAATGAGAAGTATTACTCTCATGCTGTACAGTCTCATGTTTCTTGGTTAGAAAAGAACAACTGATTTGAGTTTGAATCTTTYGCGCCTGAACCTTGCACACCAACTTTATTTGTCTGTTGCCTCTGGAATGTTCAGCACAAAGGTTAAGCTCCAGACATAATTTAAGTGCTTTTCATGTGCAAACTGTTACTCGCTAAAGCTTTCAAAGTACATTTAATTACAGATATGAACACCCTGTAAAGATATGAGGATAYGACAGCAGACCCAGAGGCCAATACAGATTTTTTAAGAGAAATGCTATGTTCCACTGCAGTAGTTCTAGTCCCTGATTAGGTCCTTCCAAAGAGGGGGCTTATTTCAATTGTAGGAGATAGACCACTCTTTAACAGAAGCATCATGGGATGTTGTTACCAGAGTGTGTTCATCCAACCACGCCAAGCCGCTTACATGATGTAGTCTGTGAGCATCTGTATGGCAGTGCAAAGTAACAGARAAGAGTTAGGAAAGCTGGCTTGACAAGGTAACTTTAGTACATTCCAAATATGATTTTTAGCTGCATTAAATACTAGTACTGGATTTTAAAAGTAACTACAAAATTAACAGAAGAATTCCAGCTAGTGCAGCTAGACAGAGATTAACATCAAGGCCAAATTACTTTGGGAGAATTCAAAGCCTCCTTACCATTATTCTGGAAAACAGAAAGAGTGTTGGATTTCAAGAGCTACTAGAAACTTTCAAAAGCAACATGTTGAAGAAAACATACCTGGTATCTTGACTCTGGTCTCTGGATCACTCACAGTCCAAATATATACCATCATGTCCATGCCTCCAGAAGCAAAGTGTTCATTGTCTGGTGACCACGCRATACAAACAACTTTTGCATGGTGTCCATAAAAGACATTATGCTCCTATTTGAAAATCAGGAAGGTAAGGGTTATTCCAGTAGTTRAAGGTACTTCAGGAAATCACTAGCTTTCAATGTGCAGCATCAGAACAAGCAACTGCAAGACTCCAGACAATGTACATCTCAGGTGCAGACGGATGCACTAAGCAAACCAAGTGGTGGCTTCATTTTATGTGATTTATTWAAATACTGAGTAGGTCAATAAAATACAAACCCCTTTTGTCAAAAAGCACTAAGACCATTTTCTATGAAAGCTTGRTCTGCTAAGTGCATATGCAATTTAGAGGCTTCTAAATAATCCCACAGATGTTTCTCATGGCAAAATTCTTTCAATTTTTTACTTAGAAAACAAAATGCTTTTTTGTGGAATGTCATCCTGCATTTTTACTTCAGTGTTGTTTTAGCCAAAGTTGAAGGAGTTTACAGTCTGATATGCATTGACTGCTTGGGCTGAAAAGTGGAAGTTGCCCCATATTTTGGTTAAAAGACAGTAGATTGGCAGATAAAGCAAATTTCMCTGTCCTAGCATTTCTCTTTCATAGCTTAGTCCTTACCATGGAACTGTATGCCAGAGGCAGCAGAATTTTATTGCCAAGTCTGCTTTATTTACTTCACTGAATTTTATTGTACTGCATGATTCTTACCAAACTGATCCTRCATTCTTGACCATTTTACAAAAATGCACACAAATTCTCTAACAGACATGACATGTATTTTGTTACTTCCTTTGAAAAACATACAAACAAACTAGTGGTTCAGCAGACCAAAGGAACTTTTTGTACTAAACTACTGCCAGGCTGTGGAAATCTAGCTCCTTCCCTTTATCTATGCACTTGGTATTAGATGTGTTTCAGTGTTTTCCCAGCAGCCAACCCATGGTGCACATTTCTCAACTGTTTTACAATCTGGAGGGTTCACATAGGCTGCTGTAAACACCAGTACTAGCCCAAAATAGCAGGTAAACAGTCACAGAAATATCAAATTTACTTCAGTGATTTCCAATTAAGCCTCAGCAGCTACAATAGACTTCACTACAACAGATTTAGACATGAGCTGTCAGTCGATTTGTTTTTAAACAAAGACAACTCTCACTACAACAATTCTTACCGCGTAGCCATCAGCAACACTAAAGACAGTGACAACTTTGTTTGCATCACAGACTGCAAGAAAGGCACCATCGTGAGAATATGCCAGGTCAGTAACAGGACCTTTAGCTTCCAAAGTCTTATCATCACTTTTCAAAGAGGTTCCTTGGATTGAATACAAATGGACATTCCCATCCTGCAAATTAATAGCAGAGAAGGCAAAAAGGTAGAAAAATMATTTTACAGTAGAAAGAGGAGTTTCTGAAACTTTTTGCATTAATTCTGTCTCGTAGTGCTTATGTTAAAAAATATTTAGATAACCTGTCATTTATGCTGGYTAAAATCCACCAAGTGTGGAAATAAACCCATTTTCTAGAATTTGCCATCTTCAAGAACACACTGGGTAAAAATAACTTTGTAATTTYAGAACAGCAAATACAGAAAAGAAGATTCAATTCAAAAAGAAGTGAAATAGACTTTAGGTCACAATTTTGGCAGAACGTGAGGAATGAAAGCCCTAATGAAAGTCCTAAAGGAACACCTAATACACACAGCTTATTTTAATACTGATGTTGTAATAAATTGTCACCTACATTTCCCAACACAACACATCTACTATTATTAAATGTTCCTGTTACTTGCTCCAGCGTTCAAAGTAGCACAGTTTTAGGAAATGCAACCTTACCGCTCCTCCCACTGCTGCTGTACTTCCTGTGGGGTGAATGGCTACAGCTTCTGGCTCATAGCCAAGGTCATCAATTGCAAAACATTTTTTCTTATCTTTCATCAAGACAATCTGYAAGTAGAAAACCAGAAACTAAAATCCTTCTACAAAGTACCTAATATAAAACTATTACTAAGCCACATTGCTTAGTCATAAATACAAATCCACTCTGGTTGCTCAGAACTTTATTGTAGTCTCATCTTAAGGGAACAGTTTCATTCTTAAAAACAAAACAAAACAGAAAAAAGCCTACATGTGGTGACTAACTAATCTGCTGTACTGCAGTACTTGTGTTCTAAATTACATAGTGCAGGGCATTCTCCACTGCCTTCACCTTTGCTTCACTTGGTTTGAACCTGACACAAACATGGACAAACCAGTAGGAAGTTAATGCTGCAGTTTAAACTCTCAAGGTTATTTCCTATCCACTTCTATCCTATGATTAATTGGGATTAACTCACATGAAAACGCATTTAGACAACACTATCAAGTCTCCCAAACACAAAACCAGCACCCATGCAGAAATCATAAACCACTAGAAGTTAATAATGTTTTGACACAAGAGCCTTGGTGCAGCATCACAGGTTTTCTGTGATCTGCATACTAGTGGCAAGGAAGCTAGAGCTGCTTATGCTGTGCAACAGCACAAGTTAATTGGTTAGTTGGAGTAATTGCAAAAAAATAAAAKGCAGGAGAAAAACATCCTTTTGCCAAAATCATGTCACTGAACAGATCTGGCAAGAATGATTCTGAGGTTTAACCTTCCAGCACAAAGCTGTATTGATAACAAATACAGATGCATCCACACAAGCAACTTTCTGAAATTTAAATCTATACATAAATGTTGAAACTGGTACAGGATGGCAAAAGACAAGGCTATCAAGTATCCTGCTGAATTATATTCCCATAGGTCCTATTAGGAAATTCTGCAAATGTGCAAGGTAATCTCACCTTAAGTAACTAAGCATTACCATACATAGCATTATTAACACAGTGATTATTGATAAGCCACATGTTGATACTTACTTGYCCAATGCATAAAACTACAGTATAACCACCAGGACCCACAGCTAAACATTTTGGCTGAACATCCATCTTCACAGCATCCTGGCCACTGGAAAAGGATGTGCCAAGGTGGAGAAGCAGGAAGGACAAAGCAGGAAGAAATTATTCTATGTCTACTACAATTTTAAATTGCCCATTCAAATAAGCACCCACCAATCATCAAGAACATGGATAGCCTAATTTTTTTATCTACTAATCTGCCAAGTTTCCTATTGTTTCGTGTTTAAGGCTCTATAATCTTGATCAGGTAGTACACCTTTAAAATCAATATTACTACACTAGAGTTTAATTTTTAAACTAACTAGATTATCTTAACAGAATCCTTTAAATTCTGGTTTCCATGAAGAAACAGTTGTGTCCCACTCCTCCTAAGCACATTTATCTCCACTGTCCCTGGGTATTTATGAATCACAAAGCAGACACCCTTTCTACAGCTCCTAACTATGTCACCCAATACAAGACAGGTCTTCATCTAACCCATGGAAGGGATAAAACAAATTGAAAAGCCTGGRATGCATTTCTCATTGTCAGAGATATGCACAAGGTTGGTAAAGCAATCATTTCTACAGTTTCCATGGTAACGTAAAACCTAAATAAACTCCAGCATTTATATTTACCATGYAAAATCAACAACACCCTTGCTGTAAAACAATTATAGTGCAATAAAAGGCAACATTTTAACTAACCTGTAATCCCTCTTGTTGAGGTTGGTATAGCGCACAGTGTCATCCATACTGCAGGTGACCAGCTGGTCCATTTCATCCACTGCCATTCTGGAAACCTGGTTTGTGTGGCCTTTCCCAGAAAAGCCATCATTCTCTCCAGTTTCAGAATCCCAATAATGTTCATAATAGAATTAAGGAACATTTGAAGATAGTTAAATAATTGAGAGAACAGGTAAGGCTAGAGGGGACCTCTTGAGATTTAATCCAACCTGCTGCTCAAATTGGTGTCAGCTACAACAGGGTTCTGTAAGGTTTTGTGTATCTCTTGGGATGGAGACTCTACAAGCTTCATGGGCAACCTCATCACTTTTATTAAGTGAAACTCTGATGTTCTGTGGGGAGCTAAATGACCTACCACTAACAATGGCAAATACTGGAATAATTAGCATTAGGTCTGAGACTAGAAAATACTTCTTAAAGCATTTTAGTTAGAAGCCTTTGTGCCCTTGTAACACTGGCTTTCACTCATGTTATATGGTAACATCACTGTGAACTACTCACACTGTTATTACAGGTTTGAAAAGAGCAAGACCTATATTTATAAGCRTGTATGCCAATGTGACACCATTTTAAAGGCAGGATAAAGGACTGTAGTTGTAACTATAAGCTTCAGAATGTTGGAAATGTAACTTTCTGCATATTCTGTCATAAGTGGAAAATATGTATTGCTGTTTTTTGATATTACAAGAGGCTAATTTATATATTTATTTTCTCCTCCATACTATGAGGCTACCTATCATGAAGAAGCAACAACTAAAAATTAAGAGCTGGCTTATATTTAGCTGGAAAGTGTGAAGGCACCTAGTAAAACAGGTATTAGGGGAAATCAAAATAAACTTAAGAYAAAATATTCACTTGTGTCCAAAGAACTGTCTTTGGCAAAGCTTTTTTTTTATTTTTCCACTTCTCCTAATGAGCTCTCTCAGACTCTAAGACTGGAACAAGTATCACTATCAGTCAAAGGATATTAATATGACCATCATTACTTCCAGAGTAAATAAAGGACTTTTCACCATTTTTGTGCACCGTGAGACACTGAATTGATTTACTATGGCCCTGTGAATGGGACATAATTATTGATGAGTGATTTTTAACATATACATACACCTATTTGAGAAGAATGATAGGTTATTCAGAAAACAACATGCTATTAATAAGCATTAAAAGTCACCCAGTATAAAAACCACTATTTTACAGTGCAGTCATTTAACCCTTATAGCACTGCTATTGTATGTCCTTGACAAGAAACAATARGCACCATGGATGTCCTTATTAGCCTGATGAGCCAAAATACTTTAGTAGCCTTTTCATCACCGCTTTTCAGGCACTTTATGATTCAGGGAAGAAGACTAAATATGGTCATGTACCCACACCAACTTCCAGAATTACAGCAGTGATAGCAAAAATCTGGGACATTGTTTCTAGTTCATGTAAAAATGTAAGTTCCCGTGAGAGAGAGTCTTGTGTCAGCAAACTCTTTAAATCCTAAAATTAAAGTTTGATTGCACAGTAACCCTARTCACCTTGTCCACAATACACTAGTTCAGGGAGAATGAGACAGCACTGGTAGTTTTCTATCTATGCTATATTTCTTTTCTCATTTCAAGAATGCTTAAAAGCTGCAACAAAAGGTAAGTTGATAACACTAATTAAAATGAAATAATCAGTCTGGGTATTTGCACGAAGGACAGTCTCGCACATGTAAATAGTAACTTCTTGATTCATATGACTTCAAGAAACAGTCACATAGCTGATTTGACAATGCTAATTTAACGAAGCTATTTTTCAATAGTTACTATTCCATCTTGACAACTTCAGTCACYGAGTCATTTATTGCAGAAACCCATGCAGTAAGAGAACTTCAACCTACCTTTATGACACRTAAAGGCTTATCTGGATTGTTCTTGTCCAAATAATTGATATAGCCAGACAGGGAGATAGTCAGTAAATGGTCTTTCTGCCACAAGCAACCCAGCTGCTGATCCAATACGTTTGATCCCATGTTAAAAGTATTTACAATAGAATTAGCACCAACATCCCAGATTTTAGCAGTTTTATCTCCAGAAGCAGAAAGCAACTGACTACTGTCAGGGCTCCAACTAATCTGTAAAAACAAATGTCACCACAAGACAGTAAATGCATTTATTAATCCAAGACTTTGCAGTTCATTAACTGGGTAATGAAACACTATGGTTCATTTGCACAAATGAAGTGATACTTACAGCATAAATACCTCCATCATGTGCTTTGCCTCCACCCAGAGCACACACTTTCTCTCCAGTCTTCCCATCATAGACAAAAATCTTAAAAAAAGAGCACATAGACAAACAACTTAAAGGGAAAAGCAGTAACAGAAATAACCCCAATATAGTCTGATAGACAGTCTGATACTTTGATACACCAGACCCCTTTTTAAGGGGAGGCACAAGCTATGCTGCACTGAATGATTAAGACTAACCGATTGAGATGAAAATTGTAAATAATCACAGCAAGTCACCTGTACTTTGGATCCAGATATTTAAAATTCTGGAAGACATTACAGTTTTGACCCCTGCTGTGATGGCAGCTGCTTAGCACTGCTGTCATGGGAGTCTGCCCTCCGAGAAGACAAGCTACCTATGATAAGAGTCATTGTCAACCTGCCCTTATCAGTAGGGAGTACACATGGAGCTGGGTTGCTATCTGTCAATTCACTATTTCAGCTAGACCTCTCAGGATCACAACATATGTATTCCAAAGTCCAATACATTCCTGCCAAAATAACCTGTAGGAGAATGCTAGGGAGATAGAATGGGGAAAAAACCTGAGTAAGAATAATCTGGTTATTACCACTTATCAGTTATTACAGATTTACAGRAAGATAGTAAAAAGTTTGAACTTGTGGCATAAAAAAGAAGCAACATGGATTTCACAATACTAATCCTATTCCCAAAATGCACAAGAAAACCTTCTCATGCTGAAAATCAATATAAAAAGAGTTCCTTGTTKTTTACCTGCCCATCTGCACTAGCCGTAGCAAATCTGTTCCCATCAGGAGAAAACCTCACACAGTTCACAAACCGTGTATGGTCCTGTAGRAAAATAAGAATCAGCAAACAAAAAAACAGACCATTTTACATACAACACAACCTAGTAACAACTAAGTTCTCTTACATGTGAACAATAAATTAGCTGTGTAGGAGATGCTTGCTGTAGAGAATTGCTAGGAGGCAAGTTTAGCCTCTAGCTGAAGAGAATAATGGGGACCCAAACAGTCCAGGGAAGACACTGTGACTGATGTAGCTAGAACAATTCAGTGCATACCAGGAGAATGATTACCAATTTCAGGGATAAATAGTAAAAAAAGGTCAGATGCAGCCTACATGTAAACACAAGATTCTTCCCCAGTGGTCATTGACTTTTGCAGCATTCTCCAGATTTCAACTCTTGCTTCATTGCACCGTGAGTTTTATACACACAAGAGTATTTTATCCTTCTTATTAAAAAAAAAAAAAAAAAAAAAAAAAAAAAAAGCATGAGGAATAAGTTACTATTCTACTGAAACTCCGTTTCTGGGAGACTGCATTAGTGATAGTTCTGTGAAGTAATGAGGCAAGACTGATGTATGCTCCCCAAATAGATTATTTACAAGTAGGAGACTATTCAAACCATGCAAACTAGAAAACACACGTTAAATAGGGAAGCACCACAATGAGGCCAAAGCTCCCAAGTAGAGAGATTTGGAAGACTATTTTTAGTATTACGGAAGGCAGGTTCTAACCTACTTTATTCAACTATACTTTTTTTTTCCCCTGAAGATTGCAGGATCTAATCTAGACCACATAACAGTCCATATCAGAATCCCATATATCAATCCAAATATCACTTTAAAAGGAAGACTGCATCACATACCAGTCTAAGGCAGCATTGGTAAGCAATTTGGACTTTAGAGTTCCAAAAGAACCAGCTTAGCAAAATGCAAGTATCAGCTTAAGTTCAGAAATATATTAGGCAACTACATCATTTCATTGGATTGCAGAGCTCAAAACAATTCCTTTTCTAGAACTGGAATGGAATCCTTATTAAAGTCAACATACGAAGACTACTCAAGGCTGTGTAAGAAAATAAAAGGCCTACTACACTGTTTTTAAAACTAAAATACAAATTAAACATCTTGAATCTACTACTGCAATATCCGGTATCTTTGCTACAGTTTTWTGAGGCAGGAAATTTCCTGCAATCAAAACAGCTGCAGAAGCTTGTAGTTTTGTTTTTTTTGGCCTTAAACAACAATGAATACCTTCACTGTGGTAGTTCCAGCCTTTGTTTCATTTAAGAGACTATAAMAAGTAGAATAAGAAAAAGTCAAAAGGAACATAGAAACAGAAAACTGACCACACAAGTTACTACCCATTCCATGAATTAGAACTCAAGTTATGCTTTCAAACATCTACACTCACCCTTTTTAAGTAGCCCTGGGATTTCAGATTTGAACACTCTTTATCAGATTGGAAAATTCCAATAAAAGCACCACATTTCTTGAATCATGCACTGTGGAAAGCTTTAAGAAATTCTACACACATCTGCACTGGGACACAGAGCTCTGAAAGCATCAAGAGCCTATAAAAGAGCCTACTTCATCACTTCCATAGCTTAGTGACAATRAAAAAAGAATACTGAAAAAAGTGTTTCAGGTTCTCTTTTTAGCCAAGCATTTACTTTGGTTTTCTTAGCCTGAGATGAACATTTGGTTATACACGGCTTTAAGAAAGCCATGCTTCAAAGGGGGAACTGAGAACTGTTGTAACAGCTGGTTGTGATAACAATTGCAAGCTTGTTGGGAACTGCACAGTTCAACAGAGCCACATCTAGACTCAAACTCACGCTTAGTGTAAACTTGAACTTGAAGGGCGGTCCCTCGAAGAAAGCGGCGCAGTTGTCATCGCTGCCAGTCGCCAGACGATACGGCCTCGTCTGCTTSATGTCCACACTATTGATCACTTTATTGTGCCCAGTAATCTCACCAACAGAGGAGCCACTATCCCACAGGAACACTGCTCCAAACCTGGTCAGAAAAGCACACAATAACTACAGTTCATAACAGTTGCACGTAGATTAGCTCCTTGAACATCTGCAAAGTGCAGATTTGAGTGCACTCAAAGAAAAGAAATTAGGTCATCCCATTAATCTCGTGCGAGCGCATCATAGCTCCCTGAAGGGCATTTGAGATCTTGCTGGTGAGAGATTCTAATCTTCAATAGGTTATTAGAATGCTGAAGGGGACAAACAATCAGGTTTTGCATATAAAGCTTCTAAAATTCAGAGATCCAATGTATATTAGTCACTAAGACTGTTGATTTATAAAAGAAAACAGTAAATTACTCCATMTGTCTAGCCACAACACAAACTGCAGAAAGCTAGGATAACAATGACTTTGGATCACAGTTATCTGACTATTTATCCTAGGTTGGGTACCATCACTTCTACAAATAATACTACTTCAAGRAATAAGGAAGAGTTTTAAAAGCATTTTTAACAGTTCTTACTCTAAATCATCTTAAAAAACACCCCCAGTATAATCAATACCAAGGCACTAAACTACCAGAGCATTAYTATTTGAAAGGCCTTATTTAGAAGGCCTTCAATAATATTCTAGACTGAAAGTGCATCCACCTAGCATGAAGCTGGCCAAGTTTTTGAAGAAGGAGAGCAAACTCACATTGCATCTACCCAGGAGCAGATGGGGCACAGGGAGCAATGGAGGACAAAGAGTCTCTTTCATGGACACAGTACATGACAGGGATTAAAAAATGGTGCAGGGGCCTAGAGAACAGCACCACATGATGCTTTTCAGCCTTTTAGGCATAAGGCTACCTGGTCTGGACTCTGCTCTAAAAGTTCTGACAGTCTTTGAGCATTAAACGGAGGACACAAACCTAAATGGGCATCTCATTTATCCAGGTGAAGGAYAACTGCTTGTTTTCCTTTCATTAAACTACCATAATAAGGCCTAAAAATATAGACACATTGCCAAACGACAAAACTCAGATACACTTTTTTTAAAAACACTTATTCAATCAACTGAATAACACCATGAGTCAATTAAGTGGGGAAAAAAAAAAGATCTTGTTTTTCCCTTCCTACCCAATCAAAATTGACCAAAAAATCCACCGAACAAATATCCTTGAATGTAATACCCACCTACCTCTAAGAAACAAGTCCCATTCAATGTTTAAACTAAGCAATTGTAACAGACCTGTATTTTCTAACTAATTTACAGCTGTCAAATACTGCATTGAAAATTTTGCTGCAGAACAGCACAACTTGAAGTCAAGACAGGGAAAAAGCAATGGCTCCATTCCTTTGAAGAATTAAAAGCTTTCCACAAGGAACTTGCTTTATTAGAATGTAAAGGCTTACAGTAAATGCATATATGTATGTATAAACACACAAATGAATTACTCACTTTTCCCTTCCTTCTCCAACCACAGCAATTCTCTTGCTGTCTTCAGTCCATGCAAGGTCCTTGATTTTTCCTGCAAACGGCTGATACTCATACTTCAGTAGGTGTTCCTTCTGTGTAGTATCCCAGATTCTCAGCTTTCCAGAGACATCTGCCAGAATAAAACAGAACATAACTATTATTCCAGCATGACTCAGTCACATGACTCATMAATCTGCTAGAGTACAGACTTTCAGCTACACTGAAGACTTGTACTAGGGACCTGCTACCTTACCCCATTACAACTACTACAAATCCCTTTATTTAGGAATGCTGAAGACTATATCCATTTCAATAAATTAGGTTTTTAACCAGGTATTATGATTCAAGACATGCAGCATCAAATACAGACAGAGAACACATTTGCAGACATATGAAAAAACTGAACAGTAAGAGAGTAGGAACTTTAATTTTATCAGCTGGTATGTGTGAAGTATCTGTTACACAAAGAACAAGCTAGCCCAGCCCCGCTGCTCAGCAGCTACAAGACAGCTCACTGACCCCTCACTGGGAAGTAAGCCACCCTACACCTACAAGGGAGCAGTCCAGTGGACAGTGGTTGATGCACTACAGTTTACACCCTCAAAGGAGATCTGGTTTGCATACAAATACCAGGCATGTGTAGATGTACAAAGAGATTTCTGCCCACAGAACTCAATTCATGCACATCAATGTACTTTTTCTGTACAGAAGCATGTAGACACTGAACAGTGTGGATGCCTGCACTATCTGGAATACTGGACAGGAATGCAACAGAATATACAGGAACAGAAATGTCAAAAGCAGCAGACATGGCACAAGCAGGTAATAATTTAAGACTTAAGATAATGAAAGCTCCCTGGCTCACTGTTTCCACTGAGTACTGTAAAACCCAAGAGCTATTCAGAGCAATTACTGTGGTGCAGGATCRTAACCAGAGGAATTGTTTTATAGAGACAAATTTACAATCTCCAATGAAACCCACACAGCAAAGTCTGTGTGTACTGTACCCTTCAAAAAAGCCACTGCTTTAGAATAAAACACCTGCTAAAATAGGCACCTTTCACCTCAGCAGAATGCTTAAATCCTGTTCACCATTTGGTGGTTCATCTTTACAATTCAATTTAAACACAGTCACCCTGGGTCTTTGGGACCTGGTCACAGACTGATCTTCTTCACTTCTGCTAAAAGTACAGATTCAGAATTTTATAGAGAAAATTTGCTACTGAAGCTGATTTTACAACAATTCTCTACAATCTAATTGTTTTCTCCATCTATTAATAGACAAGACACAGAACTTTAACTTTGTAGTATCTYCCATTACTACATCTGCTATGACTGCAATAAGAGAAATTACCATAAAAGCCAAAAGCATGCTGCCAAAGGTCTGTCTCATGAAGCACATGAAGTATTAATGCAGGCTGCATGGCTAATGYAGATTTATAGACAGAGAAATGAATAGTACATGTTATACTTAGAAACAGCTTATACAGCCTGGTCATCTATCCTCAGACCCCATGCTCAGCAGTATCACAAAACTATTTATAAATGGCATACAGAAGACACTTTTTAAGGGAAATATTGCAGCCTAAACTCTTATTTGTGTATGACAAAAGTTTTGAGAAAAATCCACTGAATTCTTCCCTAGCACAGTATCTATTACTGTTCTTTTATAAAGGACTGSAAATCTAAAAGACTACAAGAAAAAAATAGATAGTTATTCTGAGTATTAAGTGCTACACAAGCCTGGAGCACCAAGTTTCTAGAATACAGAATGCAAACTGGATTTTAAGAGGATATTCAGTTTGACACATGGTCCACACACGAGACTGAGCCAAAAAAAATCCTTGCTGTGGTCCCCTTCAGACAAGGGTGTGAGAAAAAGGGAAAAAAAMCCAAACAAACCAACCAACAAAACAAACCCAAAATAAAACAAAAAAAACCYACCAGCTCTGCTGTCAGTGTTCTTAAAGGTTTCCCAGCACTCCACAAATACTTATTTWAATATATAATAGTTCCTTTCTGATATGAAGAAAGCCAAGAAGGACAGGACACTTTACATTAAAAAAACATACAGTTCCAATGAAATTGCTGAAAGAGAAACTCCCATTCTACTAAGAACTTTGCAGGAATCTGTGCTCCCTTTCTAAGGGGCTCATATTCAGAATTATATATTTTCAGCTCTATTACTTAGGAAATATATCTGCATTTAGACACATTACTTGCTTCTGAAGCACTTCTAATTGACAATGGCAAGCATTTTTTAAAAAACTCTATATATTAGCTGCAAATCTTTGCAACAAATACAAGTTAGGGTATTGTATTTATCAATATTCTTCACTGTATACCAGTCCTCCTGAAAAAAAAAATCAATTATTTGATGCAAGCTTCTAATAAAAAGGGTTTGCTCAGTTCTTCAGTAGTCAAAAACTGCTATAATACTGAAATTCACACTGTAAAAATTCATGTTACCCATCCTTAGACTACTGATTCATATGCATTATATGGAAACTGCAACTCAGCCTCTTTTCCTGCTAACTTGCCAAGGAAAGCTTTTTTAGTTCAGGTTAAAAAGTAACAAAAGTCATAAATGTTGCCATGTTTGGTCAGRAAGAAGGAAGAAGGGAAAAGAAAGGAGGACACATGGTTTTAGAATCCCTCCCCTGCCCATAAAGTATCAGAGTTTATTAACTCCACTAACGATAGTCCTGTATTTCAGAAATAACTTTGCACTCTGTTGCATTCACACAAGTCTTCAACACATTTAAGTATTTTGGGTTCATTGACAGGTTCTTTTTTTATTGAACTAATACATTTTAAAATACCAAGAATGTCACTAAGCTCACTGCCTGAGAAAGAGGTTAGAGGAACWAGGACAGAAATCATTCCTCCTTCAGAGATGTGTATCCAATTCCACCAAAGCACATCCCATTGACTGCATATTCCACACACACACACACAAAGTGTTACTACTGTTCTGCCAGTAACTTTAACAGCTCTGTCCACACACCTCATACACGTGCACATGGATACTTTACCTCCAGATGCTATGTAGAATCCACTGGGAGCATACTTGGCAACTACAACCTGGTGGGCATGCTCAGTGTAGATGTCAGCAATTGCAGGATTCTGTTTTAAAGGGAAAAAAAAAAAAGACTTACAAAGTTGTACTTCTTCCTTTTCAAAGGAATAAAATCAGAAATTCAACAGTAAAATTCATAATTTCCCCTGGCACTCCCTTCTCTGAAACCCTGCCTTTCAGCTTAAATTAAGCAATGGTCCAAAAATGAGAAGTGCAATAGACATTGCAGAACACTGCTGGTACCACTGAAGCAACACACTACTTTTTAACAACTGACACAAAAAGGGGTTTCATTTTAAGGACCYTTTCTTCTCCAATACCTGCTGAACRGTAGGAAAACACTCTTCAAAGCAGCAGGCCAAGCATCAGGCTCTCTCTTTTTCGGGCTAGCCCAGGGATAAAGCAGTTACCCAAGCAGAATACTAAATGGGAGCTGTGCTTTCCAGCACACATTTAAARGTCTGCTGTAGTCAAATATTAAACCTAAGCCTGCAGTCAACCATAACATGTGGCTGTTAATCATCACCATGTACCCMAAATCACTCCATAACCAATGAGATGTGCTAGGCTTGCTCTTTCTTGATMATTTCAATCTGCTTAAAAAGCCAGTAGACCTGGTATCAAGAGTTGTACAGGAATTTTGAAAGAAACTCACTGCCACTCACAATTATAAAATCATAATTTTATCTCTTCAGTCTAAACTATGTTTTCAGATATTTCAGGTTGGACAATAAAATGAACTCTGTGTCTCAGCWAATCAGTAGATACAATAGAGGCACCACACAAACCAAAAAAGGATGACATCAAGGCAAAAAACTGCTTTCAATTAATTGTATAAAAAAGTCATTCTGCACCCCTCTCAATTACAGTGCATATATGCTACAACAGTAATACATGACTCTTCAGAAATGTTTTTCTACCTTTTAACAGGTTCTTGTTCTAGCTCCAGAAACTTCACTCATATGATCAAAACAAAATTCCATTTTAACTGCTATAATTAATACAGATTTATTCAATCAAACCAGAAAACCACCTGATATTATGGTATGACTCAGCCATCCAATCAGGGAAAACTAAAACACCCGCTCTGAGTTAGAAAGCAGTCTCCTGCTCACAAGAATTCTTGCTGTTGCAGTACTGTTACATCTCAAGAGACAGAATACAGCTTGCTCATGAAAAAAAGGAGCTCTTTTTCATTCCTGTTTTTATGCATTGCTTGAGTGCATTATAGCTCTACTTAAGGCATAAACATCTGCACTTACAGCATGCACATCCCTCTTCATTTTGTGTCCAACTGGATTTCATCTGAGCAAGACAAGATAATGTTTTTCCTATTCTATAKCTCCACCAGCTACATGTCCAGGGAGCTCAAATCCCCCTGCATGTTGTAATTAATGGCATGGTAGGTGCTATTTCACAGCAAAAATCTCCAAGAGTCCAAGAGGAAAATAAGCTGAGAGACTAACTTACAGGGTTAATTGAAAGATAAAGACCTAAATTTAAGATATGGGAAATAGATTCCAGAAACCAGGTAATAAGTTAGGGCTGTCAAATTGTACATTCATTCAATACTATTATTTCTGCATGTAATTTTAACTTGCATGTTTTTTGTATCAAGCCCAACCCCCAAAAAACCACTTCTAAAAAGGTATTTAAGGAGAAAATTATAGTGTAAGCTGGGACAAATGTAGTACCTAGATTAAACCAGCAACAAGCYGATGTGGCTTTTTTCAAACACTGAAACCAGAGCCACATATGAAAGTGAGCAGTTTCAGTTCCAAGCTTCAAAGTAGTCTTAGACCCATGAAGATAAAATATTAATGAAGTATGAAACCTTAAAAATACCATTAGCTTTTTCCACAGCTTTTTCAGCACTGCTCCAGAACTACTTCTTGTTAAAGGAAGTCTCTAGAYCATGCTCAAAGATCAAGCATTAACCCTGAATGCTATATTCATCTGATTAGCTAATGCTAGATAGCTTTAGACTTTAAGAGAAAGGTGATCACTGCATATTGATGATCTGTTTTGTTTTTTTTTTTTTTAATTAAGAGCACAACCATTCTATTTGAGAACTGCTAATGGAGGGATTACACACAGACCCCCCAGCATTTCATTTTGTTGTTGCAGACTACCAGAGAGGCTCTATATCATGCAAAGAAGGCGGGGCTCTTAACTAAGAGTGGACACACTTGCAAGTCAAGTTACAAACTGCAACATTCTCCAGCACAAAAGCCATAGCACAGGCTTTGGTCAGTTTTTGTGTAACTGCTACAATATAYTCTGTAGTCACCTGTCAATTATTAACAGTAGCAAACTCCCCTTGTCAGCTGGGTAGGTCTGCGTATCAGCATGAATTGCACGGTAAAACGGAAGGATTCATTSTCACCTTCCCTTGAGAGTTTAAACAGCTTGAATTTGAATTCCCACGATCCTACTTTGCCTGTTCTCAGGTCACCATGTGCCCTACACCCCCCAGCTCACACCGGGGCTCTCATTTGGACTGGGCTAATCTTCAGTGAGCTGATTCAGATAATGCAAATTGCTTTCTTCCAATTTAACCTCCAAAATGTGGTCAGAAAAGCATTAATGACAGTGGCAAAGGAGAAGGTCAGCATTCACGACTTGGTCAGAAACTGTAACGTAAGCAGAGTGGCTTTTCCTCTTCTCTCATCACACTGTGTGCCATTACAGGGTTTAACTGGGGCTTCTGGTTTCAGAAACTTGAACTTTTCTTGATACCAAGAGCAAAATACTATTACAWAGACATTATACCCACACACTGAAACCAGAGTGCAAGCTTACTTTTGGTTTTAAGTGGATGAATTTAAACTGATAGCAATCAAGAAATCTGCAAGGAATTARATTATTAGTAGCACTTATCTATTATGGCATGACAATGAAGAAATGTCTGTATATAGTGGGGGTGGTGAGATAAAACAGGCAAACAGCTCAGTTTACAAAGGTGATTTACAGAAGCAGCCATAAACAAATCTATTGTTGTGGAGACCTAAAATTCCAGAGAGGTATGTCCTGCCCCTCCCCCTACAGCCCTTCCTACTGCAGGCCAAATCTAGGAAAGAAAATCGAGTAGGGAAGTAAATCTACAGGAGAAGTTGATTTTTCAAGTAACAAGCAATTACTTCGAAGAAATTTACTTTTTAAAAAACCAGCAGCAAGCCAGTGGCCTAAACATGAAACGTTTACTCCATAATTTTCAAAGGCATGACATCTTTGAAAAGAAATCATTCAAATCACTCTGTTAACATTTCCTTAGTTAGCACCAGAAGGAAAAAACAAACCCAAACCTCCACACTGCTGAAAACATTAATTGGGGCATTCTAATATTTAATCGATGAGTAAAATGCTCTGTGAGCAGGGCTGAGAACTTGCACCCTGCTTGTCATGGAGTCCAGCAAGTCATAACTGTTTTGATTCCTGGAGCTGGGGCTGGGTGAGGGGAAAGAAACTAAAGAACAAACCGCTTAAAGACACAGGTTTGCAAGTATTTACATGCTTCCCTGACAGGCTAAGGGTCCAAAACAGCAAGGAGGAACGAGTTCATTTATTAGACAAACACAGCACTCAACTTCATAATAGYGATACCTAAGAAGATAAACAGGGCCAACCAGAATATACCAGTCTCTAATCTCTTAAGTCTGTGCGAAGAGGGAAAGAATTAGACATTTTACCGAGATTTTCTACATGTTTTTACAGTCGCTGCCTGTGGTTTTATGCCTGAGTCATGCACTCTACTTATTCCTRCTGCTGATCACGGATCTGTGACCTCGATTGAAATCACCAAGACTGAATGAAGCACAGGCTGTTATAGGAGGGGCAGGGAGACAAAATGAAACTTAGCGAAAGCTCTACACTAGAAAACAAAATAAATCAGGATACATTACATCAATGTTYCTGATGACGACACATTTTCCATTGGTATAGAGAAAATTGTTGCCCTTAGGATCACCTCCAATAATTTTGGAAACGCCTCGTTCAACCTGGGGAAGGCTGGCGAACACTTTTTCTGTGAAAAATAAAAGGAGAAAGGGGATAAAAGAGAAATAAATAATAATAAAAATAAAAAAAAAATAAAAATAAAAATGAAAGGAAGGCGCTTAAAGCCTCCCCGCTACCGGCACACRCCCTGCCCTGCCGGCAGCCGCCGTCACTTGTTGCTGTCAGCGGGCTGCGAGGCGCCGCCGGCTCCGCGCCATCCCGCGGGGCCGCACGAGGGTCCGCAGCCCGCGGGGCTCCTCTCCCCTCTCCCCATCCCCGCCCGGCACCTCGCCGCCCCGGCGCCCCCGCCAGCTTACTGATCTCGTACGGCATCT
>CADDXX010000164.1:1630689-1644626 GCA_902810485.1 Alauda arvensis | reverse complement strand
CCGGGAACTCCGGGCGGGAAGGGAGGGGACAGCCCCGGGGCATCCGCGGGAATCACGGGCGGGCGGGAGAGACGTCCGCGAGGATAACGGGAACGCCGGGCGGGCAGCGGGGACATCCGCGGGGATCCCGGCGGGGCGGGTGCGGCGGCAGGGGCAGGCTCGGGCGTGCCTCGGGTGTGTGGAGGAGCAGTCCGGGCCCAGCCCCTCCGGGCCCGCCGTCGGCCCTTTCCCGGCGCCGCTCTTCACTGTGCGGCAGCAGCCGCCGCTGGCTCCCGCGTCCCTAAGCGCGGCTGCTGTGCGGGCTCTGCCCAGCGGTAGCTGTTGGCATTCCGGGAGTGCCTTACGGCGGTGACAACACTTCGGTTTTRCTGGGGAACCATCGTCCTTGTCAGCAGGGATTGAGTCGCCGTAGTCACCTGCCTCTCCTCGGGAGAGGCTATGCAGGTCCCCGAGTTGCTCCTTTTAGCTTTTGGTAAGGCAGTTCCTGTCCACAGTCACAATTTCCTTTAAGATCAGTCTCATTTTCATCCCTTGTATATTTACAATTATAATATCCTATAATTTTATACCATTCAACTCCAGATGCTGCTGCGGTGCTTTACAAACTGCTAGTTTATCACGTGAGTTGTCCCCTGAGGCCGAGTTGGATGTCTAATTCAGTTGAACCACGTACAGTTATTCGTGTTTCCTACATAACTTTGGATAAATTTAATTCTTTTCTCCTTCCAATGCTATTAATATAAATCACATATATGATCAGATCTGCATGATGCAGCAAGGCAAAGCGTTTATATCTAATAGGCAGAACCCCCTGGACTCTGTGCTACTTTGTGTTTTTGTCCCTTTAACTTGTGTCATTTGTAAAGTGAGTGAGATTATCCTACAAAACAGGGAAAAAGCATCAGGATAGATGGGTATGACAGGACTGCCTTGACCAGCATGTGAATACAGAATAGAAAAAGAGCAAAGCTTTTGGTGTGCTCTTGGTCCACTGACCTGTAAAACAGGTCATGTGGGATTCTCCTTTGGGGGCTGGGAGAACAGGCTGGGGAAGGGAAAAGCTTTGGATTCTCAGATGCAGTAAGAATCAGTATTGCAGGGCAGGGTGTAAATCCTTTCATGCAGAGAGGGGTAAGCATTTCAGAATGAAAGGATGCTGAAATTTTTCATGTCCTGAGTTGGCTTATGCAGCCATTCTGCTCAAGGAGCAGTAAAGGCTGCACTCAACTACGCTGGGATTGTTGCAAGAGCTTTCTGTATTTTTCACTTCTGTGCTAAATGTATTTGGATTTTTCCCTTATTCAGTGTTCAAAGAGCTGTATTTTCCTTGAATAATTGGCATATGCCCATTAAAAATCAAGTCATCCACGTGAAACCAGATTTTTTTTCTTTACCTCCTTGGATTTTTTACAAATACATGAATCTTTATGTGTTTATTATGTCGATTTTTCATGCTAAAGACAAAGCATTTGCCGTAAGGTTTTTTTGTGCACCAAAGCTGTATTTTCTTACATACCCAAAATCAAGCTTATATTTTTGTGACTACATTAATTCATTGAAGATACTTTCCCTCCTTCTAAGAGTTGCCTTTGTAGTTTCTTGAAGCACTGACCTCTGCTCACATCATAAGATTTTTAATATAGATTTGATATTTACTTGAAATTATGTAGCTGATGCATTATAAATATCCTATTCAGTAGGTTCTCATAAATAGCCAAATAATGGCTGTGGCTTGGAAGTAGCAAGTGTGCCTGCAGAAACTCCTGTAAAAAGTCCAAAATCAGTTTTAGAAGGTTTTTTTTTTCTTTTTTTCTTTTTTTTTTTTTTTAAGCGCTTCAAGTATTTAGGAGATGAGAAATTCAAATCTGGATCTTCTCAGTAAAACTGATGGTACTCCTGAAGATTCCATTCTTCAGACCATAGAAAGGAATTGAATTAATGAATTGTTACTTTTCCCTTTGTAAATACTTGATTTAGTTTTTAATTACTTGGTTAGCAAATGTTAGCTATTTTTTCTTGTTTCCACAATGCTTTTAGTCTTGGTTTTTTTTTGAACAGAGATCTTCAGCAAGCTCAAGCTCAATCTGCAAGTGCTCAGGCTCTTGGGGAGCCACAGCTGGCTCATATTTGGCTGCAGATTTATTAGGAATAGTTGAAGAAGTTACTGCTCCCAGATGTCCTACAGCTCTTCTCTTGAATGACTGAGTTGGGATATCTCTGCAGTGCCACTTTGCATTGACGTACCTGAGGAGATGAAAAAACCTGTGATCCTTGGCCCGGCACTGGGCACGCGTTAAGACATTCATCAATTATTTGGAAAAGCTGGTTTCTCTGCATCTTTTTCAAGAGTGCTTCATCTTCATGGCAGTAATTACATAGTGATGCCATGGACATCATACAGAGGTTGCTTCAGAGAATGCTCTAATGTTATTGTTTACTTCTTATTATTTACCTCATGGATCASAGATACATACATGGCTTGTGAAACATGTGATGATTGATTTCTGTTCCAGAAAGCTCCCTTCTCCAGGTCTGTAGGTATTTACCATCAGGCACGTSATATCAAAGATGTTCACATTTTGAGAGCTGAATACTAACGTTAAGTCTAAGGCTCTAGGCCAGAAAAAATGGAAGTTTCTGTGAGGGAGGTGTGTGGACTTACAGCTGCACTTCAGAGCAGGAGCTAAGAAAATTATGAAAAATCAAAGTTTATGCTGTTGCATTGCTCAGCACGTGGAATTTCTAAAATTCATAGCAACTTTTCATGTTTTTTTAGCTTTTACCATTCTTTGCTGACTAAGAGGTGACTTGAATACTGATGAAAACACGCCCCTTAAATTTGCAACTCAGTAGTATAGCCTGAGGCACGTGTTAACAGCTCCTTAGAAAGTATTTCACAGTCTTTTGGTATTTCCACATCACTTAGCATATCGCTGCATTTATATACAAGTTCTGTCTGATGCTGAGTAGCCATCAGCTTTTCTAAAAGGAATTTAAGTAAAACCTTTATGCTGTGTTTTGTTTTGTTTTGTTTTTTCTCCCAGGCTGCATCTCTTGTTTCTCCCTGTTTTGAAGTCTAAATGGTGAAATCTGCCTCCAGATAGTCAAGGGGAAATTGTACACAAGTTTGAAATGAGAATTAGTCTTACACGTTTCATAGATGCTGCTATTATAACATTTTATAATGCACTAATTTTGAATGTGTAGATTCTTTAGGAATTATGTGTATTTAATAAAATATTTATTACAAATGCCAAGAGTATAAATACTCTTTTTTATGACCTAACAATTTTAATTCTAGCCAGATTTTTGTGGAATCAGTGTCAGAATGCTGATCATCAACTCAATGATAAAAGACAAACTGATGAATATTTTCTGACCCTGGTATACTGAAATATACCGAAAGCCAAAAAGTACAGGAGCTTGAGTTACTATCTTAATAAAAACACTAGAACAACATGATACTTTAATATATAAAAATGCAAACATACTAAGAATTGGTATGAAATTCTGTTTCCACTGACCTTCGTAGTATCAGAATTTGTTCCAGATGGTGAAGATCAAATTCCCTCCAGTTTGAAATAATGTAATTCTGGGCTGCTGCAATCCTGCACTCATTTCCCCAGGCCACCCCTTATTCCCCCATCCCTTGCCCAGATACTGGCATTTTTGTGTTCCCATTCCTAGATCTGAGACCTGAACTGGGCCAAACCAAATGAAAGAGTTGCCAGGTTGGTTTTCAATTAAATGAATATTGGCCTGTTCCACAGGACTGTTGAATGAGTGCAAGAAGATTGCAAAATCAGCAAAACAGTTTTAGATTAGCTTCAGCTGTTACAGAGCTAAAACTTGGTTATTTCTCATTTTTACAGTTCTTAGCTTTGTCAGAGAGACAAGGGGAAGTCTGAGGTAAAGTGTAAATGTCCTAAGACAACTGGGATAGTAACCACACATGCACTTCACATGCCCCAGCAATAAGGAATGGTTGCAGAAGCTCTCTCTCTGACCTCTGTGCTTTGGAAAGAACCATGGGAGCCCTAAAAAGGCAATGCCAAGTAAAGGCTGTTAACACTTTAGGCTAAGGAGCATATATGGACCTTTAATTTCTGTGCTCTTCTCCAAGWTATATAATGTTATTCTCAGATGGGCTGGAGCGCCGTGTTTAACAGATGTCAAAATACTGTTGTTAGTCCCCCTTCTCCAGAAGCTACATCCCTTTTTACATTTTCATAAATTCGTCTTCACCTGGAGCTAATAATGATAGAAGCATATGATGGTATTAAACTAAATCCTGCTTAGACAAAGGTAGTTTTTGTTCCTCTAGTACCCTCAGTGCAAAGAAGAAAATAAAATTATATGTAAATTTTGGGGAAAAAAACCAAAACAAAACACCCTGTTGTATCAGCCCGGTCTGCACTTTTACCAGTAATACAGCATTCTGTTTATGGCAACTTGCCAGGAAATGTATAAGAAATAATCTAAGGTGATGACAAAATAATTAACAAGYGGGGGGAAGGAAGGAGTTTTGATCCAGTTAAATTGCAAATACAGCACAGGCTCATGAAAGTGAATTTCACAGGGATARGCAGTAACGAGTGGTCCAGAGGGAGGCAATTAGATCCTTCTCACCCTCTTAAGGGGACAGACATTGAAATCAAGATGCAATTGATTTAGAGGAGATAGAAGGAATGTTGCATCATTAACCCGTGGAATTCTTTGCCTCAGGCTAACTTCCAGTCGAATTCCTTTACTGAATTCGGTCACTTACAAAGATAACATTAAGATGTTATATACATTAGAATACTCCCTCTAATTACCTTAAGTAAGAAGAAAAGCAATTGTTTTCCTGGTTAAAGACATATGCTATACAGCACATGGAAGGACATACAAACTTCCCCATGTGAAACATTACCTGAGTATGGTGTCTGAGCACACAGCTTTGATGCTGTCTGCAGCGTTATATGGGATATGGGTTACTCTATTTTACTGTATTGAAAATCACCCTGCCCGAAACAGGTGTAATGGAGCCTTGAGAAGCCATTTATATCTATACATCCGTATTTCATAACAGCCTAAACCAAATTAAATGAGACAGTTTGCAATTACCAAAAATATTGAGCAGTTAAAGCTTAAGGGGCATCTGAAAGGATCTTTACTCTATTTGGGATTACAAAACAACAGTTGTCATGTAATAGAACACGTTCTACATTCGTTACAATGACTGCTGTGCTGGAGATACTCTGCTGTCAGCAATGTTTCCAGCCTGCTGCCACGCGCAGCAGAAGCCATACCTGTGTTATCCCCAACAACAAAAGGAATACAAAGCTTCTAAACCAGGAAAGCTTTTGTTCTTCCCAGAGACAGATTATACACTGTCTTTTACTGAGACACAGCTACAAACAAAATATATTCCTTTCTAAATGCTTATTGTTGATTTGGTGTGCCAAGAAAGGCTGCAATTGGTTACAGTGCTGTTATCAACACGGGGAGAAATGTGAGAGTATACTGGAGACAAATAAAAAATGAAGTTTCTCATCATACAAAGATTTTAGCTATTAAGAAAAAAAGGAATAAAATTAAGAGCATTATGACCAAACTTTTAATAAATTCGATGACTTCCAGCTGTCACTCATGTACCTGGGATACCYCTGAGGGTTAGACAGTATCCTTCATTTAATGAAGCTCTGAATGCCTTAYATGGGAGATGCTGATGTTTGGCATCAACATTTTATTTTGGGTCATGGTGCACTTTCCTACATGCTGTTTTTGCAGCTGATAATCGGCCACTCCATTTATAGTTGTCACGTTTCACTGGTGACCCGGTCTCTGCTCCCTGTGGCATACCACTAATGCCACTGGTAAGAGCCAGAATAACTTTGCCTGCCATGTGACGTGCACACGGGAAGATGCAGCTCTCTGGGATGCACTGCCTTTCCCTGCCATTCCTGTACTTGCTTGGATTCSCTGTGCTCTGGTTTCTAACAGCTTGAATCCAAACTAAACTTGTCAAAGCTCAGCATGTTCAGGAATGCCATTTGGGCCTCAGAACAAGGTTGCCTCATGTTCAGCTGTTGTGAACRCATTCACATTTCCTCACCCCCATTAAGGGAGGGTATGGTGTGCATGTGGCACCACCATCAAAATCAGACGTACAAGAGAAACAGCTTAAAGTAATTACCTCAAGGCATCCACATGTGAAAGTGTTGATCTGCCTTCTGATGATAGCTTATTTACAGTTAAGGTTCCTATAACACAGTTAAGAAGAGTATGGGGAATACTTCTTATGTCTTGGGGCATGAGAAGTTTCTTCCTTCTGACATTAATATTAATGCTGTGCTGAAGAATATATTGCATTCCACGAATTAAAATCATAACACAGTTTCTCCATTCCACATTAACAAGCTCTTTAGAAGTTAGGTTTTGTTCTCATTAGTAGAGCAGAACCATACTCTTAATTAAGCAAATGAGGCAGACAAAGACTAACATATGCAAATTAAAAAGAAGGCTGGTAGGCAAGAGGAGCAAAAAAGAGGCAAAAGACTTCAAAAAAGCAGTAGTGTCAGAGGAAAATTCATCTAACTACAGGGAACTTCTGAAATGGTGAAGGATTTGCATYAGAAGATGTGACTATGTATCCATAAAAAACTGTAATCCCAAAGCTTTACTCAGAGCTCTGGAAGAGGGACTGTCTCATCTCCACTATGTAAACCACCAAAATGTTAATTTACACAGGAGATTGCTCAATCTAGCAAGGGGAACTTTCAGTTGTGTAACATTTATGAGGACAGACTTGAACTGAGCTGTAGGTTAGTATCATTCTTCACGTAGTGAAAATCTGATTCCAAACTATTCAAGTAGCCTTCAGAGAGCTTTGTTTTCCATGCTTCTCTGAGATTGATTTTAAATAGAGTCTGCCAAGATGACCCCACGGAAAAGGGAATCAGAGCTTCTTAACAGAGAAGCTCCTTAAGTGAGATTAGATTAACTCCATTTGTTACCAATTTCTTAAATTACTGCAGTTGGGCTATGCAGTGTGTTGTCAAGAAACTCTTCCTATTGCATAGAAAATAGTTCTAATTCTGATGGTTCTAAGCCCAGTAACAGTATTTTCAACAATTTTAGGTCCATGAAGTTCAAAGATCTACCAACTAATAGTTGCTAGGCAAGACAAAAAGAACACTTCCCCCCCACCCCCCCTATTTCAGAATGCTTTAATGCACATTTGAAAAATGCAATACTAAGAGGCAGAACCAAAATCAAATCCTACCAAGAAATTTCTTATGGGCTTCTTAGCTCCGTTTTGTCTGTGTGCATTATGATTGAATTGTTTTTCCAATGGTGGAGTTATTTATGCTTTGGAAGCAGATTGCTAAATATAGTTGATAATGATCCAAATTTCTTCTATAATTTCTGCCTCATATGTAATGACTAGCTTTTACAGAGCCTAAAGAACCAAAAAGCTAAAATCATCAGCACTGAACTGCCAGGAAAATGATGGTGATCTACTATRGAAAGACAAAGGCTTACATCCTTAAGGGAATTAATTGTCTAAATCCTGTTTAAATTGCCTTCATTCCACTGAAACCACTGAGAATCAGGTCTTTAAATAGAACTTAAAACCTAAATCTCTGTGGTGTTGCATCAATGTCATTATCTGCAATATCTGTGTATATAATGGAAACACCATAGAAGGAGATTGGTTTATCAAATCATCTATTGGCTTTACAATCTGTGGACATCTTTGGGCTACATAACAACTTTAAATTGAGGAGGATAGCTTTTGAAATATTTTACCTGTGAGGTATATCTGTGAATTACTGTAGGCATACACATTTTTTGGATTACCTCATGTTAGCACACAAAGAACTTTGAATTTTTAGAGATAGAACTTCCTGATTTTGCTGATGATTTTGGCATGACTGTTAATGATGACAGGTTGTCAAGCCTGTCCCTAGACAGGAGGCTCAACAGCATTTACTGGTGAGGACATTAGATTGTTCTGGGGGACTGTGACAATTAAGTGAGGATAATTAAGTGGGGACCGTCCTTATTAAAAAGACAAAATTCTAAAATAAATTGAATTTGTAACACAGAGCTGTTCCTCTTCTTGGTCACATCTTCACTTCTGTCATAAAAGAACCACACAAAATCCCTTGTTGCTGTGAGAAATGCACTGTAATAATGGTAGCGATTATTTTAAGCCAGAATTTWAAAAAAAATTGGTCTGAGGATTTCAAGGATTAGCTCAATAAAATTAAATATATTAACAAAGCAGATATGTGTGCCAATAATGCCTCCTCACTAGTTTATGCWGAAGTATCCTCTAAAAACACAGTAGATTGAACTGTAGTTCCTTTGTAGGGGGGCTCTTTTTTCCCTACCAGTTTAACTAATTCTTTGTCAGAGAAAAAAAGTTTTGGATTTTATCCACTGGTTTTTGCTTGATCCCTGCTTTAGAAAATCTAGGTGGTGAGTGATCCTGTGTTGTTGCTTGGCCCACATGAATATAATTCACTCTGCTCCTGACAACTTCCTCTAGAGAAAAAGCAGACAGAAATTCACAAAATCCTGCTGATGAGAGGCAGTTAAGTGAGACATACTTATTAAAAAAGAAATAGCTTTGACTACTAAGTAAAACAAGGGAGTCAGAACATGAAATCTGTTTTTATATAAATGTACTATAAAAAAAAAAATCTATCACTTGTACAGCTCTGTGAGATCCACTGATGAAAGACTTTTCCTAAATGCAGAGAATTACAATATAAAGTAAGCTGTCAAGAAATATTGTCATGCTGTAGAGATCACAAGCAATCCATGAAAGAAGACAGTGTCATTCGGAATCCTTTCTGAACCTGGAATGACTCTTGCTAGGCTGGCAGAGCTCACTTGGGCTGGCAGAGTGTCAGTGGTGGTTTGCAATTGCCCCAAATACACAACTGCATCAAGGATTTCCATGGTACTGAGTGAGGGCCTGATCTGTGTGCTTCTCTGACTTATATTAGCTATTTGATAACACAGAAGTTTGCATGTTGGATAAAAACATGATTAAACTACCTTTGGAGATGGTCTGGTCCCTTCCTCCTTGGTCAATACAGGATCAGAGAGTATAACTTTAGTTAACCCACAACAGACCCCAAATTCCAACAGTGCACTRTTTACTCTTCAGCAAACCATGAACCAATTGAATGCAGAGACACAGAGACACATGCAGAGGTACATATCTTGTTCATTCATGTCATTTCATTCAAAAAGTATTATAAACAACACCATATRTTCTTAAAAGGCTGATCACATCTGAGTTATAAATAAATGTTTATACCTATGTRATATTGCATCCAGTTTTGAACTGTTAAAATCTATTTCAGTGAACTCATTTAAATGGATGACATCCAGAGGGCACTCAACTCAGAGACTTGTAATACAGGATCACACCACAAACATTTCAGGAATTTAGAATAAATTCACTCTTGTTGCTTTCATAGCAAGACTGAATTTCCAGCAGATGCATTTTCACCTTGCTTTGCATCACTATTGGTTTTGTCTGGAAACATGKGTTCTTGCATCTTTATGTGCTACCCAGCTTCTGCACACATAAAGGAAAGCAGCTAAGAGTGTATTATTGCCCTTCTCTTCAATCCAAATTACTCTGGCAGCACATTCAAATTTAATGTAACACTCTTAATCTAGGGCAACCAGTCCTGATTTAAAAAAACTTTTKAAATCACTCAGTTTATGAGCCCCAAGATACCACAGKAAGTTATGTGCTAAAAGCTTTGGRTTTGTGGTGTTTGTTTGTTTGTGTGTTTTTCTGTTGCTATTTCAGGAATGTTGTGGTTTTATGGTCTAAAAGCATTTCTGGCAGATGAAATTGTTAAATAATTCTGGTGCTGRTTCTCTTGATATAAGAACAGCCATGACCTCCAGTGCATAAAAGCCATTATTTAGCACATCAGCCTTTGCAGGACTCAGCACCAGGAAGACAGTGACAACCCTGCTATGGCTAATTATGCTGCTGTATTGTKTCTGTAAAGAACCAGATACTGTCACAGGAGAGTAGAAGTGTGCTCAACAGACAACATTTTGCTAGTCATAGCTTTCACACTTAGTATGAACCTTCAGAGTCACAATGACCAGTATTTTTGAGTCTTTTGTTAAAATTTGCAAGGAGTAGAGCTGTACAATATATGTAATTTTGAGCAAATTTTGAGTTCTATGAGCCACCATGTGTCCTTCAGGATGTTAAGCTCATKAATTTTTAATTAAGATTTTCACAGGATTTCTCTAGCCAGTAGATTTCCTGTCCCCTTTCTCATACATATTATTAACCTGAAGAATATGGTCAAAACCAAGCYCATCATATGAGGAGTACCAGGGGCCCTCTAAAATTTGTGGTTGTACTGTTCCAGTGGGGTGAGTGAACTCTGCCAAGGAAGGCTTTCTGGCGRTAATGGATGTCTGGATGTCTTCCAGACAGGGGCTGTGCTAAAACTGATGCAGCATCATTTCTGCTGTTGAGAAATTTACTGACAGATCACTGAGTGCTAATCCCTTAATGTCCAGAGGCCRRTTTAGAGTTGAGTCAAGAGAAGATGACTGTTCTGCTGCATCGAGGAGATCAGCAGAATTTGAAAGCTCTTGGGAGAGGCTGCAGATGTTATACCTCATTTCTGACTGTGGTCTGTGTCTTGGAGGTGTAGTTTAGAACAGTACCCAGCACCAAAAAAGGCTTACAAACTACCTTTTTCTACAGAGGTATTCATTCTGAAAGCAGAAAATAGAATGTTATTAGGCATCCTTTTTTTGCCTGCTTTATTTTAGGTGTCAGATCCAGTGAGTCTATTCTATTGATTTTGGGAAGAACTGACTGTGGGAGTCCTTTTTTCTGCCCCACTTCATCATATAGCATGGGCATATAGGACTGCAAGTGATCCTGTGTGTATCACTTATTGTCCTTTACTATTGTAGACATGGTACAACGAGTGACTCAAACACCAATTTAGTAACAGCTAAGTTGTGGCTTTTCTTTTCGCAGGAGCCCTGGGAGGGGGATAACACCAGGCCTTTGACAGCCTCTTCTGAGCCCCTTGGGGACCCTCCCCATGATTCCCAGGATGCCATTTCAGCCTATTTAGGAATGTCCATCCCGGCCCCAATGATGCTGGTGTCCAGTGTTCTTTGCCCAGCCACAGGATYCCCTGAGTGAGGCCCACCCATGGCCTGAAGGCTTGGCTTGGTCTTGCACTGTTCTCATCCCCAGGGCTGAGGCTGGCTTGGCCAGTGCCTCCAGCTGCCCTTGGGAGCCCTGATGGACACCCTGGGGATCTCTCACCTGGTCTTGCTGTGCTCTGACACCATTTTTGTATCCTCTAATGCATCTGGAAGACTGTTTCACAAGCTCAGTTTACTTCTTATTCAGAGRTTTATTTTCCTTAATTTTTTACCCTAAAATTATTTATTATGAGCCTATAATTAGTAGTGACAAATTGTTCTCTCACTTTGGCAGAATTTTCTTTTCATAACAATGCAGTGATGTACTTGTAATCAGTGATCATATAAAAATTCTCAGTTCTGCTTGAATGGATTAAATAAGTCAAGCCACCTGTATGTGATGAGGTCTCCACATTCAGGGTCATCCTGGCCATTTTTCAGTTTATGTCTCAAGTGTGAGTGGTTGGAATGAGATGCATTACCCCAGAGAAGACAGCAGAAATGCTTCACACAAGAACACTGATATTTTCCTGTTTATGCTTGTAATGCTGTAGTTAAAACATCCAAGGATCATCTTTGTCTTTTTCAGAGTTGCCTTTCATTATCAGTCTGAGGTGTCTTGTTRTTTAGCACATCTGGACCCTCTTGCCTCCAAAGTGTGAGATTAAACATCAGTGTGTTGGTGGAGCCCAAGGACACAATTGTCTGTTGTGTRCCTGATGCCTCCTCTGCTCCCTTATGCTGGCAAGAACTGGGACAAGGAAGACAGTGAGGAGCACAGACAGCAAACTCCCAAAGAGTTCAGAAAAGTGACACAACACCCTGGGGAAGACTGAGCTRCAACTTTGAACTGTGCTTTGTGAAAAATATCCAGATTTTTCTGATCTCAGGGAAGCCTGTAACTGTCTGGAGACCACCTGTGGGCTGCTGCAGGCTGTGGAGACACATTGATTTCTGTACAAATGACATTTCACATTAGTCAGTGCGTGAATAAGCACTGACTAATAAGCACATCTTCCTGAGCTTTGCAAGCCTCCTTGTTTTTGTTTCTCTTTCTCTCTATTTTTAAAATAAATGTAGTTTCATAACTGGCATCTTAGTAATTTCAAAAAACATCCTAATAGCTCCCAGCAGAACTCTCTGTACAGAACTGCTGCTGCTCTTTCACAGCAGTGCAGAAGCAGGAACTTGTAAGTACTCATGACACAGCACACAACTTTGATCTTAGTACAGAATGCTTTTTGTGCACACATAAGAAATACTTTAGATAAACTAAAATTATCCTTTTTTTTATACATACCAAAGGACCTTTGAAATTTGGATGTGCAATTGCTTGCCTGAAGTTCTATAGCAACACTCCTGTGCCTATTRGTAACATCAGTACAGAGTTCAGTATTTGAAGATTACAAGCGATGAAGCAAGGCTCACTTTAGACAAGCTTGTTCATCCATCATGCTCCTTTTATCTGCTTTCACCTGAGGCATTCCAGCTCAGACAACACAAGTACAAACCCCTTTTTAATACTGAAGTAGAAATTCTGACATTAAAATTTTCCTTAAATGGCAAGATTGAGGTCCTAGTCTCTTTAGGGAAAAGAAGACATACTTTCTACACTAAAGTCTTGGCAGAAAAACTAATGATGGAACTAATAACATCTGAGTTCTAAAGCCTTGTGTACTCTTTCTATACTCTTCTCACTATATTTTGTCAGCATTTTCCTGTTATGTCCCCTGTAACACTCTTTGCACCTGTAATACCTCCAGTAATCCTCCCTTAATAGCTRACCAGCACTTTCACACCGTCTCCTTTACTCTGCCTAAGAAAGCTGTGTTCAGTATGGAGCTGTGTTGATGCTGTTCAGTTTTGGCAGGCCAACAGAAGGCTGTTGGTTTTTACTGGGGCCTTTTCTTGAGAGACACTAATTTTGGTTGCTTTTCAAATTGTCCACTGACACTGTGTAGGTGTGACAGTTAGCAGTGCTGTGGCTTGTCAGAAGAGCCTTGAGAGAGGAAGAGAGAGTTATGAAAAGAAAGGGGAAAGAAACAAATTTTCTGTGGGTTCTCAGTGTTCGTGTGAATATTCTGTGTACCTGCAATCTGCGTGTCTGGGCATGAATATAAGTAAATATATCATTGTAGGGGGGTTAGATTTGTGGGGTTTTTTGTTTTTTTGTTTTTTGTTTTTTGGGTTTTTTTTGCCTTTTGGAATTTTTTCCCTCAAGTTGCTAAGACACTAACGATTGAGTGATTGTCAGTACTTAATGAAAGACAAAAGAAACCAGGGAAGGAAAGACCGAAGGGACAGGGCAGCTGGGGGGTGGGCACTTTTTGCCCTTGGCACTGGAGGAGAGAGGTCACCCAGGCTGTTCGCTTCCTGGGAGAGGAGTTTCACTGTCACCATTGACTCCGCTCCTGGGAAAACCTACCACCATCTGCTCATCTGCCCGGGGATTTCTGAGCTCTCCTCCTGCCCTGCTGGACTGGGCCCGACCCTGTCCCCACCGTCGCTTTTCCGGCTTTTGCCTACGCTGACCTCACACCGTCTGCTCAGCCAGGACATCCCTGCTGCTCCAACCACCGCTGCAGGAACTGCCCATCTACCTCATCACCAGCCTGGCTACAGCTTGGTGCCTCAGAGCCAGAGATCAGACTGCCCTGGGATTTGTGGTCCCTCGAGGTTTCCTGGTTCTGTCTTATTATTAAAGCTGTAGTTGTTTGTTTGTTTGTTTG
>CADDXX010000164.1:1586235-1626122 GCA_902810485.1 Alauda arvensis | reverse complement strand
CTTTTGGAATTTTTTCCCTCAAGTTGCTAAGACACTAATGACTGAGTGATTGTCGATACTTAACAAAAGACAAAAGAAACCAGGGAAGGAAAGACCGAAGGGACAGGGGAGCTGGGAGATGGGCACTTCTTCCCCTTGGCACTGGAGGAGAGAGGTCACCCAGGCTTTTTGGCTTGCTTCGAGAGGAGTTTCACTGTCACCATTGACTCCGCTCCTGGGAAAACCTACTATCATCTGCTCGTGTGCCCGGGAATTTCTGATCTCTCCTCCTGCCCTGCTGGAGTGGGCCCGACCCTGTCCCGCTGTTGCTTTTGCGGCTTTTGCCTACGCTGACCTTGCACCGTCTGCTCAACCAGGACATCTCTACTGCTCCAACCACCACTACAGGAACTGCCCATCTGCCTCATCACCAGCCTGGTTACAGCTTGGTGCCTCAGAGCCGAGATCAGACTGCCCTGGGATTTGTGGTCCCTCGAGGTTTCCTGGTTGTGTCTTATTATTAATGCTGTAGTTGTTTGTTTGTTTGTTTGTTTGCTTGTTTTGTTAGATATATATATATATAAGTAAAAAACCCCTGTTATTCCCATTCCCACATCTTTTTGCCTGAGAGCCCCTTAATTTCAAATTTATAATAATTTGGAGGGAGGGGGTTTGCAGTCTCCATTGCAAGGGGAGTGCACTGGCTTCCCCTAGCAGATRCCTGTCTTTCAAACTAAGACAATCATATAAGTGTGCTCTGCGTGCATGCACCTACTAGGAGCACATCTCAGCCTCACTGCTGGTTGGMCATGGAGACATGGATGGTGAAGCCTCCCCTCCTGGGCTGTTAGATCCAGCATGGCATGCTCTCTTCTAGCAGTGACCCTTAGCCTACAGATACAAGTAGTGCTTTCCAATGACAGTGGCCTGTACCTGGTGAAATATACTGAAGACAGCAGTGTTGGAGCACTGCCTCAGCACTCTGAAAGGCCTCAAAGCATAACAACCTTTATTTAATAGATGTTTAGTTTCCTAAGTGAAGGAAAACAGTAGGTTTTTTTATTATTCTCAAAGAAACATGAGTCATTTTTAAAGAAGCATTTATAAAAGGTATATTCTGACTGTGAAGGCACTTTTTTTTTTTTTAGGCAGAATTATTGCAAAAGGACCAAAATAATACACCTCTACATGCTGTGTAACAGCATTATTTGGTCTTTGATTTAGACAGACACCATCTGATAAGCCTCCCACATATCAGAAAGCCTGACTTCTCTGGGRGAGTGGGCAGAGGCAATGCTGACAGGCAAGCAAGCATCAGGGAGAAGCAATTCTCACTTCTGACATTGGTTTCATCTTACTTCCAGGGCCTTTCTACTAGAGCTACAATGTTCTTTTAATTTTTAAGAACTGTTTCCCTCACAGATCTGTGAGATTAATGGCAAGTGTCAGTTGATGCAGAAATGAGTCCAGGATCATCTGAAACTGTGCCATAGTCTAAAAATAAAAGGAGAAAGGAGGGTTTCACTTTCTTTTTTTTTTTCCTTTCAGAAAGCAGTCATGCAATATTAACTTCAGCCCAGCAGAACTGTCTGCATGTGAGCAAGGGGACGGAGAAATGCAGATGATTCAAGAAAATGAAGTGTGTCTGAACCAGGCAAGTGCCAAGGACACAGAACTGAGTGAGCAGTTTGGGAAGCAGCAGCTCTGCCACGAGGTCAGTGTAAATTCGAGGGAACAGGTTTTCCCTCAGTGTTCTGGGCTGGGGCTTTCCTGCAGGAGCCACGGCTTCTGCAGGCACTCCTGAGGAGGCATGTAACTATTGCTGGTGTACTCCTGGCAGCAAAGCACAGCAGGCTGGAAACACACGATTTCTTGCTTGTGTTAAAGTCAGGTCAGTCATGTTCCCTGCAGTCATCCTGCAGCATTGCAGGGGCTGACGTGTTCCACTCTCACAAGCCACACCAGGAAGCTCAGCCTGCTGGCGTGCACAGAAGGGGAATTCTTTGGCCTCTCTGAAGGAAGCAGAAGAAAGCTCACAATGGTTCTTGTTTAGCACTGGGGAAAATATGAGTGTTTAAGTGTGTTACCATGACATTTTGTTCTGGCAAACCAGAGTCTCTACAGCAAATCAGATAGAGCATACCAAAACAAATTCTGTTGGTTAAGCTGATTCATTCCTGTAAAGAAAGAAGTCCCCATGATGGTTGCTCTTGTACCTTTCTGGAAATAGGTAGTGTGGCTGGAGGGGAGATGTTTGCTAGATCCCTTCACTTAGCTACAGAAATGAGTGAARAAGACTGCCAGGACTTCAGATCTGGCAATGTTAATGTAGTCCATCCTTATATGGGTCAACATCATCAGTTTGCATCATTGAACCAAAAGGAAAAGAAATCCTTTTTAGGAAATATTTAATGTTACACAAAAAGGTACTCTATGGGATAAGGATTATTTTGAGAATAAAAATAAACATCATGAAACTAAAGATATCGTTTGAGATGTTGCCAAAATACTGTTCTGCTGTGCTGCCTGTAGATCAAGGAACAYTAATAAATTAGAAAAAGAAGAAATTCCTTCTGAAAAATCAGCAAGAACATAGTGAGATTGTCACAATTTTAGGGAAGACTATCTAGMGGTGAAATGAAAAAATCCACTGTTATAGCTGAAAAATACCTGCTTTATGTCTCTACACAATTTATACAAAAATGGAGACGTCTGGGAGATTATGCCTGTTAAGCAGATGATAAACAACTTGGAATTTTTCGTACAAGTGGTGCAGTGGTCCCTGAGAACAATAGCWTCTGGTGACATCTGATTTATGAAAAACCTAATCCTTGAAAACAGCTAAAACTGCAGCTAAAAACTGCAGATGGCAGCCCTGAACCTCTGAAACCATTCATGCAGATTTAACTGAGCACTCTAATGATTTTGACTATCTATCTGTGTCATCACTGTGAGGAGAAACCCTAATCTGCAGCTTTAGATACGGCACACAGGATAGTGAGAGGCTCAGACAGATGRAGACAAAGGTGAAAAAAGGAGTTGCATTCTTCCTGATTCACAGAGAGAGGGATAAAGCACAGGGGAACTAAGGACTTGTAGCACTCTAYTCTTGTGCTAGCAAAAGTGTGTGCCAGGCTATCCAGAACTAAGGCAGATACACGAGTGTGGAGCTGGATCTCAGAGCAGCTTGTGAAATTGAAAGTTGCTGTTGAACGCCCAACCCCCCATTTGAAGCCATCTCTTCTTCAGGCTAARCAAGCCCAGCTCCTCCAGCCCTTAGGGAAGGTGCTCCAGCTTCAGATGTCCTTGGTGATCCTCCTGTGGGATGCCTCATCTATCTTTCTGGTAGTAGGTGACCCAAAATTGGACACAGTAAAATATMTTTCAGATGCTTTGGATTCAGAAAATGCACCATTCAGTTAAAAAAATTGCTTCTTCTGAAGTATTCTTAGTAAGTCAGGRCTGCAGTAGGAAACTGTGAACTCCAGTGTTTGCAGGGCACAAAAATCTAGTTAATCAAATCTTGGAGTTACTTGCTTTTAAGAATCATTAAATACCTCAAGAGACTTCTATGGTTTGTAAGACCAGAGTTTCTAAATATATAAATTCTCTGTATTGGAGTAAATGACAGCCTCTGGTTATTGAGGATTCAATGCAAATATTTCCTGGAGATAGTAATTCTCTAACCATCTACAGCATCACTTTTTTCTGCCTTCTTAGAAAAACATTATTGAGAAGGTCCTGGGTTAATTAGATACTCATTAATTTAATTTTCTCCTCTCTTTAGCAGTCATCCACCTGCCAGCTGTGTAGGAGTTTTTTTCTTTTAATTCACCGGTGTTTTTCATGATGTAACCTTAATACACTATTTCCAGTCCCCCAGCTACATGTGGGTCAGTATGAGAGAAAACAGAGGAACTTCCTTTGCGCCTTGCATGTGTAACCCTGCATGTGAACAAAATGCTGCCATGGCTGAAGGAAATCTTTCATCCCCCCCAGAGAAAAATGCAAGGCTTGCTGARGGTGAGGGGGATGCTGCCCTGTGGCTCTCCAACAGCAGCACACGTGGAACTGGAGCAATGGGAGGCCCTCCCAGCCTTGCTGCCTGATGTGAGCAGGCAGAGATATCTGCCCACAAGCACCTTGTCTATCAACATAACGCAAGGGCAGAATTGCAGCACGTTATCCCTTCTGGCTCTTGGTGACTYGCTCAAGGAATCGAGCCTCCCTCACTGACCGACCCTTCTCTCTCCAGGCATCAGTCTGCATCTGAAACAATAGTACTAAGAACAGGCTGAAGAAAAGGGCGAAAGGATTTACAGCAATAAGGACAAAAGGTTTATATTCCTAAGCATGGCAGTGACGGCCCCTGGCAGCAAGGCACCGAGGCAGCGCTGCCGCAGGAGCCGCTCGGGCCCGGGAGGTGCAGTGCCAATGACACCTAGTGTCAGGAGCTCGGATAGAGCCTGCAGGCCAGGAGCCGCTCCGCTCGGCTGTCGGCATGAAGCTATTCGATTCTGTCTCGTTTTCTGGATAGTCTCACACTTCAGTACCGCTGCCCCCCTCTGTCACCTCCCCCCTCCTCCCTGTCATGATCTTTTTGAAACTCATTTTCTATTGGACGTGGTATTTGTGGTTGCAGCCTCCACAGTCCATGACAAGGCTGTTACCTTATGCTTCAGTTCCATTGCATGAATCACCTGCCTGGGAGTCCTTGGGACAGAGATGGGACATGCAGCACATCCCCAGATGAACTTACAAGGAAAAGAGTCAGCCTTGTTCAATAATCATCTTGTTGATGACATATTCTCTCTTTTACTTGGTTATACAAATTATGCCCAGCTGACAATCTTGCTGGCCTCTGTCACCTATTTTATTGTTGCTTTTATCAATTTAATCAGTCACAAGCTAGGGAGACAAAACTCATGTTTCCAAACATTTAGAGTGTCAGGGTTCATCACATACAGGATGAGGAGGGAGAGCTTTGTCTCTAGAACTGGAGAAAGGGATTTTCTTTCAGCAGAACTACYACACAAGACAAGAGAGTGCTGGGAACCTATAGCCTCTGTAACCTGATATATCTACCTTAGAATGTCCAAGCAGTAAAGCCTTTTCACTGTATGCTAACAGAAACCCTGCATTTTCTGTGGGATTCTATGCTTATCTTGTTTGCCAAAGGAAGAAATGTCTCCAGCACAAGAGTTTCTGCTTGAAGTATCATAACTTTCCTTCCTTCACTCCTGGTGATGAGCAGAGTCCAGACAGACAGACTTGATCTAGTAACATAAAAGTATATGGATTTCTTGAGAGTTTTACTTTATAGGGATTATACCTAAAAATAGTAAAAATGAAAACTTTAAAGAAGTGAAAAGAGCAGTTGGACAACACATTATACTTCTGCTTATATCTACTTGACACAAATTTAAAGGAAGTATAAGCTTGGATGTGAGCTTGAGTCATGTTATCTGTAACCCTTTGCTAAAGATCCTGATTTCCAATGCTCATCCCTAAAAGTGACCTTGAAGGATTTTTGCAATGATCAGGATTTTGGAACTCACCATCATCTGTGCTTTGGACCAGGTAAAGTCAGTGGTGACATGGAAGGAATTTGTCAGCCATTTATAAATACTCCTAGACAATGGAAATTGTCCAGCTGTGGGGATCTCTCTCTAAAACACATTAAGCCTCTTGATGAGGATATATTTTAGTCTCATTAATAGAGTACCACTGTGATACACTGATAATGAGATCAGGTAAAAAATGGGAACTGTAAATAGTTTAGAAGCATAAACGGCAATAGCAAAGACATACAGTTCTCCAGTRGGCATAGATTTTTATTCATGTATGATCAGAGTGACCATTTCCACCCAATAAAATTTCTTTCTCAAAATCATAATTTTTTCCAAGTGTWATGCCAGTGTGCCACAAGAAAACAGGAAAAATATCAGCCAGTTATGGTCTCAAGTCTTCTYTTGTAAGCAAATGTGACACAATGAAACAGTGAGCTCAGTGAACTAGGAAGGACAYATAAATTCAGTTTAAAATGTTCTTGAAGTCTGAAGGACTCTGTGGCTCAAATTTCAGAGGATGGTATCATTAATCAGTGCCTGACAGCAGGGACAGTCCTTGTTCAGAATGACAAGATTCAGCAATCACTGCAATCATTGTTAAAATGTAGAGCCAATGACATATAAAATATTTATAGTCTTTGTCTGTATCCCTTTTCACTGAGATATAGAGACATTCCAGTAGATTTGATTTTTTTTTTAAACTGATGCTCATTCATTTGCCAATCTCTTCCCTGCTTATGTTGTCTCCTGGGATCCTAGGCTGTGTTTTAGGATTTTTTGCCCTTCTTACCAAGCAAAACTAGTGAGTTCATGTGTCTGTGACAGTGTTCCCAGGGGTGTCCCAGTATCCCCAGGAGAGTACACCTGGTTTCCAGGAGGCAAGCAGCAGCAGAGATGTCCTCTGAAACAATTTATCAATAACTACTCCTAACTGTTCTTCCTTACAGAACATACCAGCAATACAGACAATTTTTGCTGTGTTTATAAGTAGTTGGYCTCCTCCACTAAGCTGACTGTATTTTTAAATTTCTGTTATTAGAATGACATTATAGTCTGTTATTGGTTAGTGGACTCTTTGCACCCTTTCTGGGAGTAGCAGTTCCAGATTTGCTTGAAGGGCTTTTTGTTGCAGCTGTGAATCTGAATGCAAAGTGTGAGGCTGCCTGCTCCAYCCTGGGTTGAGACACTGCCTGGTAGCTGGTGTTCCACTCTTTCTCAGAATATCCACTCAGACATGGGTATTCATCTGACACTATTCTCCCTGTCTGGCATTATCCTCACTTTCAACCCATYKCTCTTTCTGGCACAGGAATTAAAAYCTGCTGTACTTTTATGTAAATTGCTGACATAAACTTTTTAACTCCTAATGCAATCAGRAGGTCATGAGAACTCTTGTATTGGCTGCTGTTTGCAGGTAGGTATGAGACTGCTCCCCTCAACAATGGCTGTTGCTGCCAACCATTAACCTATGATGGTCTTAACATTTGGAGAGTGGAAAGGGAGAAGTGTTTGTTTAGCCTTTGTTCATAAAGAAGGGAATAATGACAGTTATATCAAATGTGTTTCCCTATGTAATATTGCTTGTTAATTCTAAATTACATCAGATTTTCAAGTTGTTCTGAAAAGAATGGGACAATTTTATTTTTTAAGCCTTATTGTAGGGACAAATATTAGGATTATATTGGCTAATGCCTAGTTATATGCTGCATGTCTTAAAAGCATCTCTTTTAAAAGGCAGATTAAGATATGGAAATACTGTTAATTGTAATTCTCTGAATGAGGAACATGTTTGTTTAATCCTCTTGCTGACTATTTGAGTCTGTTAATTTATCAATTTCTTAACAAATTTTTTTTTTTTGGTTATCAGCTAATAAAACATGCCTTATTGGAATATTCTATAATAAAATTTCCTACTATATGCATTCAAATTTTTAAAACAGCTTCATGAACTTTCTTGTAACTCACAGTTTCTTAGTATTTAATATAAAAGCTATAGTACAGGTAACTTGTTTTCCTATATAACTGTTGAGTGTCTGATCCATTTTCAATTATAAGAAAAATGAAAGAGTTGTATTAGAAAGCACAATCCATCTTGCTTATGTCAGAGAGTGTAGGTGAAAATAAACCAGGAAAAGTGGGAGTTGRATCACAGCAAAATTATTGACATTACTCTTGGTGTATTTTTTTGAAAAAAAAAACCCAAAAAAGCAAACAAACCAAAACAAAAACAAAAAAAACCCCAAACCCTCTTGAGTTCCTTAGACTGGAATTCAATGAATACAAAAACACAGGCCAAAAAAGTTTTAAGATGAAAACATTCATGTTAATTTTATAAAATCAATAACTGTATGAGAAGAAAGCTGAATCTATAACGAGTGACAAGACTTTAAAGGCTCAAAAATCTTGGATACAGGAAGTCTAATATAGAGCAAGCATCATTTTTCAAGCACCATTTTCCTGGTYTGTAGTGAAGACCTTGCACACATGTGCATGCTCTAAATATAAACTGCAGCAAGTGTTTTACACTCTAGAAAAGGATGCTTGCCAGAGGTGATAKAAAAGAAGGTACTTGGGAAGGATTCAGGCAGCCCACAGAGCTGGGCCAGCATGGGCCAAAGAGAGCAAATGTTTTGAAGGAAAGAGGAGTTTGTGATATAGAGCTCAACTCACTTCTTCATGTRTTAATCCTGGAGTACTTCTCAAGCTATTCCAGTTATTAATTTTCACTGGGGAATCATGAATCCACTCTTGTCCTTGTGCTGTGTGTCCAGTGCTGTGCTGCAGAATGTCCCTGCACGGCAGTGAAGGGCTCCCTGGCAGCACGGGTGTAACACACAAGTGACAACAATTTTCTTTTTTCTTGCCCTTAATCCTCTTGCTGCTTCCTTTAATCTGCCAGCAGTTCCATCCTGTCACTCAGACTCCTAACTGAAGAAAGCTCCACCCTCCTCTACGTCCTGWCTTGGCTGTGAAAGTCTTTCTGTCCTTCCCTCCTCTCAGTTAAATACAGTTTAACCATACCCACAGTCCTTCAGGTTTCTTTCCTCCCTTGATATAACTTCTTTCCTTGCAGTCTCACTGGGAACTGTCTCTCTCCACTCCCCATCACTCAAAACATAACACCCTCCAGCACCTGCCACTGTTTCTCCTTTTCTCTTGTTTCCTCAATCCCTTTAAATGTCTCATCTTTCTCTTGAAGGTCTTTGTAGCTCCATCTCTTTCAGCAGTCTGGTTTTCTCTCTTACCTTGCTCCCCTTGTTCCAGTAATGGCTCCAGTCTTTTCTTCTGATTGTTTTCTTCCTTTCTTCCTCTCTGCAGGACTTTTCCCACATTGTATTTTTAGTGCCAGGCCTGCCATCAGAGGTTCAAAGCTTTCATAAAGGGTGTCATACTTTCATAATATTTCTGGGAAGCTGTCAGAYACTGTATAAACTTCACACCAGTTCTTTAACAAGGGGCTGGTATAAAGGCTTGAATCTCTGATTGGCATCTCACTGTCTTAACCTATGTCCATCTGTACGGCTGCAAGCTTGTCAGGGCTGGCTCTGACTCTGATCTCCTTTGTGAGCCCACCCGCCAGGCTTCACAAGATACTTTGTGAGAAATCTAGTTACATATTGCTAYAATTTTTAAGATACAAGGTATTTATTTATATACATTGTATACCCAAGCAACTCTTTTTATGTATAGGATGACAGATYCTGCTCTATTGAGATGGCAGTTGGGAATGCAAGGGCAGATGTTAAAAACAAATTTCGGAATAAATGTCCTACAGCACAATTTCCGCTTTGATAATATTTTTTAATCACAATTTTGTTGTTTTTTTTTTTTCTGTAAGTGTTCCAGAAAAGGAGCTGAGAGATCTCTCTCTCCTGTATTTAAAATACCTCTAGGTCTGTGTGAAGTCTTTTGGCATTTCTTGTCCATTGATTCCATCATACCTGAATCTCATAGCTGGTGACATGGAMTTATTAAGGAAGGTGATTCTCCTCACTTGCAGCATGAATGATGTAATTTTTATTTATTAAAACATTATCTTTCGTCACTTTTCCTATCAGCTGAATGTGAGATCGTAAATGGATGGTGGAGCTTGGTGGCAACTGAAGTACAATATTCAGTTYTGTTCTGCAGTCTAGGGAAGCATTAGTGCTCTCCCCATCTGTTCTCACTTCCATTATAGTGGTTTGCCTGCCATATAATATTAAAATGCTGACAATCTCCAGCAAAACACAGACTGAATGTTTGTTCCTGCTCTTATCATGYTCAAACAGACTCGCACGTGGTTCTTACTTCACCATCTGAAATTGAAATAATRCACTCTGATTTAGCTACAGCATTCCCATGTAACCATGCCTCTAGCTGCAATGTGCCTCATAAATCAGCACTTTATGACAATTAAACTGGATGAAAACTATTTTATTTATATGTTTAATTTAGAAACAAGTAGGAATTTTATCAACAGATATGAAAGTCAACATTGTACACAGCTATGGATGCAGAAGAGCCCAAATCCAATATATATATATATCATAAACTGAATATAAATAAAAAGGTTTATAATATTATATTAGTGTTATGTCTATTAAAGAAGTGAATAAGCAATGAAATATTTTCTTTGCTAGTTGCTGTAACATAATTATAAAATCCTGGCTTTTCCAGCCAGGAGTATGTGTTGAGTGGCAWTTCCAGAGCAGCGTGTGCTGTTTGCTAGATGATAGTAATTGTGAACAATAAGTCTGACTTTATAGTGTGTAAATAAAATAGAGAGCTCACCCTCACTTAGGAGTATGCAGCTTCAATTCAAAACAATTGTGTGAATTGGGATGTATTTAATATCTTTACTTTCTTCCATTCCAGAATTGCTTTTTAAAYCTTTTTTCTCATTATATATATATGCAGAAAACATACTCAGTGCATGCTCTTACTGTTGTGAAAAAATCAAGCAATCTGTAAACACAGAGTTAAACTCTGTGTGTATGAGAGAATATGAATGTATTGTGCTTATCCCAGCCCAGTGTGTCATTGGTTTGGCCTGATCAGACAGACAGTGTTCTGTGTGGGATTATAGATGTTGCTTGTGAGCAAAAGTGGGACAGAAGGACAGAAGGATAGAGCTGTGTAATCAGTGSAAACTCATGTATTRTATAAACAAGCATCTCTTCTTGATCCAGACAGATTTTCCYTATGGACAGGTGGTGGTGTGGCCTTTCTCTTGGGCAGATGGGGTTATCAGGCTGATCTAGTTTTTGAAAAGATGAGAATTAGGTTGCAACCAGCAACTGCTAAATAGATGTAGAATTAGGTTCCTCTACCATGCTCTGATAGAATCTGTTGTTGTTTTGAATGCTTAGTGCTCTGTGTTGGGTGCCAGGAAGGTCTGTGATGGGCTCACCCTGGATGTCAGCTCAGCCTCACAGAGCTGCTTGCTCGCAGCTCAGTGGAATAGGAGGAAGAACTGGCATGGCAGAAATGAGAAAAGTCATGCTTTGAGATAAAGTACAGCATAATAAGTAAAGTGTTAAAAAAACAAAAAAGGGGATAAAAAAAAAAGGCAAAACCAAACCAAATAACCCAAAGTGATGCAAAAGCAAGCACTTTGCACAAACTGACTGCTGCTGACCCAGCCCCTGAGCAACAATCCCTCAGAAAACTCACCACCTCACATTGCTGAGCATGGCATTAGATGTTATGGAATGTTCCTGGGATCAGTTGGGGGCAGTTGGGGTCAGATGTCCTGGCTGTATCCAATCTCAAACCCTTGCTCATCCCCAGCCTCCTCATAGGGGAGCAGTGTGAGAAAGAGAAGGCCTTGTACTGTACAGGGAATTCATCTCAGCCAGAACCCACAAAATACCATAACTCTGTGCTTGTGGAGTCTTAGAGGTTTAAGTTTGGATTTCCTCTTGGCCACAGRATGAGTAAGGTCTTTGATGATGCCAAGAGAAAACGTTAGAGCCCTTCCTGAGATCCATACAGCCCTGACTGGATCTTGCAGAGAAGAACAGAGAGTCAACTCAGTGCCCTACAGCCTGGAATCACTCTCAGGTCTTTTTTCCATGTTGGGAAGCAAAAAGGCAGGTTCTGGCAGACTCAAAGGGGCAAAAAACCTCAAATGTCTGCTTTAGAGCCMGTTATCTATCTGTACAATGAAGTTAATGTTTTCTTTTACTTTTGCATGCCACATTGCTTCCCCTCAGCCTGGTGGGTGGTGTGCAACAGCCATCATGAATGTGGRTGAAAAGAAATTCTTTCAAGCCTAATCAGTTCTATTCCTTCATTGACCTGAAGGATGCTAAAACAAACAAACTAAAATTTAGCTGGTAATTTTTGTTTACCTGCTCTGCTGTGCTTGTGTTGAGGAGATTTTTCTTGAAAMGCTAAAAGGTCTGCTAATTCRGAAAGCCATCCTTGCTTTGAAGCCTGACAAAACAAACAAATTAGGACAATTACAGCARCAGSAGTAAGTGCATAAATTTTGAAGCACACGGAGTACATAAATAATTTGTAYATATTTTAAGAATAATTATGAAGACATGAAGCTACCTGGAAATGAGGATAAAATGCAATATAGATATACCAGAATAGATGGCATCAAGCTGTCCTGATAGCTCTTTCCAGCTATCTAGAGAAAGGCAAAGAGATGAATCTCATATGGATTTCTGTAAACACTGCATTATCAACTAATTTMTTCTGTGAAATGTGCTTGACATTTCTGTACAAGTCATTACATTTTAGATTAATGGATGCTGTCAGGTTTTGTTAATCAAGAACTCTCCTAGTAGCCTTCCTGCAGCCCAAAGGCACTATATGGAGAGGTATTAAGGCATAGAAGATGGTTTAGAGACCCAGAGAAGTCGGCTTTAAGTCACAGGGTGAATCAGGAGCTTCCCTCCCTCTGTGGGTGGGCCATCACAGATGGGAACTGGTGTGGGAATGGATGGGGAGCTGGTGAGAAAGGAGGGAACAGTGGGCTGTGTTGCAAAGGAATGTAACAAAGCACGGAGCAGTGGCCAAGGGAGCTCCTTGCGCATCATTCCTAGGACTGCTCATGTTTGAAATCTTCTCTGTTGACTCTGACTCAGTAAGTGCTTAAAAATGAAAATTCCTGATTGCAYTGGTGCTTTGCCAAAACAGAAGAGGGCCAGAATTACGTAAAGGAAGAACTAAAAACTTTGACCACTGTACAGCTAGGGCTGGCATGAAATTCAGAACACAGAATGAAAGGGTAAGGTTTTGAACTCAGAGTCTGGCAGAGACCCTAAGGAAGCAGGTTCTTCACAGTTTGTCAGGATGTTTCAGCCAGGAGAGTCTACCCAAAGAAAAGAGTGGCTTTTGAAGCAAGGCTTGTGTCATGCTAGTCCCTTTAGCTGACATTAATCTGTTAGGGTGGGTAAGAAGATTTAACCTTTAAGCTTTGGAAGTGTCTTAAAATAATCCTGGTTTTTAAAAAATGCTGTCAATAATAGAAGGAAAGCTGGATAGAAAAATACCTCTTGGTATTAAATAAAGATTTGTGATYACAATAGTATAAATTCTTTTAGAGATATGACTGGTATTTTTGACATTGGACATATAGTTGCAATTATTTTTCTTCCTAAAAATGTACAATGGCTTTAAAAGAATAGRTTTTTGGCTAGTTATACAAGAATGAATAGAATGAAATGCCTGAATTACATGCTAACACACCTTCACACATTCCCTCATTCTTGCAGCACATTATTTTCTTTTTCTGCCAMGATAATTACAAATTCTCTGAACCATGTAAACATGGTTTCCTTATTTGGAAAAAGCAAAAATTATGTGTTTTTAGAAAAGGACAGGAAAAAGGTCTCCCAGTGCCAAAACTGCCCAGAATGAGGCAAAGAAGAAAGACATGGGCTTCCCTTGCTTATGTTTTCAGAGCATTTTTATTTATAGACACRGAAGATTTATATAAAATGGTACACAATGTGAAATTAAAGATTGCCTTTTTTTTGTGGTTTTGAAACTATCATTTGTATCTTGCTAATGGGTGGAGACAAAYAGTGAAGAGGTAGAACAAACTGCCCACAAAATTGTCAGGTAATAGAGCTTTCCTCAAACATAATTGCAATTGCTCTAGTTCATTAGTCACAGTATTTGCTTGAAAAAATAGCTGTCTGCAATTATTTGGCAGAAATAGTTGTGGCAGAGATTCTTTGCTCTGTAGAAAAATCAAACTTGCATTTTTTTTATACAGCAATTTTTGAAGCTCTGCATTATTGGAAAAAAAAAAATCCAGCCACTGGAATTTCTTATATTCTTGTCTGCTTGATGCCCAAAATTAATTATAAGTGCATTCTCATCCTACCTGGATCAAGAGAAATCTAAAATTGAAAAATAGAATAAATAACACTAGGCCAAATAAAGGTCACAAGTTTCATTAGGTTCTTCCTGCATTACACTTTTTTATTTCCTTGAAATTAATACAGAAAAGTGAGAAGTTTACAAGATGTGTTGGAGGGAAATCAGCCATACAGAGACCACTGCTGTAGCAGACTAATGACAGACAGCAGAAAGGCCTGAAATACTACAGTCCAATGAATTGCAGTGAAATTTCCAAGTATCTCATGGAGTCAGCCCCAAGGGCTCTTTTACCTTCTGCAAAGCAGCAACACTGCAGAGAATAATTCCTCCCTGTCCTGAAAATAATGAACTAGGCGGACCTAATGCTTAGCAAAGGAGCAGTTGGCCAGTCACAAGCACAATTATTCATTTGTGTCCTTTTTTAGTGCCTGCCCAGAAACCCACTGCTAGGGTGGACATTATGATTTATTTGCTGTGAAATCAGTGATCAACACTGGGAGGAAAATGCTTTTTTTTACATGAGGGAAAAATGGTTATGTGGCAAGAATCCTGCATACTGACCCACTGGGAGAGGTGTTTAGCATTGCCATGCAAAGTAGGTATGACAGATTAATTAGTGCTTTGGGCATTAATTAGGGCTGATAATTCTAAGATAAAAGCTGCACAGGAATACTGGGTATATTTTCACTGGAGGATATTCCATAACTGAAATCTGTAAGCCACTGCCACCTTCTTTCATGACACCATCATCTGAGTTTCATGTTTTGACACAACTCTAGAAGGGCAAAAGGCTACTTCAGTGGAGACAGGTGTTCTTCAAAAAGCTCAAGAGTTTCTGACTGTGTCTTTTTCACTTTGTAATTTTTCATCTCTGGAGATGCCAGGTATCTCCCATGCAAAAATGGAAGGGAACTCATCCAGCCAGTGTAGTCACTTGGGTTGCCCACAAAACTTTTCCTTCCCAATACCAGCTAACAAATCTCAACTAGTAGTGGCACACAGATGACAAGTGTGAGATACAAAGTGAAGAATTCAAGGCCAGTGTATGCACTTCCTGTTCCTGCATGCCTACTTGGAACAAGGCATTTTGTAAATGCTACAGTGCAGCTGCAGCTTACAGTCTTTGGGTGTGTAAAACCCCAAAGTTTGAGAGATAGAATAAAGCACTGGCTTGTAAATCATGAGCAGTACTCATCCTGGGATAATAAACAGTCACTGAGACAGCTGCTGTCATAACAAATGAGCAGAAATAGATATTGCTCCAACAGCAGCTCTTGTCTTCCTCAGTAGCCATAACTGCAAGCGTGGGAAAATCCAAATATTTCTAAGCAAAGAGTGGAAAGTAATGTAAGTTCTTTCCTCAATACTTTAAATGTAGCTTATCTGTRCCCTAATGAGTTGTTCAGACTCCCAATTCATATGATTACCCAGGATCAATGTGGAGCAGGATGCAATTTAGCTAGTAGCCTCAGGTCCAAAAAYGACTGAATTCAAAGCATATGTGTTTGGACAGCCTGGACATCCCTCCCATTAAACATTATAGCATGTGAAAAATGCATCTTTCCTATAGTGGAATAGCATTAACTGGAACAGGAATATGGTCATAGTAGTCAGAGTCATGAATCCCACAGTTATAATTATTGCAGTCAATGCTTGTATTCAGGACAATTATAGGTGGTGTCCATGAAGAATCTCTTGCCTGTTTTGGAGATGTAGTACTCTGTAGTGTGGTCCATTTAACATCAAACTAGTGTAATGTCTCTAAGGGTGTACAGAACACTGCAATCCCTCTTTCCAGTTTTCATTGTCTTTCAAAGTCTTACAGTGAAATCTCCTTCTAACATTGGCACCATTTTCAATTAATAAGCCAGTAAATATTTTCTTCCAGCACTTGAGAGTCTTTTGAAGGGGATTTAAGCCAGAAAATGTATTTATTTTCTCTTTAGTGTCTTTTGCAGGTGCCTATTAGAGAATCCAGGAACAAAACTGCTGATTTATGGAGCAATACTGCATGTCACTGGTTTGATTTATTGGGCAGCCTCTGTTTTRTTAGTTCAGCAAAACAAGAATGGTATTTTAGGRACCAGAAGTGCCAAAAAATAYTGTTCATCATTAAAAATCCAACTTTAGGAGCAAGTTGAATTAYTGAGGTGCCAAAGTAGCAGGGTTATGTCATGTCTTTTTTTTTTTTTTTATGGTCAGCTGTTAGATTAGAGAACCACAGAACTCCAAGCTTAGCGCTGGCTCACATGTGCCTGTCTCTATGTCTGCCTCAAGCAGGTTTGATGGTCTGACTGTAGCTTTGCCATTATTGTGACAGGTTCTGGCATTATGTCATGCTCCATTTTATGCATCCCCTGTTCAAACTATGAATAAGTAGCAAAATGTGGTACTCTTCTTAAGCAAATCCCTTTTCTATGGGTTCTATCTGAGAGTGTAGATGAGATTATGTATGAWTTCACTATTTGCTAAAGAGGCTTGATTTGATTCAGTTTTTTCAAACTACTTTAGTTTTCTGAATCTCAGCCTTTAAATAAAAATCCCCTTTTCATGTCTTTATTGGTCATGATATCTGACATTCTTTAAATGTACAAACCAGAAGTCTAATTTTTAATKATTAGCATTATAGCTGTCAATCTTGCATTGAATTTGGTGCGATTATCACAGCAGTATCATTTCTCAAAAAGATATAAAAACCCCACCCACASTTATTATGTTGAACTTTTTAAATCATTCTATAAGCTTTCTTTGTAAAGCCCTAGAAATATTTTCTCACTTATCTTAATTTTCCCTGTCTCATRTTCTTAGCTTTTGGATCAGTTTTCTAAGACCACTGATTTCTTTACAATTTTATGCATTTATTTTAAATAGTATTGGGGAGGGTGGCTTATTTAAGTACATGTATCTCTCTCCATATAGTGATATATCTGGTCATCAATATCTCTCTATATAATGATATAGCTGTGCATCTACATCTCTCTCTGTAGTATCTGTTGAGGGTTTTCATCTCTATGCAACTGATTCAGTACTTTCTCTCATTTGCATATTTACTAATGTTTCTATCACTACGGTGTTTAAGCCAGTTTGTCTACAATTTTACTCTTTCCTGCTTGAGTAAGAGCAGTAKGTGACTGCAWGACTGATTTCATTGTSAGTCAAAACAACTGTAGCTATAATWTTTTCTAAKMATRTATTYACTSTTTGTTTCCATGAGTCTCATTCTTGATCATGTAAACATGTTATTGAATTTCATGAGTAGATTAATTCATGTCTGTACTTCCCTGTGTATTGAGGTGYGATCACAAATGACAAAACTCCAGGCATGTTCAATTTTTGAATGATACCCTAAAGAAATTTGGAGGAGTTCAGTCTTTTTATCCCCATAAGACACTTGATGGAAAAATATGTTTCTGTCATGRATAGAAATAATACAAAAGAAGTTTTCCTATGTGGCATTTTCTGTATTTTGATGGGATTTCATGTATTGTTTTGTTGGTCAAATTTCCACCATATGCAGAATAATTATTATCTGCATGAGTTATTTTTGACATTTTCAATTTGAGATTTGGAGGTATGTTTTAGTGCACAGGATTAGCTGWCTCTGAGGCACTAATCAGTAATTCCTAGAAGGATATATGGTTTCTTGATGCAGTGTTTTCTGTATTAAGAAGCCTGTCATCTTCTTTCACTTTTTTTGTGTGCTCCTTTTTTTGATAATAACTAACAACAGTTCAGACATTCTTGGGGGTGCARTAGGGCCAGAAAATGAAGTGATTTGCTTAAGTACATCAACAAGCCCATAAGAGAGGTAAACAGTTGCCAGGATGCCTGTGCATAGAGTCCCAATGACTAGATTGCACAGCCTACTTTAATTTCCATGTATTACTATCAATATTTTGAACCCTGAAACCAACCAATTCTTTTTTCAAGAATAATTGGCAGGGATGTTAGTACACATTCTCAGGTAGGTGCAATAGACCCAGCATTGTGAGTTTATGTTTGAGTTTCTGCCTATTCAAGGGATTGTTCTGTAAAATTAACAACTCTCACACTCAAGATGCCAAGGCAGTTTTCCCTTCACAATTGAAGTGGTTCCCAGAGAAATGGCAAAAGAAACTTATAATTTTGTACAGCACAMTAAAACGCAGGCTCACAGCTGTCTACACTAAAAGTCTGATGYTGTCTCAGCCCTAAGTGTCCTAGGAGAGAAAGAGAATAATCACCTCATACATACATGGGCCCTGTTGCAGGGTTTCAGTCTTGTACCAAGCATCAGCAACCACTGTGCCCAACCCCCCTTGGGCCAGGCTGATGCCCTGCTGCAGAGAGGGGAGCTCATTTTTCAGACACTGCTTGCCCAGTGTGTGAGTCACCTGCCCTGCTCTGAGCTGCTCATTGCCAGTGTTGGGTACACCTGGGAGACGTTTTCCTCTGTGTTCTCTGGGCACAGAACCAAAAGGGGATTTGCTCAGTAGAGCTTCTTAAATGGCATGATGATGATGCTCTGAGGCTCATGGAGGGACTGACAGATACTTGTGAAGTTTAAAAAGGCTGCAAAAAGACAGACACATAAGAAATTGTGGTCAGTGTTCAGGGGTCTCACAAGGACAGAGGATCAATAAAAATTTTAGTTATTCTCTGAGAAAGCTTGAGTAACTTGACAGAGCATTGTTTCTTCTTTTGCTTTTTCACCCCACAYTTTGTGGAGCTTTGAACTCTCTGCTCTAAGCCACATACTTCATGCAATACTGACACTAAAACAATTGCCATTTTGTACATAGGCACAAGATGAATTGAGATGGYGTTTCAGCAGTTGTTTACATGCCTGCAGCAGACAGCAATACCTCCTGATCAGGCTTTACCACCCAAACCATAGTCATACATGATACAGCCAAGGGACATGCATGGCAGCTCAGTCTGATCCAGAGGCAGTGGTAGTTGCAGTGGTAGTAGAGTGCAAATGCTGACCAGGAGAGCAGGACTGCAGGTCTTGGCAAGTGGTGTTGCCCTGCATGACATTGGTTTCACCTCAGGAGATACAGTGGAAAGAGGASACCACCTCACTGGGCAGTCTGCACTCAAATGTTCAAGCATTTCAGAAGTTCTTCCAATTGATTGCAACATCTGCACAGTCAAGGTCTGTGAAAGTCATCTTGCCAATTGGTCTTCCAGAGCTTGGGTCACCTGCTCAGGTGGGTCAGCTACCCACCTCTGGCATGACAAAATAATGCTGAAGGATGTAGGAGAGGGCTTCAGCTGCTCGTGATTCTTTTCCCTTCTTCTGCCGCTCTATTTCTGTCCTGTGGGAGAAGAAAATGACATTAAGCAGGAAACCAGCTTTCTGTGCCTTGTAGCAGCATGTGTGAGTTCTCCACAAAGATGATGCATGTGGTTTTTGAAACATGCTCTGTCTGTGTCATATTGAGGCCACAGCTTATGATCATTCCCTTTCTGCTAAAGGGAAGGTAAGTAATCAACCACACAAACACAGGAACTGCAGTGCTSAGAAATCAACCCATGGCACAGAAGGATCATAAAGGCAGAAATATTGTCCCAAGAGTGATTATKATTCAGGCCATTTACAAGAAATCTGCTATAAGTTCAGTGTGTAAATTATTTTCATTTACAGGAATGGCAGACTGAGGGTTTAGAAAATAGCTCTGAACTAGGCTGCATTGTTGTCTGTGGAAAAAACAGCTGGTGGATCTCAAATTTGGTACTTTAGTTTCCCACAGCTTCAACATTTATGATTCTTCCTGATACTAATRTATGCAATTCAGGTTTCATTCCTGTGCTGAAAATAGAGAGTAAAATTACATCCAGGAGGCATCCGTTCATTGCCTTGAGACTTGCAAGAAAATTGTTTAAAAAGCCATCTAACAAGGSATCTAGCTTTCACATCCCTCACATTATCTGAACAAAATTCCTCTTAATTGATGAAATATTTGAATAAAACACAGTATTGGAAAAGCTGTAATAGTAATATTTATTTAAATATAAATATAAATAGTAATTTATAAATCCTGGCTGCCAAACAGGGATCCRCAAGAGGAGGATTACTAGGCAGAACATTTTGGTGTGTTTTCAGAATAAAATTGCACTACAACAATATCTATCATTGGGACGTTTTCTGGCTAAATCCACCCACAGTCCTATGAAAAGACAGGGATTAGATTTCAAAGGCTATAGAGACACCCTGACTAGTCTGGACTTGAAAACAGGATGTGAATCATGTAAAAGGGAAGACTCACATTGTACTAATAACTTCTACTGTGTTTCTGAAGTGATTTAGGTCAGACAGAGATTATCTTTCACTGTTCAGAAGCMCATTAATCTCACCATTTGTGTTTTGTGAATGTCAGATTCATAGGTGTAACTGTGAACTAAAATACTGTCCTTGAATAARCTGAAATCCTAGGCAATTTTACAGCATTTTTGCTGAGTGTTGCAGTGTAACAAGCTCTCTGAGGGTTGTTGATTCCAGAAGCATTAGGGCATTATAGAAAAAGAAATTAAGCTAACAGCCATACCCAAGAAAGTAAGGACAAATTTATTCTGAATAACTCCGAAAAATTAGTTCATGCAAACATTTAGTCTTATGTGAAATGACACTTATTACTGTCTTGTAAATGATGCTGCTTTAAGAAATGGTTAATCAATTGCTGTATTAACTTTCCAGAAGACAGAACGAGACAGGTTCCAGATGGGCTGGGGGTAGGTAGTGTAGGAAAATCAAGGGCATCTTGAATTCCAGCTTGGAGSAACTGGTCTTGTTAGCTGCATTAAATRCTGAAAATGTTTATTTATTTGTAAAGAATGATGTAGAAAGATTTGATTTGATGACACTTCTCCAAGCAAGTTTTTAAACAAAKGGAGGGCATTTATTTTAATTCTTGTCGAGGCTCTGAACAAAATGGACCCATTTAACTTTCTGTTTTCCACTAAGGTTAAAATGGCACCTCTGCTAAATTATTTAATTATTTCTACACAAAATCTCAATTTCATCAAAGTTCAAATGTGCCAACAAGATAAGGAAGTCAGTATTCATCAAATGAAAAATTAAACTATAGTGTAGACTCATTCATGAAGGACTTCATCTATTAAACATGAAGGCCATGTCACTCTAACTTCTACCTTGACTTTGTCCTCTTTTGATAGAAGAAATTGATATTTAGATACAGACATGAGCCAGAAATGCCCATTCAAATTTTTGTTTTAACTTGCTGCCTTTATTAAAACTGGTAATTATTTGGCAACAAAGGTGATGGTTGATGTTTCCAGCTGGCATTTTAATAAAGCGTTATAAGAGTAACTGAAGGACAGCTATTGCATTTGAAAATTTTTGCTGTTATTTTAGCAGGCTCCAGTACAACTGTTAATGCATCACATCCTGCTGCTGCCAGGACAAGGCTATTTCCTGCCAGAAGCAACAAAGTAGCTCAGCCATGATATAAATCTTATAAATGTTAGGATAATCTAATATCAGCCCCTACAGTTTACATTTTATAATCACTACAAACATCTTTCGGTGCCTCTTAAAAGTTGTATTGCTTTGTCAGGAACTCTTACCAATATGAAGTCTGTATCTGAAAATCTCTGGGCAAAGGAACAACCTCCCTTCAGTGGCCTCCAGAGATCAACTGTGCACTGCTCCAGCTGCCCCTTGAGTTGTGACGCTTAGCTGGATCTTCTTGACCACTTCCCCTAATACTGTGTTCTGTTTCTGCTTCAGATTTGTTTTTCACTATTTCAATCATCTGTAATTAACTGCAAATTTTTCCTCATGTTTGAGCCATGTTTGGTGGAGTTGGGGAGTAAACAAATGACTTGTTATACTGACTTCTCATTCCAGTTTTCTCTTTGAGGAAGTAACTGAAATCACTGTTTTACTTCCCACACCTCAATCAGTGACTTAAATTGAGCTAACTTTCCACAGCTATGTCCTGATTGCAAGTGTACATTAATTCGACATTTTCTCTTCATCAAGAAGGTTCTCAATATTCAATCTTTATTTAATAGCAATTCCAAATTCTTTTTCAAGCACACTGCAGCTTCAGTTTAATCATTCGGACAGAACTATGGCTAAGGTTTGGTTCTATTCCAAACAAAATAGATTCCTCAGGCTCTATTCTTGCACTRGTCTGACACGTTGAATGCAACTGGTTGTTATTTACAGCTGGCTGACAGCTGTAACACATTTGTGGCCTTCACTATTGCAGTGTATCACTGGCAGGAAGCTTTTAGCAAGGAGCATAGCTGGAGCCATAACAAAATGGTTCAGTGATTCTGTTAGCACKCAGTGCACTGCGTCTCACCTCATGAGTTTGTTCAGCCTTGCACTGGGAACTCCTTCATGTGCYGATGGAGCAGGGATGGGCAGCACCATCAGAGCCACAGCACAGCAGGAAAACCAGGAAAACAGGCCAAGACAGAGAACAAAACGTGTGGGTTCAGACTGCCACTGTCCTCAAGCAGCCCGGAGTGGAAGTAGGATACAGGTAGAGATGCAGGCATGGAGCATCCTCCTGGCCCATTACCACCCTGCACCGTTTCTCCTGCTGTATTTCAACAGGGTGTGAGCTGGGACTCATTTGTATAATTGTATTTACRCTACTCAAAATGCAAGGTAAAACCCAGGAGGATTTGGCTGTGTATTGACTGGATATGACCTTCATCCTTTCMAATATTTTCCCTATGATTAGCATGCAATTTATAATGTATTACTGTATTCTTCTTATGAACTACTGGAACTTTGGTTCTTTTTTTTTTCTTCAATATAAAGCATATGAAGGATTTAGTCCTATTTAACTGTCTCTTTTCAAGAAGTCTTTAATCTGATGCAAAAAAATGTTTAACATGATGAAAGAACGTGAACATTAATCTAAAAACTTAGATTTTGTTTCTGTTCTGAGGCAGTTCATTCAACATTAAGAAATATGAGACAACCATAATTTCAATTTAACATGTTTTCCTTTTTTCTTTTGTCCATTATCTTTCTTTTATGTACTTCTGCTTGAGGTACATGCTCTRTTCTTTTGTTTATATGCTTAGATGAGTTTGTAGTTCCAGCTAAAATAAAACAAGGAAGTTTTATCTTGGTTTATATTTTTGTATGCTTTTAATCTAACTTGAACTGTAAGAACTGTTCYTGAATGCAAACAGAACAAGTTTTTTGCCTTCATTCCAATTTCCTATTTTGCTTTTTGTTGCATTTTAACATTGTGAGCTTAGAGAATAGTATAATTCCATTAGATGTCTGAATTCCATTTCCAAAGCTTTTACTAAGTGGCTGTATTATTTAATGCTTACATGCACTTCTTTTAAACAGGTGACAGGAAAAGTGTTAAAATCATGACTGCTTACTGCAATTAACTTGGTAATGAGTGTAAYAATGATTACTGGATAGAAGGCATGAGAGGAATTCCTAATGCTTTCYAACAATTAATGAAAAAGTSTGYTAAGCTGTATGAAGAAATGWCAACTGCTAGATATACYCTGGGGAMTGCTTGGGTGTGAGGCACAGGTCTYGGTGTGTTACATCTTTCTTGACTCATGATTCTAGATCTCAAACTGACTTGAGCAGATTTTGTGGAAAAACATATTACTGAATATCCCAAAACAGCCTGCTGGGACAAAACATCCACATTGAAAATTTCAGTTTCCTGTTCTTAAGGGCAAAAGTTTTGTAATATTATCCAAAGGCTGATATCCTGTTTCACTTGATTTAGGTTGAGATAACTGGTGTGGAAAGTATTTGTTTACAACTTCTCAGCCAGAACAGCTACACAGTTACAAGTAGTCTTATAAATGACATCAGAGAAAAAAAAAAAAGAAAGAAAACTGTGCTTTTATCTTTTCATATCAACAATTAAAGGAAAAAAAAAAAACAACAAAAACCCCCTGTTGTAGGCTCTATGCTGGCCCACACAATCAGAACCTTCCCTCTTTATCCAGGTTCGATGTCAGAGGTTACATTTATCAGAAAAAAAATCTCCTTTATTGGTCCCTTTCTAGATGTTCTCCATCTCTGATATCCTTGGAGATTGCTGCGACACTTCTCCCCTAAAGACTTTTTCCACTGCTTTCAACAGAGCTCCTTTTTCCAGATATATCCTGCACTTTATTGTTCTATTGTGTTAGTTATTAATCAAAAAGTAAACATTTCCTAGCCTGTACCTGCTGAGCTATGAAGTTTGTTTATTTGACAGGCATCCTTAATACAAGCATGCAAATGAGATTCACCCATGTAATGCATCACTGGCACCTGGCTGAGAACTATCAGTGTGGGAGGCACCTACTGTGGGGTGATATTTGCATTATGATGGCTGAACTCCAGATCCTGTCTTTCAAAGGTGTGGCAATAGCAATATAACTTCAAATGCAGCAAGCTCCAAGGTGTACATCAGGCAGAGTGCCTGATAAAGGAGATAACTGGAGGAATTATGATGGCAGCTGCAAAGGAGGTTGTGCACTGGATTTCTGTGACTTTAGCTACTAAAGCTCTTGAATTGTGTAATGGTTCAAAAAGTGAATATTTTGTTCTACTGTCAGAATAGTCATACAGGAGGAAATACAGAGGAAACAAGATTTACTTCACTTCATCTGGAAGACTTTTCATGAAACATATGAAGCCCTTTCAGGGAGACAAACAAAACCCAGTCCACTCAGCAATAGGATGTCCTATCCAGAGCACATTCCATCTGTGAAGGAATAAAGAGACAGTTCCACAGGTCAGGAGTCACTGCTAAGTACATTAAATAGGTAGAATCCAGTAATCTACTCTGGCAATAACTTTTTGTGTGTATTCAAGTGTCAMTTTTTAAACACTATGGAAAAACTAATGCCATTCATTGAGCCATTGGTTCTTCATCTCTCTCATATAACAGGTATTTTCACAGCTCATTTTGCCACCTCATAATTCTAATTTTACTTCTAAACTGTTAAACATTTCCAATGCATGCACATCATCACAGCTCTTGCACCCTATTTCACATTGATTTGACAATAAATCACTGGGGTAATAAACCACATTGTCCTGTGGGAATGTAGAAGCAGAAAACAKAGAGATACAAACTGCTCTCCAATGTATTTATTTACTTAACCTGAGGGTTTGATAAAAGAAAACTCTTTACATAAAACTGCTGGATCATGGGAGCAAAAGGAAGGGAATGGCAAATCAGAAGTGTTCCTKTCATTACAAAAGGTGAGGGAGGTGGTAGCAGTGATGGAGCAGCGACATTACTCAGACATTACTCTTCTGTAACTGGAAGAGAGGGTGCTGGAGCAATTTCTGCTCTTCCTTTGTCCCCTAGTAGGGACTGTACCTGCTATCTACACCTGTTATCATTTGTTTTCACTATGTACAGGATGGTTTACATACATAAGATCCATCTCTGCTCTCTTTGCAGTTCCCTGCTCCCCAAGCAGCTCTGCTCAGCTCCCCAAACCAGCTCTTCCCGGCTCCCAGGGCTGCATTCCTGCACCGATGAGTCATTGACCGTCTGTGGTTTGTGTTTCCACCGAGCTGGAGCCTCTGTTCTTCACCTCCCCGGCGCTCTCGGGGACTCTGTGATGTTACTGCAGAATCCAACAGGCTTCTGGCATGCACTGACTGATCTTCAAAGGGCAATAGCGTCCCAAAGCTCAATATTAGCATAGCAAGCCCCCGTGCCTGAGCGCCCTGCAGTCAGTGTAGAGAGATAAGCACTCCAGAGAGAAATTCAAAGTGGTGAAACTGGAATTTCACTCCTGAACCTCTTTCTGAAGGACCCCAGCTCTGACTGTTAATGCTAGAAGAAGCCCAAGATGTAGGTTATATCAACCTTTGAATATGCAGCCCACATCCATCATCCCCCACCTACTGCCTCCACAGCCTTGCAAGGGGAGTGTGATTGTGCTGAGGAGCMATCACTGCAGCATTGCTGAGCAGCACTGACAGKCTCYACGAGCAGTAAATCCTCCCCTAACTAATTCAGCCAAGAACCTGAATTCAATTAYTGAAGATACAGAGAAACACTAACACTTGAAGGACACRCTTTAAACCCRGTAAAAGCAAAGGAATGAGTTTTCTGGTGTTAMAGTATCWYTACAGTCTTTGTAGGGGTTCTTGAAGCACCTTTWAAGGRCAGAGGTTTGGATTAGCTGTTTTCAGTCATTGGTCACTCTGATGCTGCTTCTGAAAGATTGTTTTCGACAGACCTTCTCACTGAGCTTTTCTCRCTTTATTCATAGCTTACTTTCCTAGAGTACTCACACTGCTGTTCATTTCTGTGCTTAGGTAATGAACTTCTTGTCTCTGACTCTAAGCTTATCTAACATCAAAAGTGTCCCAAGCTTTTGATCAGTTATCATGGACTACAAATTGGTTGTATGCTGTTTTCTGAAATCTGAGCCAAGTATCAATGGGTAACTTAAATTCCCATATGCTAAAACATACCAAATGCCTTTGGATTTCTATGTTGCAGTCTTGTTATATCACTTTTTAGTAATCTTTCTGCTTGTGTGGCAAAAAAACTGCGTTTATGTAAGAAATGCSTATTGCTGTTTTTGATGGTAAAATCACTATCAATAACTTACTATTCAATTCTAGTTTACAGAWCCCTAGCAACAGCTCTCTGATGCTCCTGCCCTTTTTGACAGGTGAAGCTAATTTGCATTGTGCATCAACCAATGCACAACAAAAATTAAATTTTTTAAGACAGAAGCACAAAACTATAGCAGCCTAAGAGTAGAAAAATGACACATTAAGCCAACTGTTCTTCTAACCCACCAGTCTGTAGCAACCAACAGCAGATGTCTTGTGAAGAATACAAACCTAGTGATCATGTAGTGGTATTTTCAGAGTGATGCCCCTTAACTTAGTCCCCTGTGGATATTTCTTCTTGCATTTGCCCAACCACTTATTGAATCCATATACAATTTTGCATTGAACAACATTATCTCTAGAACTTTTATAGCTTATTTACTCATCGGAAGATGGAGATAATCTCCTGTTGTTTGTCCTGCATCTGCTGCCTGCTTGCTTTATTTGAGAGTACTGCTGCTGTCTCTTGAACAGTAAAAGATAATTTTTCTCCATTTATTCTCTGTGTTGATAATGGCTGCAGAGGCCCCACCATATTCTCTTCTCAGCAGTTTCTTTCTCATGCTGGTACTTGCTCCTCAGAGCTGGTCCAGACTTTGATCATCCCTGCTGCCTTCCTCTGAACCTACTCTAGTCCCTGGGACAGAAGAGTCATAACATTCCAGAATATCCAAGGTGCAGGCACATTGGGTTCACATAGGGAAAAAAAAAATTCTTTCCTTTTGTGTCCTTGTTTCCTTTCTTTGTCATTKYTAGCATTTGATTTGTTTTTCTGACCTGAGCATTTRACCACCTAGTTGACAYTGKAATAAAATTCTCAATTCCAGYAGYAGTCAGAGAGGCTATTATTTTATAYATAAGATTTTCCTATGTGAATCATCTACACTTTAATACATTCCTMACTCTCRGTTTTGTTCCCAGTACTCATGGCCTTTGTTCTAAATAATTCAGTGATGATTTTGAAAATCTTGTTTTGGTTCAGATAATTTTCAGCTGCTGCCTGCTTTACATGTTGGAAGTACATATCCAATTATTTGATGTAAATCAAAGCTTCCAGGCTACTATTCAATTTAAATTCTCCTTCAAAGGAATGCCTAATTTGAATAGAAAAGGTTAATATCCCCTCTTTTTATGCAGAGACATATTTTCATTCAATCAAGTTTTCATGACATAAGACAGTCCTAAGATTTCTACCTTAGACCATATGCAGCTCTTTTTAAAAAGTAAAATGTCCTTTTACTTTTTTTTCCTCAGAAAGATTTCTATCAGTATTTTTTTGGTAAAGTTAGATCTGTTATCTTTTATTCAGTTTCCACTTTGCTTGCGACATTGAAAATCCCTTCAGTAGCATGTATATTCCATGTAGAACCTACTAGGTATGAAATTTCCCTATTTTCTGGATTCTTGCTTTTTACAGAACTTACGTTGTCATCTGCTAACCAGCACTTGGTCATGCTGCRATATTTTGTTTAGATTCAGGGATCTGAGGCAATGCAGGGTTCCCAGACCTGTATAACAAGCTATACTGACCCTAATTCTCCTGTCATTGCCCATCTTGTGCATTAACTCCTTAAGCATATGGATGTGCAAAAGACTCTCTTCTGTCAGTGCCACAGAGCTGCAAATTGCAACAAATGCTTTTTYCCTTTTTGTCCTGTCTTCTTCCATGATGAACACTTTCTGTTCTGACCAAAAATTCACCATTAACTGCTTGGTGATAATACTAAACATTCACTAAAGAAACTTCTCTGGGGAAAAAGGCTATCAACAATTCTGAAGGAACAACATGTGATATTTCAATAGGGAGAAGAGAAGAAAAAGGCAGATATTTYCTGTCCTGAGGTTGTGGATAAGAGTCAACACATTGAAACAACACTATACCTGAMTCAGATTGTATGTGCAATTATATGCTAAAGAGAAAGAGGTAGCAAAAAAGCTTTTGAATTGATTTAATTTTGTTATGACCATATATAATTTCTCTACTTGCAGTACTCCAGTGCATGTGCACAGCACTATCTAATGAGTATATTTTCCCATTTACCTGTTTTCAGGCTTTGAGGCCACTTAGAATTCTGATTCAGACAATCCCAAGAGAATTAATTTTGTTTTCTATTTGAGTTTGTTTTTCTTCTTTGTGTTCTTGCAGTAGCATGGAGAAAAATACTGTCATGTTGTGGGCGTTCTGGAGAAGCTTATTCATCTGCTTCAGTGAGTCTGCTCATTTTGCATCCAAGCACTCAGTTGCTAAAATCAACAGACCCTATCTTGTAGACATCTAGACCCTGTCTGGCATAACAGCTGATATGAGAACAAATAGAAATTTAAACAGTTTGTATAGATTCCTAAGGAAATCATTAGAATAAATTATCATTAATTCTAAACACAGAAACACATTTGGTAACTGACACTGACATGAATAGTTTCTCCTTTTGTGCTGACAGATATGATGTTTACAATGGAAGAATTTGTGTGTGTGTGTGCTGTAGGAGGGACCAGGGGCCTTGGGAGCTTTTGCTCTTTTCCTCATGAAAAATAGTGTTAATTGAAGGTCATGCTGGGATTATGAATATACCACCAAACATACTTTCTACTTGCAAATGTTATGATAACATTCCTGRAGATGAACATCAATTAGAACCACATGAGGCTTCTATACTGACCCTTAGTACAGAAKTAAWTTCCTCAGAGGAATTTACCATCCCACGTTTTGGGTTACCTTCCTGGACTGACAGCTGATGAAAATGGTCACTGATTTGGAGACAATGAAGCTGTGCTGGTTTCTCACTGAGTTTTACACAACCTATGCAATAATCCAACTGATTATGCACTTTTAAGAAAGATGTGTGCATGTTGGGGTAGGAAGAAAAAGTGGTGACAGTTCAATTGCTGCTGACCTCAAACCAGAAGGATGTTGATGAGAAGAAAGGGCAACACAAAGACATTGGGCTGTTGGGCAGAGGGAAACAGCTGGAGTTAAGGATTTCCCTGGGTGGTCTGACAGGGTCTCACCCAYGGGGTAAAACTCCCTTCAAGCTTACACATCTTCCCACTGCACTCTACAGCATTGTGTATATTCATCCACTATGCCAACATCAAAGGTAATTGAAAACAAAGACAGGGAACAGAATTAGCCTTATGTTTATTCTGAGATGTTCAATTTGTAGCAGGTTGTATCAAGAGAAATGAAGATCAGAGAACTAAGGTAATTAAATGGCACTTGCACAGCAGGTTGGTTCAGGTCTGTCTCTTCAAAATCTCCCTTTTTGCTTGTGTGCTCTTTCATCAGTGGCCTATCCCCCACAGTGAGATTAAATGAGGATTTTGACCTGCTTCATCACTTCTGTAAACAAGGAGATTCAATGAGTTTCAGCTTGTTCATTGACATCTGGGGCTTGACCAAAGCCTAGTGAAAATCGATGGAAAGACTTCCATCAGCTGCAGTGGATTTTGAATCCTGCCTTGGAAACTTGGAATAAAGATGACAGTGAGAAAGGAATACACTTCTGACCATAAAAAGAATGGATCATGCATCTATATTTTGTTTTGGTCARTTCATGACTGACTTTTAAACACAGAATTGAACACAGACCTCGTGATGTTTCTAATTGTGGTCTTGATAAACATTTGTTAAAAAAAATAGGAATATGAATTAAGTAAATTTAATATTAGTAAAATTGCATTACAGTGGAAAAGTGGAGCCATTTGCACTTCTTAATTTTAGTTCTTTGAAATATAAAGGCACTAGCAATCCATGCAGCATTCTGTGTTATTAAATAGGTCAGTGATGTGGATTGTGCAAGGGCTTTAAAGTTCTTTTGAAGAGGTAGATGGGGTCTTGGGACCATTCAAATTTTGYTTTTAAGCAGGACTCTCAGAAACTCTCAGTAATAACATGAAAACAGACTATTAATTTCCTTCTGAAATAAAATGTCTGTTTAAARCTACAAGTCTTAACTCAAGAGCTTATGCAGAGAAATAGTTAATTTTAAAGACTTAATAAATTTAATCAATTTTAACTCCAGGCCATGTTTTAGCAATAATAATGCAAATTAAAATGCACTACAGTAAAGTAACAGCATAAAGAATGTCTCCACTGGAATTTTACTATGCTGGTTTCCAGAAAYRGAGATGAAAACTGTAGTCTCTYRAAAAAAATGCCRATCTCCAGTWGCTAGGAAATGTATTCTAGTATTGGAATTCTAACTTTACTAAATTCCCAGTTGAAAACCTCATTATTTTATGAAATGACTTACTGCAACTAAAAATATCGCTAAGGATGCCTGTTGAGACACAAAATTGACTTCAAAAAGCCTAACAAGCTCATTAGGTCTATTCAAAAGATTACCTGCACCCATTATCTGTTCAAAATTAATTAACTGACTTTTATTTGAAAATAGAAATCCTTTCTACAACAGTGCACATTTTTTCAGTGGTGATTACAAGACTGAACATGTGTAAAAAAAAAAAAATCAGGATACACACACACACACACACATATATATATATATATATATATGTAAGTCTTCCCCACCATAAGCTGTTTGTAGCTTGTAAAAGCTACAGTGTAGCTTGTAAAAGCTGCAAAAGAAATGAGGAGTACCAGTTCTCCAACAGAAGCCCCCAGGTGTCTAATATTCTGCCAGCACAGTTCTTCTCCCAGCAGTTTTTCTCAAGAGCTGGTCTCTGAACTGTCCAGAGTGATGCCACCAAACCAGTTGCAGGCAGATAAATGGTGAAGCCCAAGAGACTTCCCCAGTTACTTGTGTAAGCTCCCACAGGTCACCAGGTATTTCGAGGTTCTGTGTAGAACTAAAGAGGTTTAAAGCTCCCAAGCAAAGAGACTAACTTTTGGTATGTGGGATTGAAAGTGGTTCTAGTAAAGAGGCTTATTTTTCAGTCCCATCTCAAGTAATTTTTTATCATCCTTTTCGGGGTATGTGTAAAATAAAAATATCTACAGATGTAGTGTATAAGGAGCAAGTGTGACTATTTATTAGATCTTATTTCTGATAAACAGTAGAGACCAAAACCCAGAGTTTATACTRTTCAGTGTGTTGTACCTGAGGCTTACAAAGTTGTTGTTCAGATATGTGAGCACCCAAGGTTTGAGGCTCTGTTTTGGGGCTTGGTAATGTGATGCAATGTTTCCTCTCACTATGCTTATGACTATGTCAGAAGATAAGGAATTTGGTACGATTTCTTTTGTGATTGTACAAATATGAAACGTTACTTCTTTTTTCCTTAATATTAGATTGGAGAGATTGAATGATTAAWGTAAAAGAGCAATGAGACTCTTTGAATGGAAATGAAATGGTGGTTCACTACAAAGAGAGTTCAAGAGACACTTGTGACTCATCAAAGGGGTATTTMAAATGCATTTATTGCCAAAGCTGCCACAGCAGCAGGAAACTTAAAAAMCAGATGTCTTAAGTATGGAAAATTTGTGACTCTGCAGAGTTTTYTAAAATTCAGGTTCTTTTGCTTCAAATAATAAACTGGGAAATAACTTCTATAGYAACAGGCTTGCTGGGAGACTGCCCTAAAAACTACACTGTTCTCTCAAATTGCATGGGCACAGTATTGGCACCCTTAACTGTCAGATGTCAGAGACACTTTACAGCATCTWCAGGCTCCAGAAAAAATGTAAGCCAGAAGCTATAAAAAATTGAATCTTTGCATCTCTTTCTAAGATGAATTGAAGAAAATTAGTTAAGAAATTAAAAGATGCTCCTTAAATGTGATTTTGATCCAAAAKGAGGYRATTTTGATACCACAYCATGTCTCATGGTGGTACTGAAGGYTCACATTTCATAAAGCAGGTCTCACACCTTTCATACTGCTCTGTGCTGACAGAGCAGCTCCAGTGCTTTGGGATATTGATCAGCCAAAGGAAAATGCTGTTCTCAGGCTTGACTGAAACACACATTTACTAATTCTRGAGCCCTGACAATGATTAAAAACATTTCCTTCTACTAATTCTTCACCTTTACTTCTTCAGGAATTAAAATCCATAGATTCAGAAGAAAAACACAAGTAATAATGATGGCTTGGATTTCTGAGTTATTGGAGAAAAAAAACCACCAAAAATGGCCCCCAACTCCTATTTTGCCCTTCCTCATTATTCTAAAGAAAAAAGCACTTGTTGAGCAGTCTGGATTTGCATCATTACTATTTTTTTTTTAATATGAAACTAAGATCCTTTTAGAAAAATAATATAAGTTTTTAAAATAAAGGAATGTCATTTGAGACCTCTACAGCTTTGATAGGGTTTAACTATGTACAGATTCAAGAGGGATAATCTTCTGCCTGTCTCTAATTTCCTCATAGATGTCAAAACAAAATTTCACAGATTGGACAGTTATCTGAAAAAACTCTTGTAATAGTTGCAATACCTAGAGRAATCTAAGGCAATGAAATTTGAAATCTGAAAGGCCTGGAAAGAGTATTATGACTTATTAATGGTATTTGSCTAAGCACTATTTTTCTAATTTCTGTGTAAAATGCAAGACTCTATTTCAGATTTCTCCTAAAGTATTGGTTTAAAAGCCACATCTTTACCATGAATACATTTCACTGCCTGATGAAGACTGTTATTCTATCCCTAGATAGTTTCAAATATKTTTTTAAGGAATAGCTGTGAGCCACAAAAATAGGTKAYGAGGGAGAACTGTTGACTTGTAACTGAGTGTGTATTTAATCTAACAGACTGAATATTAATTTTTGCTTTTGCTCACTTCGTATTTCCTCCCCATTCTCTTTTAGGCAGCTGTAAAGTATCTTGGAATGGTCACCACTGCCCATTTTCTTCCTTCCTGGGTGCTGCCACTGGAGGTGTGTTGGCTGATGGTCCCCAGGTCCTTACGCAGGGCTCTCCTTAGGTCAGCCACTGGCAGGGAACATAGTGCCAGAAGGCCTCTAGCTCACCTTTGGTCYCTTTCTTGCAGGTAATCATTGCTTGCTGCCCTTCAAAAAAGTGCCCAAGCTATCCCCAAATTAATGCCTGCTCGCAGCCTGTCTGTTGAAAAGCCACTGCAGGAGTTCCACTCTTCACTAGTTCAGAACCTCGTTCCAGTTTTTGCCCTGACCCCGCTCTCAGCTGGCTCTACTCCAGTTTGCTGACCTGAGTTCCCAAAGGATCAAGGCTTATGTGATTGCACAGCCCACAACCTTCACCCTTATGCTTCAATCTATTTCCCAAATCAAACAATTTGGTCAATGAGCTGAGGTTTCCATGAGAGTGTTTCCCGTAGGACTGTAAAACCAGGCCGCCTGCTGGAGGACCCACTGACTCAATCCAAGTAGCCGCACTGCACAGCTTGCTAGCGCCCATCCCAACGYGTTTTGCTTGGCGAGAGGCAGCAGAGGAGCTGCCACGTAACGCAGGAACGCGGGGGCGAGGCTTTGTCTGTGTCTGCGCTTTGTGGGGGGGGGAAAGAGATCCTATCTGTGGGGTGCTGAGGTCACCGACGAACGGGGCCGTAAGTGGAAACATTAGAAATGCGGCGGTAAGAGGACAGAAGAACGCAAAAGAGGGTGCTTTCTCCTCCGCGGGGCTCCGAGCGCCGTTCCCCGGCGGCAGGACGGGCCCAGCGGAGCGGGTGCAGAACGGGGCGGCGGCCGCTGGAGGGCAGCAGAGACCCGCGAGTGGAGTCCGCCCAGCCGGGGGCGCGGAACGGGCACGGCCGTGTCCAACCTCCCCCGACCCCGGCCAGGGCCTGGTGCCCTCCAACACAGCCAAACAGCGGGAATAGAGCTGCTCACGGGCACCCAGCTGCATCTAAAGAAACCTCCGGAGTGCGTCATGTGCTGCACGCACTTGGCTAGGCCGACTGAGGAGGGAACGCGTCAAACAGCATCAGGAACAGCCACAGAAATGCAAAGCAACAACTCAGCTGGTTCCTTCACTTTCAAAATCCAAGTCTGCAACATGCGGGGCTGAGAAACTCAGAACTGAAACTTCTGCTCTTGCTGTTTTACATCCTGACTACTGTCATCGTGTGCACGTTTGCGAAAACAAAGATTGTATTTCTCTTTTTTAAGTGCTGGAAGCTAAAATGTTCCACCCAACATAGTTTAGCTGTATTAGTGCATTCCCTGAKTTTAGTAGACTGCACTATTGCATTATTGCAGATTAAAGAGTGAAAAAACAAAAAAAAACCATATCCACCTGGCTATAGTTTTATCAGTGTCCTGAAAGGGGATAGGAGAAATTGTTACGTGAAGGTACTGCTGTGTCTCAGTGAGAAATTCTGTTTGTCTCCAAAAAGTGCCCTTCTTAATTTTCAACTTGAGTTATCACTGCTGGTTTTCCACTGTTTTTCTACCTTTTTGGGAGTAGTGTTGGAAATGATATAACTTTCCTAATAACTTTCCCAATTAATAATTTTAATTCATTTTTATAATTAATTGTTTTAGTTAATCATAAGAGGTCTCATTTTCCACTCTCTTATGCCACTGTAGCCAGCGTTTAGCAAGTGCTGGGAGGAAGGGGTCAAAACTGGAAGATTTGCTGAGGAAATAGTTCTGCTCAGGATGTCAGTGTGGGAAAACTCMATTTATTATGTCTARTGYTGTTTATCCTCTACCTGTTTTGAGGGAGCAGGGTGTGTAGGGATAACACACTCTCACACACATACTTAAGCCTCCTGCTGGGAGAGGGAGAGATCATGGAAGCACAGCCTTGGGATAAACTGTGCATGYGTGAAGCCCTTGGATATACTGGGGCAGGCAGTGAGCCCCTGCCCATCCTCATGGTCTGCTCGGCTGAGTCAGAGCAGACCATGAGTCTGACAGAGCCTGTGTCTCTGTCACCTGGTGTTGTTAGTGAGGTAATGAAATAAATCCACTCTTTGCACTTCCGCTGGTGATCACCCTGCTTACCTCTGTGCATTGGTTCACACAACAAGTTGCTCCAGTGGGAACACAGTTTGGGAATATCACTGAAATTTTAAGTTTCAYGAAAACAACTGTAATCAACCTTGATATGCTTCAATAATCTCAGAGCTGGGTGAGAGATATATTGCTGAAACTGGGCACTAGGAATGCAGAATTGATGAGCCACAAGGACATTTTGCAGAACCCTTAGATAAAGACAAAGCTAACAAAAACAATTCAGCAATTGTACTGAAACCCTCTCTACCTGGAAAAAGATAATAAAAAGACTGAAAATATRGGCTAATTAGCATGAGAAGAAACAAATCAATCAACAGCCAATAGAAGACAGAGTAATAATTAATGAAGAGAATGATATTAATTATAGCCAATGAACATTAATTTCTTTGTTTGCTGAAATGTACAAATAGTGAAAAGTTCTGAAAGTGCTTATGCATGTTCAGGGAAAGATCCAGCATGCATCCAGTGCTGTAATAAAGTAATGCCAGCAATCTAGTAAAAAAATAGTGTTAGAGAGTTTGATTTATGTCAACATTTTCAGTGACAGAAGGGCTTTTGAATTCAGTAACTCACAGAGCAAACTGTTCCAAGAGGATCACCCAGAGCACCTGATTTATCCTGTAGCTCATTTACTCATCCTCTTTATTTTCTTTTTTTTTTTTTTTTGGAACCTTCTCTAAACACAGCTGTTTTATAGTTTTGTAGTTGAGCTTCTAAGCTGAAGGAGCTGGGCTTGTTCATCCTCAAGAAGCAACAACTGATAAGAGACCTCACCAATATCTGTAAGTATCTGAAGGGAGGCTTCATGAAGGGGATGGAGCCAGGCTCTTCCCAGTGGTGCCAAGCAAGAGCACAAGAGGCAATGGAGAGAAATTAATGCACAGGAAATTGCACCTGAATATTGTAGAAGAACTTCTTTACTGTGCAGATGACTGAGCACTGGAACAGTTTTCGCAGAGGGATTGTGGGGTCTCCCTCACTGGAGATCTTCAAGAACCATCTGGACACAACMCTGTGCAGGATGGCCCTGCTTGAGCATGGAGGTTGGACCAGATGACCCACTGTGGTCYTCCCCAGTCTCACCCATTCTCTGATTCTGTGATTCTGTCTACCTGTGGTTCTCATGGATCCAAAGCAATAGTCAGCATTTCATATTAGATAATTTAGTTAGAACATGGAAAGGAATGCAGGATGGCAACGGGACGAGCAACAGAGGAGCTGTTGGTGAATGGTGAATTCCTGGTGACAGGACCAATTTCATGGGCAGCAATGCTGCAAAGGATGCAGAAAGTTGAGGCTTCTTGCTTGGATGCTGTTTCTGTTTGCTAATTAGTAGCACTGCTGTCAGTGTTTCCTACTTGGGTGACAAGCCTTGGCATTACCAARTGCCAACCCTCCCTTGAGGAGCCTCAGCAGCAAAGCTCACAAACACCTAACCAGCCCTGGGGGTGGCTGAATCACAGGACAAACTGATAAAGAACAAAAGACCAGGCAAGARCTGGGAACTTGGAGGTCACCAAAGACAGTGTGCAAATGGCAAACCAAAGGGAACTGATAAGGTGGAAACAGCAGGGAATTGCTCCCTATTTAGTGCTCTAAGTCAGTTCAGAGCTGGAGCCTAAGTGAGAAAGAGGCACTGKGGTCTGATCTGATTGGGTCCAACTCTTGTCTGCAGAGAGAGTTCATGTGACATGGAAGGGAAATCGAGTTGCTTTGAACACAAGGTAGAAAATGCAGAGGAGGGACTGAATTTATGTAGCTGCAAAACTCTGACAAAGATGCAAATTGTCTCTCAGGAGTTCCATGACAAAGCTTTTTCTGGAAGACATTGTTTCATTTGGCCTTTTTAAAATACTGAATAATCTATTTGCATTTGTTAGAGGAAATAGCCATTCTACCTCAGAGCTGGCTGCCTACCCATATCTAAGAAATAGAGGTAAAAGTGCTTAATCAGTGTTGAGTGTCAGATAACTGATTCCATTTTACTCATATGAAGTATATTTATTGAAGTCTGGACTGTCTCAGATTTAGATAGATGAGTGGAAAACCTGTTGGCTAGCAAACTATTTCTTGGATTATTGTGTAAAATACTATAATCTTGTATTTTAGGRATGTTCCTAGTTTTTCTGGTTTTGAAAAAACCAATCTGCTAAGTGTAGTTCACTTTTATGAACACTTGCAACAATTAGTGCTGACCAAGAGAGGCCAGGAAATAAAGTATAGAATTACAAAAGTAAATATTTATTCACGTGCATGAGATGTCCCAGTCAAACTGGGTAACCCTGAATGTGGTTTTACGCAGGGTTCTTATACCCTTCAACCACTCCAGTACAACATGATTTGACTAATAACTCAAACCTGCACTACTGATTTCTAATCATTGTAAAATTTTGCCAGGCAACTGCATTTCTGCAGGATTCTCGTTGCTTGTCTATTGATCCAGATGTCCCTGGGGTCAGTTTGGCCAGATAACACTGGAAGGGTTTCAAAGACATATTAGAGTGACTAAAATTCTGACTTTATCTGGGTTGTCCATGGGTGTCCTTTATCTTTTGGGGACAGTTCCATGCTTCCAAGAAGCAAAGTCCTTATTTCCAAGGCTGGGCTATCCTTTAGTTTATTTTTTACTTATGAACAAACCTCTGTCTCCAGTAAAATTCCACAATCTCATTCCATTTCACTGTATTATGTGAAGTAATACATAGTAATGAAGTGAATATATGTTCATATTATAAAGACTGATTTAACAGTCAGGGAAGCAAACTTTCATAACACTACATAATCATCTTTGCAGAATAGCTGACAGCAGTCAGTAATTGCAAATTGTCCCTAGTGGCTTTCATGTGAGACACACACWCAACTTCCAACTGTAACTGCTCACAATTACAATAACACATGATTTTTWGCCCTTTGTTAAATCAATAGTAATWTTTTTTTTTCAGACAGAAGTTTTCTTGGCTGTTCCTTTCATGAAAGTTGAGARCAAAGTACCTTTGATCATCCTTTTCACCTTTCACTGAACCTTTTCCATTACTATTCTGTCTTTCCTGAGCTRAGGGAACTTAGAAACTCAAAGAGCTTTTAAAATGTGTTAAATCATGAATTTACATAGCAGCATTAAACTGCTTTGTTCTCTGTTCTTTTTCAGAATAAGGCTTATTTTTATCAACTTGATTAAGCACTGAAGYGCTTGAGAAAAACAAACTCTTTCTAAGGCCAAGATTTTGCTCCCKCACAGTACTAGTCAGCTTAGAGTTGATGATTTTTTATTTGAAATCAGGATGTTTTCCCTCACTGTGCATAACCTTTATCTATTCAAAATCTGACCTTTTGCTGTCTAATTATTCAGCTGCTTAATGCCCTTCTGCAGATGTTTAGTGGATTTTTGTCCTCAGGTCCCTCAAATAGCTTGGTATGATCAGAAGGCCGTCACTTGAGTGCCCAGCTCCCTTTTCAAGTCCCTTGTACGTTGAGCAGGTCCAAGCACAGATTGATACAGCAATGCACCCATCATCTCTATGCAACAATGCTACATCTCTATGCCACACACTCACTCCARCTATTCATGCCAAGATATTTGGTCTTAAGTCATTACAGTTTCGTTTCTTTGACAGTATTTGTCAAAAGCCTTCTAAAAAACCCAACAGAAGAAAACTTTCTTCACAAGTTTAAAGATACTCAGTAAACAATGATGTTCCAAACTGCCATTGAGAGTACTTTGTTACACTGCTAATCAAAAGATGTAACTGACTCTTGAAGGCAAGATCGCATTTTGGAACTAAAAAAAAAATATAATTGAGAAGATTCTTTCCCCCCAAATTCCCCTGTAAATAGTTTTCATTTTTCTTTTTTCTTTTTTTTTTTTTTTTTTTTTTTTTTTTTTTTTTGACCTGAAGAACCTATCCAAGATCCCTGAGGATGTATGTCCATGCCTAAACAAGATCAAGCACTCTCAAATCATTCCACTAGAGATTGGAAAATGTGTCACATCAACACAGAGTTCAACTCTGAAGACACGTATAAAAAAGCTTCATTTCAAAGACCTCATATGGCAAGACTTCGGGCCCTGTGGTTTGCTTTTAAAGTGGAGTGATTTGATATTGTAGTGACATCAAGGGTACTTTATAGGACTATATGCACTCAGTTAAATCTTCCTTTTCTCCCTTCAAATTTTGCTAAGAACACTTTATTTCAAAAGACATCTGGATTTCATAGGAAGGACATGAAAACACACAACGTCATTGTAGTACTTTATTGAGTGATGCCCGTGAAATGCATGCCCATTCCATACCCTCGCAAAACGCAACGGGATCCGAAGAGAGGTTATTGGGAACAACAGCGCATCCCTCGGCCTGTTGTGCCGGCGTGGAGGGGCGGCCAGCGGGCATCAACCCGCCTCGGCATGTCCTCACGCATTGCAGCGCGGGGCTCCCCTGGCTCRGTCTCCGCGGTGCCGCGGGCAGGTGCCGGCGCTCGGTAGAGCTCTACGCGCGGCGGGCGGGGCGCGCTGAGGTCAGTTCCGCCGCCGCGGCGGGGGC
>CADDXX010000164.1:1433965-1580072 GCA_902810485.1 Alauda arvensis | reverse complement strand
TCAATGTCTTTCCAGTACCATAGTTTAATTTCTTGATTAGTGTATGATTATTGTGATGGGAAGCTRCTTAAGTGAACTCAGTGCTGTGACTTTGGAGTCCAAATCAGTCCCTGATTTCTGTAGGTAGACKTGGTGAGAATCTGGACTTCAGAAGCAGAAGCCTTTTCTAGAGTGTATTGAAAACCAGAAATAGCCTCATGCAATTGAGTCTGTTTGTGATTGCAAGTGTGTGCAACAGTATGTCTATAACTAATGATGTTAGAATAAGAAAGGTGTTGATTTGACTTCATGTATGTCTCAAAAGCTTAATTTGAKTGTTTATTTTCCAGATAATAGTGGTCTCATAGTCTTGCCAAAAGCTTAATGGCTGAGATCTTCTTCCTGTGAAGTATAGTAGAGAGACAGAGTGGGCCAAATATATTGCATGTGTTAATWTGGTGTTTCACAATGATATTACTGATCTCCTTCTGCCTTATGTTTATTTTGCTTGACTGATRTTCTGTTTTATTAGAATGAAGTGAATTATTTATATGCTTGTCCACATATATAGAAGTGATTACACTGTGATATTAATAGAAGAKAAAGTAATTAATTTTGTAGCCACAGATTGTTTTGACTTCATTACTTTGAGAACATGTGAAGCATAAATCACATCTTGTTATGAATTAGTGCTCAAGACTGTTTGTATCTGAAGCATTGGCACTGATTAGAAAAGAACTTCCTTCTGTATGTCAGGAATTTCCATGCTAACTTAAAARTTCTTTTATTTAAAATYGAACTAATAGTTCTGTGTTTCTAGYAACAATCATAGCCTCATTCTGTTTCCCTGCTATTCACATGTGAATGGAACTTGCAGTGTTTAATGATATCTTGTCCTGAGTTGAGGGCTATATATGAACTGAAATAATACTCTGCTGCTCAGTTTTGTTATCAAATATCTTGTTTGGCTTATAAATATGTTTCTTAAATGTAAGATTTTTCATGACATRGGAGAAATACCATGAACTCTTTAGGTTTTGATGCATAGCAGGTAATTATTTGAATTGGAAACATTTTGAATGAGATCAAATGTTAAAGGATTATTTGGTTTAGTATATTTTAGAGTTACTTGCTGTACGTGCAGAATACAATCAGTGGTATATTAACAGTAGATTTGTGCTTTGTTATCCAGCTGTAGTTCACTAATAGTTAAATTATTAGTTCATTRTATTTCAGGGATYGTTGAATCTTAATTGACCTAATCTTCTGCTTTTTATTCTTTAGTGCTGCAAGCTGATTGACTAAGAACATGGAATATAATATAGATGCAGTTGCTTGAACATCATTTCTTCCAAAGCTTGTGTTCTGCARATTGGTGCCTGAATGATTGATTGATAAGCAACGTACACAAGACTAATATCAAGAAAACAATCTGTCTGTCGCTGCTGTGTTTAATGAAAATGGTGCAGAGTTGCTGCTTCTGAAATGCAATTGAAAAAAATGAGGGAAATTTTACCAAGGTTGTACCCCGGCCAAATTAATGATAAAAATAATTCTTTAACTACATCCCCAAAGCAATCTGATGATAAAACAAATCTGTCAAAAGGGGCAGATGACCAAAACTGCTGTTACCAAGGAACTGAGGCTGAGAACAATAAATTGTCACTRATAAGCTGTATAAAATGCAGAAATGTTCAGAAAATTTCAATGCAAGATATAGAGAAGCATAAGAAAGTTGAGTGGACTGAASACAAAACCTTCATCTGCAAGAAGTGCAGTCATATTAAACCAATAGCTTTCAGTTTTGTTCCTGAGAGTGCCAGTGCTGYGGACTATGAAAAACATGAAAGAAAAACTCCAAGTAAAACCCAGAAAACATTTAAAGTAAAAAATTTTCTGCCAGGTAAATACTACTGTGATAAATGCAGATTTTCAACAAAGGATCCTTTACARTATAAAAAGCACGTAGGGCAACATGAAGAAATTAAGTTTCTTTGTTCCCACTGTAGTTATGTGTCCTACACCAAAGGAGAATTCCAGAGACATTTGGTGAAACACACTGGAACCTTTCCGTATCAGTGTGAGTACTGTGAATATGGTGCTGTTAGACATGACTATATAGTTAAACATACGAGAAGAGTACATGAAACACCCAGAAAACRGCTGTCAAATGCTCTCATGAACCACAAACAAAAGAAACAGTGTCAAAGCACTTTATGTAAAAAGCAGAAATACAGTAAAATTCCTTTCCAAAATGAACTTTCAAGKTTGCCTTCAAATATGGTTTGTGAGATTCCAAGTAAAGCTACTAAAACAGTCTGCTCGTCTCAAAATGTAGAATGTAGCTTAAACATGTCTTCGGTCCAGGATAAGACAATATTGGAGCCATCTGAAATGAGTGTAGGTGAGAGTCAAAGTGTGGAGGTTGAGGTTTATTCTCCAAAAACAGAGCCTTTACAACCTGGGATGCCTTTAACAGTAATTGCACCATCYGAACTTGTAGTTCCTTCCAACTGTTTAGCTCAGATAGTAGAGCTTAAAATAGTGAATGGAGCACAACAGCTGGTTCTTAAACTAATTCCTATGAAAGAAGCAACTTACAAACCTGTGAATTGTGCTGAAGAGGAACTTGAGAATCAAGGTATAGAACGATCTGCAGAAGTAATAAAATCATCTTCTATATGCCAAAATGAGTTACTAACTATGGAAGTGAATGTAAACAAATTATCCAGTGTTAGTAACCAGCTGAGTTTGGATAATTCGTATGACAAGAATTCTGAATGTTTTTGTTCTTCTGATTCTCAACTCTCAGACTGTAGCTCTGTATCTATACAGAGGGAAGATACATCAAAATTATGCTTTCATTTGGTGAAAGGTATTGATGTCCATTCAGGTGTTATAGAACTTTGTTCTCCATCTCTGGTGATGAACAGTACTGAAAAAAAAAGTGATCTTAAATCATCAAGGGGGAAAGTAGTTGGAAAAAATAGCTTGTATAGTGATCTGTATTGTTATGATGAAAGTGAAGATACATACCGTCCAAAACACGCTTCTGTTTCTGAAGGGAAAAGTTCYAAGAATGTTTCACTAGAAGCTGCTCAGGAGGGCAAAAGTTTTTCTGCTGTCCATAAAGAAAAGGATACATTGTCTGTGAAGAGAGTTGACAAAGAACGTAGGAGTCTACCAGTCAGCTCTACCAAAGCACATTTAGCTGGAAAGGGTTTTGATAAAAAATCTATTACATCTTCTGAAGCAGGAAAAAACTTGCATGTTACTAAAACTCCACCTTTTGAGGGTGTAACTTTTGGCTTGAGCAAAGTAAAGAGAACTGAAACTGTAAGTCAAAAGAATTGTCATCTGGAATCACTAGAACTACAGAAGAAGGAAAATAAAGGCAGTCCTTTGGAAGGACCTGTTATTTCATCTGTATTTTCTCTTAGTTCTGGGGTTGAAAATGTTCCAGACGATGTCAGATGGGATTACACAACACGCAGGAAGAAATCAGCAACATTGCTGTGCAGAAAGATTGCTCAACTCATGTCTGCTGCTGAACCTAACGTGAAATCTGTGCCTTTGAGATGTCCGGCTTCTAGTAAAAAGTTGCTTTTGCCTCAAGAAAGTTCAGCAAGCTGTGAGGGAGCTGTTTGTGCCAATGAAGTGGAACAACCTGCAACTTTGTCTGAAGTGCATGGTGGAAGAAGCGTGATTAGTAGTGAAGAACACAGTGAAGATCAGCTCTTGACATTTGCCAGAACTTCTAAAAACAGGGTAACTAAAAATTCCCATGTTGCTACCCCAGTATTTATTCCCAAAGGGACAATGCTGAGAGTGCTGAATGCTACTAGCAGTCAAAGCTCATATGGAGTAGGAAACAGGAGTGAAACATCAGCTTCTGTGCATCGCAATGAAATGTTTCTGCCTCGCCCGGTCCCCATCAGTATGTCTGAGACACTTAGCAGTGATTTGCCATGTTTGCCTAATCAGAGTGAACCAGGTGCTGAGTCCCAGACTATATCACTCAGGCAAAGACCAAAGCGAGATACAAGTGCTAAAAATAACAACAAGCAAACTGCTGTACCATTTCAAAAAAACAGTGATGTGAGCAAGCAAAGCAAGCCCTATTCAAAAAGTCAGCTAGGTCCCAAAAATAAGGCAAAACAAGCAAGCTTCAGAGAACTTCCTAAGAGGAAAACAAGAGCTCAGTCAGAAACGACTTCAAGTTCTGATATGTCATACCTGTTGACAGCAAGACGTCTTCGACTTGTTCCTCTGAAAGCAAATCAGTTGATAAAATGTCCTCGTCGTAATCAGCCGGTTGTGGTATTAAACCATCCTGATGTCGATTCACCAGAGATAATTAATGTCATGAAGACTATCAACAAGTATAAAGGTCAAGTCCTGAAAGTAGTTCTGTCAGAAAGGACAAGTAGTTGTCTTGGTGTCAAACGTTACCGAAAGCGTCTTACTCTTCAGAATGCTGAGACAGGACACAAAGAAAAAAAGCAAAGCATGCTAAAAATGAAGCTAAAAAAGACCCATAAAAACAACTACCAAGTGGTGGAAACTTCACCAGCTGAAGCACTTCAGTGTCTGTTTAAGTGTTGGTTTTGTGGAAGAGTRTATATGGACCAAGAAGAATGGATTAGTCATGGACAGAGGCACTTAATAGAGGCAACCAAGGGTTGGGATGTTCTTTCTCTTCAAGCAAAAAAACATTAAGTGAGAGCCTAAGGGAGGTTTCCCCTCTTGCTTTTAATGAGTGACACTAGCTTGCTTGGAATGGAGTATGGAAATGACTGCTTTATTTTGCCAAAAGTCCTCTACTGTTAGCAAAGTGAAGAAGAGAGTAGGGGTACAGAGAGAGAGAGAAGCTGATAGTGAGGATTAAGCACTACTTTGCACTCTCGTGTTTGAAGTTTGTATTAGAGGTCAGCTTCATCTGTTCCATAGGAGAAATTTGAAGAAGATTTGCTATGCAAACATCTTTCTAGTTACCATAGGATACTGTGCTGTATGTGGTTTGTGCTAGGTCTGTATGGATTAAAATCTTAGATGATGAGATCTTCGTAAATTTAACAGGATTTAGTTTGCTTTATTACAGCATGGTGTTTCAGAGATCAAGCACATCTGTATGGAAATGCACCTCTGGTCCTCTGTGGACAGCAAGTGTATGTCATGGGTTTTAGTGGCAAATTAGCACTATGCAGAAAAAGTAAAATTTAAATGCAAGTGCTCTGTTTCAGTGAAATAAATACACTTCTGCTGACTTCAGAGGAGGTACAAGGGTGTCAATGAAAAATCTATGGAATCAGTTACTCCTGCTAGGTCAGATAGCACTAAAAAATTTAATTTTGTTTAGTACTGAGTCTTTACCTAGACTGTGTTGTGTATATGCAAGGGAGCAGAACACTGTCAGGGTTCTGTACCATCAAGCCAGAGATACCATCAGGCTTGGGCTAATAGTGAAAAGCACTTCTCTATAAGGCCTCAAGGCTGTTCTGAAATAGTATTAGCCAAACATAAACACTGTACCACCTTGTGTGTGATAGAAGCATTTACAGAGTTGGTATTTGGTTAGAACTCTAGGTGGTGAGTGTATTTACTGGGAAACTTGTTGAAGACTTTTCTAAATGAAAAGCCACATTGCACAGCTTTTACATTGACAGTGTTGAACCAGATTTTCAGTGCAATCTTTCATTATGCTTAAGAATTTAGATGTTGTTGCAATTTATTTTTTGTAGGCCTCAAATTCATACAAGCATGTGCCTAGTTACAGATTATGTCTGATGCGTACTGACTTCAGTGCCGTGTAAACATTGCTCASTTGCTTAAACACTTCTCTAAATCAGGGCCAAAATACAGTTTTTTAGTAAACAAGAGGGATGGATGACACTGAAGTTATTGTTTCTGTATGTGAGCTGTGGATGTTTCTCTTCATCATGTCAATTTTGAATCATTTTAGAATCATACAGAATGAAGTATATGAAAGCACATACTGACAATTAAAATAATATGTTACAGTTTTAGAAATATGAAAATCAATACTGACTCTAATGCTGGATGTGTGTTCTGTGTTTGAACTGGGACTTCTCTGGGAAACTGGTAGTCCCTAACTCTTTTCACTGATGGTGCATTTTTGTAAGCAGTTTAGCTGGGAATATTTTTTTATACTCCAGCAGATTATACATTGTTTTGATAAAATATTTATCATATCTACATTGGAATGTAAATATTTTAAAATTACATCTGACTGAGGTTTATTTTCAAAACCACTTATTGCTTTCCCATAATTTTGCAATACAGTGTTAAAATCCTTCAGATAGCTGGTGCTTTAAGTCAGATCTTTTTCATCATGTACACATGGAAAATTTTTGTATCATTTGTATCAGACTAACCTATTACACAGAACAAACTTTGTTTTTCCTGTTTTGTCAATAAGGAAAAGACAGTTCTCATTTTGTATTCAAATGGAATTATATTTTTTTAGATGGGTACACTAGAGGGTTTTTTTTCCACTTCATATACTTTGATGCCAAACCTAACAGTGCTATTTGCACTTTCAATGGTGAAAATAGTTTCCATTTTAAAATTATTAGCGTATCAWATTCAATAAATATGGAAATGGTTGACAAGAAAAACCCCATGGTTAGCATTCCTCCTTTAATTCCTTCAGTTCAGGTTAGTGGTTGAATTAATTTAGTTTCTGTAGGAGCTACCAAATAAATAGTTTTGAATTTGCTTTCTAAGAGTTGTCACTGGCAAAATCAGAACATTGCTCATGAAAGCTGTATTGGGGGGGATGGAGGAAGTGTTGCTGCTCAGCCTTGTGAACTCTGGGTGGTTTAAGTATACTAGTAATGCTTGTCTTCTGTAAGCAAGTTTGCTGTTTACTTTAGTAAACATCTGCAAAGCTCTGTATGTCACTGCCATAATCTGTTACCTAAATTGTTAAGCCTTGGGGTTTTATGGTTTTTAATTAAGATTTTTTTTGTTTGTTTTAACATGAAAACCTTTTGTAAGTTAAATTGTATTGTGGTTATGAAATTCTTGAAGCAGATTATGTCATACTTTTWTTATGAACTCTGCTAAACTCTATTTTAGCAGCTTCTGTTTTGTTACTTTTAAATCGATAAAATTATGTCAGAATAATTTCCTTTAACAGTCTCATCAGTTTGAGAGAAATAATTTGCAGTGGATGTTTTCTTCCCTTTTGATGCAGCATTGAGAAATAAAAAGGTTGCAAGAAACTAACAGTCAACTGCTAAATTTTTTTTAGAGCTAGTTTGTGCCACTACATAGTACGTTTTAAATGGGGTTGGAATGTTGTGGTTTTGGGCTTGAGTGGTTTTGTTCTTCTTGTTCCTATTCCATRAGGATAAAGTAACAGAGGTTCCTTTTTTGGTATATTACAATAACCTTGTCAAACTTCTAAGTGTGGTTAGGAAGATTATTGATGCTGTGCAGAAAAACTCCTTCATGTGCGTATGGAATTGTAGTCTGCCTTCATATAAATACAGAATTTAGCTAGGCTTCCAAAACTCAAATTACATGAATAAATGTTTCTCTATTTTTTTTCTGGAAAAAGAATCACATTCTTATGTTCTTTGCTCATACACACTGGAGCGTGTTTTCTTGCTGATTTTGAAGTACATCTGCTCTTCCWACTTAAGATTTTCATCTCTACATTTGCACATGGTAAGAATTGAAAGTGACCCTTTGCGTAATGGTCCTACTACATAACTGTTCGAAGGCTCAGGTATAGAATCCAAGTATCTACTACTAAAGCTAAAGAATAAGATGCTCTCACTGAATAATAGAATTTGCATAATTACAGCTAGCTTTTAAATACTGAATGCCTATRAGCATCAGCTGACACTAACTTCAGTGGCAGCTGAGCACAGCTTGTTGTTGAGAAAACATATGCACACCACATGAAATTGTTAGACAGTGAGAACTCTGACACACAGTGTTTCTTGTGTATTTTTAAAAGCAAGGATATTTATTTAATGACTGTGGTATACTTTATTAGGTTTTGCTACTTAACAGACATTTAGGTAAGCAAGGGTGAGTTTCATTTTCATCTTAAGTTAGAAGGTAGGGTGCAAGGTAAGCAAATTGGTCAATCATTGTCAAGACATCAGGAGTCAGTCTCAACACCTTCCTGTGATTTAATACATTGACATATTCTTGTATCCTCAAAGTGAAAATGCAGCAATCAAAAAAATGGAGTAGATCTGTAGAATGCTTCATTATGTTGTGGGGAACTCCTTGCTCAAAAGGCAAATCTGATTCTTGAGACATTTAAGTAAGTGTTCTATTTATATCTATACAGATGAGTCAGTGCCAAGAAGGCAGAAAACGTCAGCATGACTTGAATGGATGCGTGAGGTAGCATTGTTCTCTGTGGTTTCCTGACTGGTCCTTCCCGTCAATGAGTGTTATGGGAACGGATTTGTAGAAGTCAATGATCTCTTCCACGGAATTAAATCTCTGGGYGGGGGRGAAAGATAGTWATCAGTGACTGAAAATGAAATTGCTAGATGGTTTAATCTATAACAGTAAAAGACTTGCAAATGAGAGTATTACAAATAGGTAACAACAGTATTAAAAATAGGTAATATTTTTCATGGAATTATGATTAGATGAAAGCAATTCTAAAACAAAAAGCATCATATTTTGATCCTCATATTTCTCTGTCTCTGTCAGGTGCAGGACAAAGCAACTAGATCCTTAGGCAAAAAGGGAGCATGTCTAAGCCCTGATAATGCAGTATCACCTGTAAGAGGTTGTGGTGCCAGATGTGATGATAGATTTTGAAATACTGAAGCAACTATAAATTGTTGGCTTTTTCCTGACACAAGTTACACTTAGCAGTACATGATATTTTACACTGCAAGTTTCAATGAATCTTATTAAATGTACGCTTAGTTTAGTATGTACATTTAGTTTATTGAGACACTTGCTATAGAATCCCTTTGAGTATGGAACAAGAAGCATCTTGTTCTCTTATGCCCAAAAAAAAGACATTCTCCAAGCAACTCCTAAAGTGATAAAGTTATGGTTCAAGGTTGCTGACCTGATCAAACAGCAACAGAAAGCTACCCAAGATGTTTATTCTCTTCTGCCCTAGTGGAAGAATCCCATTCCAGTGATTAGCAGTCCTTCAGTTTAAACAGTTCCCTTCCCTGTGTGTACCTTCTAAGCTCTCATCACACTACAAAGCTCTCATCATATTAGTGTTTTCCTCTTGAGCTAGTCTTTGTACTTACTGGTATTAAACCACCAGAACTGCACACAGCAATGAAAGCTTACTTTGACATTAATACTTATCACCTATTTATATAACATTTACTGTAAACATGGCTCTTCATTGTACACCTGGTGGTGTCTCATGGTAGTGGATTTCACCCCCACCTGATTCACACCTARTTTATAACAACAGAATCTGATTAAGGATGTAATTTGGTGACACTGTTCCTGTATTAAGATGAAAATTATTTGATCTCAAAGCCAGTATAGTAATTTTTTGAAGTTTTATTTTAGTAATTTTTACTCATATGCATTTGTTTTATTTTGCTATTTTGTCTTTGCATATGTTCAAAGTCACTGCTGCTACTGAAAACTGAGGCAAAACTGTGGTCTGTATTTCGTGCCTTATGAAAGTAATCCTAACTTTTTTTTTATTTTAAATTAACTCTTCCAGCACCAGTTCTTTTCCTGTTTTTGTATGTTTTCTGTGGGTTGGAAAGTCAAAAGGTCTACTATAATTGTTCATCTACTTTGGAAATTTAATTAGGCTTCACTAGGTTAATGCCACATTGTTTATTTTTATAGCTCTTGGGTAACTGGTGAAAAATGTCTCAGAATTTTATGTCCTCAGCTCTTAATGGAACTCCACATTTTGTTAGATGTAAAGACACCTGAAGACATAAACATRAAGAAAATTCAGTATTTGATTTGTTTCCCTTCACTCTGTGACGAGACTCAGCCCATCTCTGTTGTTGTAGGAATTTCCTATCTGCAGGTCTCCAGAYTGTTGTGGGGAGATGGGAATAGGGTCTCAAGGGTTGAATTGTGTTGGGAAGGTGGTATAACTCTGGGCTGTGTTGCAAATCCTGAATGAGACCATTCATCCCTAAGCTATCATTTAAGCTGTGGACAAGATGCTTATCTACTAAAGATCTCTCAGTTGAAGGTACTGGCTGTTTGTTGTGCCTCTTTTCCTGGCAGTAATGTTGACATAACACTGTCAGGGGGAGGCACTGTGGAACTGCTCCCTAACCTGCTTGGACGGGCCAGGCCAGTTTGGAGGCTGCTGGAGGTAGGTGGAGCTGATCCTTTGGCTCACATGGAAATGAATCCAGTGAAATGGTGTGACTGCGGTGACTGATAGCTGGAAGGAGAAAGGAAGCTGCAAATGCAGTAGTGAGGATGGAGAAAGTATCTGTGGCTGGAACAGGGAGATCCAGATACACATCTGTTCTAAACTTCTTTGTAAAGCAGGCACCAAGTTGAAGAGGAGCCTACTCYTGGCTTTCATTTTTATGCATTTTTCACTGCATTGGGAGTTGACACTGATGGTACAGACATGCTAAAACCATGCATGTTGCGTGGGGCAGATCTAGTCTTGAAAAGGAGGTAAAAATATGTAAGTTTTGTGTCATGATCAGCTTTAAATATGAGCAAGGTTTGTGTTTCATAATTTTAAAGTGAATTATGCACATGAAAAAGGCCAGTGTTACAGGCATCTCTGAATCTTTAATAGTGAGATTGTGTRGAGTAGAGGAAGGCAACAGCCAAGTAAAGGGTGCTCAGTGTAGCAGTTTTGAATSTTAATGCCTAAATTCCATGTATGCATCATTTGGGGATCTGATCTTTACAGCTTTATGTAATTTGGCCTTTAGAAAGCTCAATATACTATATTAAATATGYATGGAGGTGTGAACATCTGTGGCTAAGTAGCTAGCAAAAGATGTACCTCTACTAAGAAAGTAAGTGATTTTCTTTTTTTTACCCTTCTATTTATTATATTAGAGTTTGATACTGATTTAGCTGTGTGGAACTTCAGTTCCTTTTACCATAAAAATCTGATTATCTACCCCTTTTTTCCCCCCCTTATGACCTTATAGGGCTACATGGGAACTAATTATAAAAGCACTCATGWGAGTTAAATGAAATAAATTAACAGTTTTAAAATGTAAATTCTTTTTTGATTATACAATATGTTAACAACTTGTAGGCTGTATAGTAAAAATCAAAAGTTGCAATAAGATAGGGAAAACTTTGGATAATTATGTATAAGGAAAAATAGGGAAAACTTTGGATAATTATGTATAAGGAAAAATGTCTTTTTAATGGATGAAAATAGACTAAGTCAAAAGTGAAAACACACTGCAGAAAGACCAGACCTCTGAATAAGATCACCAACTGGGGAAAAATGTAATAGGTCTGCACATGTTTGTTGGCATTTAGGTTTCTTTCTCTTTGGCTGATGAAGAGGTAATATTCAGCTAATCTAGATAAAGCAGCTAGGTCTGGTTGCACTGCAAAATGTGGTGTAACAAAGGGTATCCCTGCAGAGGAACAAAGCAGAGTGCTCTGGAAACCATTTCAATTACAGGCAGGAATTTGCTGTAAATCACAGCCTTACAAAGTGTTTTCACTTTCTTTGGGAAAAAAACTTAGATGAGCTGCAAAAATTGAGGTGGCAGGTTTCAAGAGYGAGCCTTTTTGGGGAACCCTTTGAGACTGCCTGAGATGGAAGAAGCTTTTCTGAGCAATGTTTGTGCCACTGATTGTTACTGCATATGTGCTTTGTGCCCAGTTCTATTTTCATGTCTACTGGTGAGAATAATATCTAGGAGTGGAAGATTGGTGTGTTTGTGATTCCCTGGTACAACACTGAGTTGACCAGGAAAGCAATTCTGATTTTTTTCTGTTGTGCTTGATCTGTGGGAAGATTTGAGTTAAAGAGAAAGAATCCTCAAAGCGGAAGGCGTAAGGTAGGCAGTCATGATTACAGATTTGGTTTGGCAGAGCTAAGACTTGGATGCACTGTGTATTGTTAACTAGATGCTTGGAATCYTTATTTTGGAGTTGTACTTTGCAATTTGACTTGTCAGTCCAGACCTACTGTTTAAGATACGTACTGTCTGTGCAGAAGTTGGAACAAACAACAAAGTCATATATTTTGGTATTTCCTGAGATGGGAGGGATTGTGTTCTCCTTCCTTTTAGTTCAGTAAAAATTGTTCAAGTAATTGTCCAGTTACGTTAATTGTTAAAGCTGTTAACATAATGAAAATTTAGTTTTATGTCTTTATTCTCTAGTGAGAATACACATATACTGCACTATGCTGTAGTGTGCCTTATTTCTGTCATTGTTTCTGTTCTGAGCCTATTTGTATTAGAGCCAKTAGAGGAAGACTAAACAATGTCAGRACCAYGGAAAACTAAACTTGCATTCTCCTAAGTCATACTAAAATTCCAGGAAATCATCTGGGAGTTTCAATTCAGAAGTGCATCCGATGTTTTACAGAAGACTGATGGTCACTACAGCAGCACCAGAATGATGGTACCTGCAGTACAGTTCTTGATTTGTACAACCATTCAGCTTCCAAACTGTTTCACTGTGCTTGCATAATGAAGGATTTCCCCCTGCCTTTATCATTAAACCAATGTCCCTGAAGAACAACTTGCCAGTAAACCATGTTCCTCTTGTGAAAGCTCATCAATCCTATCCCATGTTTTCTAATAAAAATTCTAATATAAATTTTCCACCCATCAAATGCCTTAAGTCGACTCGGGTCATTTGTGATTTCAGGCCTTTTAAAGTCTATCTGTACAAAAGGTAAGTTCTCAAAAATATTGGCATACATGAAAAGGATATAATTGAAGATACAGCTACAGAGTCTTTGCTGCTTTACCTGAGTTGGATTTGTGTCAGTAATTTACATAACTAATAACCCATAGGAGGTTGTTGCTTTGTTTTTTTTGCTCTGCAGCTGAGCATTCTTTAAGTTTTACATTGTGGTTTTATTTTATTTTATTTTATTTTGTTTGTTTTGTGTTTGGTTTTTTTGTTTGCTTTGTTTTGCAAGTATCACATTTTTCTAGAGTTGACTTTGTTTTAATGTTTTATTTTTTTCTTAAGACTTGCAGATACAGCGTTTATTATTTAACCATGTATGTAGAATAAAAATTAGACTCTTATCATGGCTATAATTGAATTTAATTATGTAAAGAAGCATTGCTCATCTAAAGGGATTTTCTAATTTAAATTTACCATATCTGAAAGACTGATTGCTGGGGACCCACATGATTTAATTGCTTCTGAATATCCATGACAACTGTTGTCCTATTGCTTCATAGAACCAGGTCCTGCTGTCAGATATGTGCAGCTGTATATATTTGAAAATGCCTGCTTAAATGATCACAAGTATAAAAATAAGATAAAATAATATGTATACCAGAAAATAACTTTTCTTTCCTGTTTACTTTGCAGGTGTTACTTACAGTAGATAGAAGTATTGTAAGTACTTAGGAAATTTTTATATTGATTTAAATCTGAGCTTTGTATGCAAAATTTGKTTTTAAATTATCATGTTGAAGCTGCTTAAAAATTGAGACATAGCTAAAATGAGGGTATTGTAAAAGAAACTTCATTGAAACAGCAAGTTTGTTATGTGGGAGAGTTTGTAACTAATATTTGGTATTAAGAACTTGAAGTCCAACATAAAAGCTTTAGGCTGTAACAGCAGATGGGATTCTACTTACACTCTCTCCTCTGAGCCCTGTTCCCAATGCATATTGTTGGCTTTCCTCCAGAAAACGTACTTTAATGTTGTATACTCTTCTTCCATAATAAACAACCAAAACGTAYGGTTCAGCCTTTGATTTCTTTGAGCAGTCTCTAACCAAGAATGTCTCGTCCTATATGATACAGATGTAAATTATGGATTTTATGGTTAGTTYACAACAAAACTTGAAAGCCATTGTGGACAGCTTACAGAAATTTTCCCCCAAGAGCTTGCATCCCAGGTTTTGAGATAAATGGCACTTACAATGTTTTTCTGTAACAGCATCTTCTCTGCGTTGTGGCGATCATATTCTCCAACGTACCATTCACATTTGTTTAAATCCTTAATTTTAAGATAGCATGATCAGTGTATAGAAATAACAACTGGCAGAAGCAAAACCAGATTTTATCTAATCTGTATTTAAACCACAGTCAGCACAGTATATAATGGTAATGCATCTATATTGAGAAGTCCTGTTAGCAATTGTTAATCAAATTAGACATTTAAATTGTTATCCATGGTTTCAGAAGCTCWTATTGGACTTTCTCAAGGGTGCTGAACACCCCCAGCTTTCAGAGGAGGTCAGGGGAGGTGCCATATAGTGTTAATCCTGTTTCCTAAAAACTTGTCTTTTTATGTGACAAAGCTGGTCTTTACCTTTTCAGTGGGTTGGGTAAGAGATTGTATTTCCTGTTCTACAAGCAGATGTTTTGATTGTTGTTTGCATGCTGCATATGATGTAGGAGGTGGTGTCTTCTTCACTGTCAAATTATCTACAATTAATGTGGAACCTGCAAAAGTAAATTCAGAAGGAAAAAAGTTGCATTSTTAAAAGCTATAATTTAATTTTACACTGATTTACCCAGTAATTTTGAGAATAGTACTTTTAATTTAGAGTATTGTAATATTAACCTTTAATATTCAGAGCTGTCAGTTATGAGTGGTCTTGTGCTAATGCAGCATCAGTGATTTCAGATTAATGCCCCCAGAGATTTAACACATTTGTTTCCTGATGGTTTTTAATTGACTTCAATCTGACAGGCTATTGTGCACATAGCAAAATAATAAACTGTTAATAAATCAGCAAATGCTAAATAAAATACTAAATATGGGACAAGGGTAATGGTTCATTCTGTCCTACTTAGACCTTTTGAGTCCCTTTTATTTGTGTTGGATCCCAATTGCTGTTACACTGGATCATATTAAAACCCCTCATTATTCCATTGCCAGCTAGCGTTGTTTCTACCAAGCTGTTGAAACCTCAGATGATTCAGAAGCTCTGCCATGCTGATGAATTTCAGTCTGCTCTGTGTTTTGTTTCAGTTAACAAATTCAGGACCAAGGGGTGAGGTTGTTTTTGCATTAAGGAGAAGGTGTTGTTTTTGCATTAAGGAGAAGGTTAGGCTCCGTGCTGCTGGAGCAGGGGCCTGGAATAGCTGAAATCCTTCTCCCAAAGGAAGTGTGATTCACTGTCCGTAGGTTTAGTGCTGCCCTTTACTAGCTAGACCCAGATACCAAGGTCTCTGTGGTGCTAAGGAAGTGCAGGGTTGGGTCAGGAACACAAGAAGTTGTGTAATGTGGGAGGCTYGGGCTGACTCTGAGGATGCAGCAGAAACAGCCTGAGAAAAGCAAGGGCTTGCTTTCAATGTAAAGATTGAATGTAATTTTCAGATATGTGACCTGGGGAAAAAATTGTTAATTGAAGATAAAAACCACCATGTTCTGCTGTATAACAAMACAGTTTTCTGTGTTTCATGCAATTCTGGTGGGAGAAATGATCCAGTGTCCATTTTAAAAGTAAATGAGAAAAATGTGGTTATCAATGGCTTCCATATTTTCCTTCTGGTTGCTGTCACCAGAGACAGTGCTTTTTGTCAGGGTGTTATTTCATTGTGCTTTATCTGTTCATGCTTTATCAGTTTATTATTGCTATGCCAGTATGTAGCAMRTGACAATATTAACTTTTATGAGGAAGACTTTGTTTTACAGAGGAGAAGCAGTTTTCACTGCATTTCACCATTCCATTCATACATGTACCATGTTCTGATTTATAACTGCATTACTGTTTTTTAAAAACAAGATCCACTGATAGCACTAGACAAAGAGCCATGGTCTTTAGCAGGCAATCAGTCATCAGTGTGTTCAGTAATGAAATCACTGTTCAATGGGCCTGGCACCAGACATCAACCTTTTGTTTCTGCARTCACTTTGACTTGTCAAAATATGGAATTTTTTTGCTGTTCAACCTCTTGGATCATGATTTTAGCATTTTTGTTCACATTGCATTGTTAGTGGTTATCCCCAGATTATTTTTTTTTTTTTATCAGACCCCACTGCTAGGACTACAGCTGCTTTGTGACCTGTGCTGTGAATGTTTTGCAGATATTTTTTTCTTCTGGTGTGTCTTAAGGTGTGGGACAAGAAGGTAAAATTYTCTTGCAATGCTTATGTACCAAGTCTGGCTGAGATGGAGCTAACAACAGCTTGTCAAGAAATTAGATTTAATAAAATTAACATTTGTTCTTAAAATATTTTTAAGCCAAATATAGACTTAAAAGGCAATTGTAGGGTAGCAGAGGGAAGGCTACTTAGTTCTTCTCTCCCTGTTGCTTCACAAGGGCAAGAAACTGGCAGAAGGAAAAGGATACTCTGCTGTCCCAGAGAGCCTGAAGGAGCAAAAGCCCTGGTAGGGATGGTAGGAAGTGTCTGAAGTGGCAGCAGCAAACAGAGACCTAGATGAGTTTATGGATTATGTAAAGAAGGATTTTTAGTAGGTATCTGGGGGAGAGTGTATGGAATTGTACCCCAGCAGAAGAAGGAAGCGGCTCAGTGGAGGGAGCCCACCACAACCTGGGGGCTGGGGCCCTTGAAGCAAAGCTGGGGGAGGTGGGCTTGGCTAGCCTGGCAGTGGCCAAAGTTAATTTGAATCCTACTTGATCTGAATAATGCAGTCCATATGTTCTTCCTGGTGGTATTTGCTTTTACTGTAAGTTCGTGTTATGCACTCATAGGTTCTTGGCACAGCTCAGGGTTTGGTTTCTATGATAAAAAGGGGTATTTGCAGAGGCAGTTACAGGAGAGTAAAAGTATGCTATGTAGTCAAGGACAGGAGGAAGTGCACTGAAAATCCTCAGTGCAGACATAAAAGTATAACAATCTGAACCTGTTTCTTACTCTTTCCATGTTTAGTTTGGTTTTCAAAGCAATCTCTGGTTCTTACCTGATCTGCAAATGTTTCTAGAGCTCCGTGTACATTGAAGACTAGGAAAAAGCAATCAATAAAAGCAATGTCAGAAAAAATCTTTTAGTGCCAGTGTAAGAATCAAATTAGAGAGCAATGCATAGCTGTGCTTCCCCAGAATACCCCTTCYTCTTACTGATGGCAGCCTTGGGCCTTCCCAGGTTTTGGGTGGTAATTTTGTTTTTAGTGTCTTTTGACAGATTTCCCTTATTTCCATGAGCCACGTTTTCAAGTTGCATAGAGTTTTGATTTTTTTACTCTCCATAAGAGTTCACTGCATGGGAGTGAAGCACAGTTTGCTCTTGTTCACTGCTAATTTCAGCTGATATTCCCAGTGCCTTGATAGGAAGACCCAGGGAGCAGTTCTTCCCTGCCTGTTCTGATTTTCTAGACTGCTCCTGAGTGGCTATTAGTATTTTGTTGTGTTGCACTGGGAGGAATATTGGCCAAATAACTTCACAAAACAGAAGCATAAGAAGAAACAGAATACTAGGGGTCACCAATATGGTCATATTTACTCTATACAATAATTTTAACCCTGAGAAATGCCATTATTGTAAACAAYGCTACATGAGAGATTCTGTATTTGTCTAGGAAAGATGTTAAATCATTCATATGCTTCCTATGCTGTCTCCTGTATTTTTGGGTTTTGCTGCATRTTTCAGGAGAAAAGAGATTACAGACATTTAGAAAGGAAATATTTGTATAGGTTAGAAAAACAAAGTAGGTCTAACTATGGAAGATTTCTATGGAAAAATAATCARCCTTTGGAAAGCCAGGTGTGTATCCTTTGTAAACAAAAATAGAAAATGAGGGGGAGAGAAAATGCTGAGGCTGGAGCTAGCAGAGCTTTTTACACAATATATTTAACACCCTATCACAGAAATAGCAGCAGAAATGTATTACAGCAGCATGCTATTAAAGATAAAAATTGGCTGTACAATTGCAATAGCTTGAAAGCAATTCGCAAAGATGGTTCTTGTCATACATCAGGGCAAAACRTAATATATCACTGCATGGCATTAGAAAGTGGTATAATCTTGTTATTGCATAGTGAAGTGTAATTTTCTAGGGCAGAATGTTTAGTCCTTGTAACATCCAGTACAAACTCATGAAATTCATTCCTACCTGACTTCAGGAGGATGCTGTTGATCTTGAAAAGATACTTCAGGTTTCTTCCCCAAACTTGTAACTATTAGTAAAAAGGACAAGAACTTAATGTTTCCTCTTTTGTGTAAYTGACAGCATCTAGCAGCTACTGTGAAATAAGTAAATTCATACATGAGGGTGAGRMAGTTCAATAGAAAACMTTAAAGGGCTGTAATCAGTCTGGCTTGAATGAGYCAGCTAATGATTTCAGTGGGAAACATTTGGACTAGTACTCAGTGTTACATGGGGGATGTTACAGGGTTTGCTGATACCAAATATGGCTTAACATAAYAGTAAATAATGTAGAATGTTGAACTAGAAGTATGTGGAGACTTCATAAATTGTTTTTATAGGACAGGATAAGCATTGAATTTATTAATGCAGCCTATTCTATTTCTTGCTGAAAATCAGGAAATGGTTCCTTAATCCACAAAAGGAAATGCMAGAGGAAATGATGAACTCATTAACACAGTGTAAAAAGCATGAAAGCCATGCAAGCTGTATCTTCAAAGTATTTTGGAGTAACTTTGTTTGTCATGGACCTTTGTACATGCGGACACACACCATGTGAATGGTTTAAGCAATTTTTTCCAAGCTGTATGTACATCTAAAGGATTGACATGCTTTTAAAACTTAGGAGATTTCAATTTTTTTTTAAATTTTTGCAGCTTTAAAAGATTAAAGCTTTCAAAAAACTTTATTTCAAAATTCTCACTCTCAGATAATGGTAGAGCAGCAAGATTGAGAGAAGGGTGATGTCCTCTGTGCAGATCTCTTGGATATYCTTCTCTTGTTTTTTTAGACACCAACACTCTTATTTTCCCCAAAACCTTAAAATGTTCACCTAGAACAAATGTGATACCCTGGCTCTCCAAACAGCTGTAGCTAAGGCCAAATTAAGTTTTCTTTTTTCTGCTGCTCATAAGCAACTGTTGAGGTCTCTCAAACTCTCTCCATTCTCAGCAGATGTATACCTGGGGGATGTCTCTTGTTTCAGTTGGAATTTTAATGACAGAATAATTTAGTTTTGGAATATAAAGGAAAGACAACAAATTATTATCATATTTTTGAATACTGACCTTGCTCTCTTCCAGGTGCCTAKATAAAATGAGAACATAGTAAATATTTTTCTTTGGATTCGTAACTTGAATTTACCCCAACAGACCCAATTATATGCCAGTTTTAAAATAATTTATAGACATTCAATCATTATTACCTGATGACTGTCAAAAACCTGGGTTGAATACTGATCTCAGTCTGCTAGCAACAAYGAGAATTGAACTTTTTAGGGGCATAAATGAACACGTGGTTTACTGCAAAGATCACCATTTYATAATGACTAATGTGTATCAATTTAACTTACTATATATGGTTTCCTTCCTTGATCTTGTATTAAACTGATYATGGTTGACTGGAGGGACACTATCCAAAGATTAAAATCAGTCACTTCTTTTCAGGCTCCTTAMCTGACAGTACAATTATTTTTACTGTCATGGCAGATATTTCATTCARAATCACTGTTTGGAGARTCTTCATCCAGCATATTATGGTAAAAATAAGAATGATMGGTTTCTAAAGACTGGAGTTTGATTCCTAAACTTTCACTGTATTTCTGTATTGTTTTGATTCACAGATCAAAATAATGGGAATATCAGTTATTTTACTTGTTAATTTGATGCATCTAATTTTATGCATATTACATCAATATTATTTATGCATAATACATACATATTAAAGAGAAAAATAGTTTATTCGTTGTAGATGTTGCATTTTGAGCCTTCCTTATAARTTACTTCCCCAATAATGTTTACCTATTCCTTGGTAATTTCAGGTCTTTTTCAGGCTGCACAAGACCTAGGCAGGTCCTTGCCCTAGCTCCTGTTTAAAGCATGGCAAACTGTGAGATGAGACCTGGGGTTTCAGAGCTTTAACCAGCTGGGTCTTGMAAACCTCCCAGAATGCAGATTTCACAGCCTCTCTGGGAAACTCCTTTTGTTACCCTCATAATTATTTTTTCTTCCCTATTTCTGATTGAAACCTTCACCATTTCAAGACTGTTGCCTCTTGTACTTCCACTGTGCATTCTGTAAAGCACCATGCTCTSCCTTTTTGGCAAACATCTCTCAGACACTGACTGGCAGCTACTGGGATCGCCCAGGGCTGTCGCCTCTCTAGGCAAAGGAGCCCAGACCCACCAGACTCATTTCACAGGGCAGCTACTGCATGTTCTGGCTGTCCTGGTGACCCTGAGCTGACCCTCTGCTCTGTCAGCTTCAGCCTTGAGCAGTACTCCATGTGTTGTCTAATGAGTGATGAGCAAAAGGGAATAGTCCCTTCCCTTGATCTCCTGGCAATGCTTCTGTTGACACACTTTGATTTGCTGTTGGCCTTTATGGCTATCAAGGACACACCAGTGGCTCATGTGCAGCCTTTGGTCCCCAGATCCTTCTGAGCTGAGCAGAGGGTTTAGTTCATTCTTGGGTAGCATTTTGCCTTTGTCCTTTCCAATTTCAAAAGGGTCCTCAGTACCCTCTCCTGCAGCCTGTCTGGGTTATGGTGAAGGGCAGTCCTTCTCYTAAACCTCTTGACCTGCTCTTTGGTGTCTGAAACCCTGACAAGGGCACACTCTATCTTCTCTTCCTCCAGGTCACACTGAAACTGTTTAGRCCTTCATATCTATATGAATGGGAAGTGATCAAAATTAATTTTYATCTTTTCCATGTCATGAAACACAATATTTCTCTTTAAGATGTAGCCAAACTAAGAGCCTGTTAAGAGCTGAAGTATTTGTGCAGCTGTACAGWGTCCAGCCAGAAATATTAATTACAGCTGTGAGGTATTTATTTTTCTTGGGAGCRTTTTCATATTTGGTTTATAATGAGTCAGTATTCAGGACAAGACAATGCTGCTTTAAAAAAAAAATATTATCTTTCTTGTCAATATATCATCAATTTACGCATTAAGTGTTGATTACAATATTGCTATCAAACCATGTTTTTGTCACCATCTTTCAAACTAAAGAAGCTTCTAACCAAGAGGAGTGAGGTTTGGGGCAGCCTCCCAGTCAGAACTGTAGAGAAGGAAAACTCAATGGATTTAAAAGTTAGACAAGTCTGTAGATTTGTGCTACAACCTGCTGTGGAAGGAAACAGTTGGCATTAACTACTATAGATTCCTTTCATCTGTTCCCTTCAATGAGAAAAAAAAAATAAAATAATTCAGTAGGAACACATTAGTGCAGGAACACTAAAACATTCAGTAAGAAGCACAAAATGCTATAAATTATAACCTCATTCCAAATTTTACAAACATCCTTTAACACACTGCATGATTGAAGGGACTCTATCTCTTAATGAGTTTTATAGCAAASCACTTGTCATAACTAAACTCCCTTATAGCAAAACCCATTTACTTCATTGGTCTGAGTAGGAAGTGAGTGGGTAAGGAGAGGCAAAAGGGAGCTGGGGAATAGCTGTTAAAACTGAATTTAAAATTTGTCCATTTTTGTTTTGTATTGAAATGGGCCATCTTATATTTGAAGAGTTTATATTACATTGATGCTATTACACTCTTCTTATAATTTCAGTTTTCTGCTTGTAAAATTTATGTGGAATCTCTGTCTGAAGGAGAGTGTCTCATGCTGCTCCCTCTTCACAGGTATCCACATCAGTTCTGTCCTTTCCAGGCAGTTATGAGAGGTGCTTTATCTGGGTAGCTGGACAGGTAGCTTTGCACTGTACCTATGTTCTTATTTCTGCAAACAAATTCAGAAATTTACCCCATTTAGGAAGTAGCAGTATTGAAATTGCAACACACATTAAGGATGGACACTTTTATGACACAAAGCTCATACGATTTACAGTTTTTTTTAACCTAATAGGCTAAAATACTATTACAAGAGAGGCTGTGTAGACATGGAATGTGTTTGGCTTTTATGGCCCTAATATYTACAAAGATGAATACTTACTTCATTTGAATCCTTAACAGATGAATGTCTGGAAAAGAARGAATAATAATATGCAAAACATTTAATTATGATAAAAATCACTTTGAGTACATCATCACTGATGATTACATCATCACTGAAAACTAACAGCCCTTGACAAGGGAAGGATTTTGTTACTSCTAGAGAAGTTCAGTGGCTGGTTATGTTTTTATGAATTATTTTCTGGAGAAGTATCTTGGACTTCCTTAAAAAAAGAATAGTGTTCACTGAATTCATTATGGTAAAAGACAACTTTGTTGAGGATTTATACTGGAAGAAGGGGAAAAAGAGGAGTATCAACTTCACCACTTTTCATCTCATACCAGAAGGTCTTATTACACACTTTAAAGTCAGCTATAAATAGAAGTTCCTTGAAGACTGAAGAATTTAAAAAGTGAAACATTCACCGAGCTGAAATGGAAAGTGTAGAGGAAGGGAGGTTCAAACTAGGGAAAGATGAATGGAGAATGTTACCCATGGCCYTGGTTAAGTAGGTGTTAAGGTATTTTTCTGCCTTATCCTGATATGCCTGATCAACAGGAGTATCATCCTTTCCTGGGAAGGAAATGTTCTCCCTCCAAAAATAAAAAAAGGGACATTATTTGAGTCTGACATCTTATGTTAGATGTTTTGGTTATGATGAAAGTTTATGCTTTTTAGCAGTGTGAATCTCCTAATAAAGAGACAGAGGACCAGATTTTGCAAGCTATTTAGCAACATAAGGTGTGAATAAGCATCTAGTAGTTTTTGGAAGGCTCTGAGATTTAATCCCTGTTTAGCCTATCTCTTGGACTGAAACAATATGACAGTGAGATATTTTGCTAAATCAGTCAGAAGACAAAAGGAAGATCTTGTTTAAGAAACCCTGGGAGCTATTTTTCAACAGTGCAACAGTGACAAAGCCTCTCTTCCTCATGTCTTTGTTGAAGACATTGATCAGCATGGAGGCCTGAGGCAAAAAATTTGGAAATTATCTGTATTATTTAAGATGGTTAAGAGAAAGGAGAAGGAACTGTTTTGGTTTGGATAGTTGTTTTTGTGTTAGTTTCTTCAGTTTATTAGCTTGGCCTGCAGGGCCATTATTCAATGAGTGAAAGCCCATATTCAGGACACTGGGTATGTGTTAAAAGTTCTGTGACATTAAAGATGAGCTTGCAAGGGTGGCCTCTACCTCCAAGGGACATGGCCCTTGCATGGCCYRCTTACCATGGGYATTTAAAAGTTCCAATCACACCACAGCTTCTAAGACACATTCCAGGACCCTGCACTTGCCTATTTTTTATGAAGCAATTTTTTAGAGTGTACAAATAATGATGTGTTAAATTTTATAAGTCTTCCAAGTTTTGTTGGAAAACAGRACTTGCACTTCTAAATCACATTTGTGGTTGGACAGCTTTGCTTACAATCTAGCAGAGGACTGTAAGCTGTAGTGCCATACTCCTTCCCTCTGCAGCTCATATGKATGTTTTCTACTTACAGAGCTGTAACTGGACTGAGGGTGGGTGACACATRTTTTGAGAGAAGTGCTTGTGGGAAATYTGTCAAGTGCCTTTCCCAGATACTGTGTGCTGTTATTCTGTGCTASTTCTGTCTTACTCATGTGATAAAAACCCCAAGTACAATAGACATGACATGTATTTACATTACAGAATTTGGCTTTATGATAGGACCTTTTAAATCCAAGTGTTCTGCATACTGATATCTGCTGGCAACACGGATTATAACATTTCTCGCAAAGCTTCCAATCTGTGCTGCCCTACCAAGGGAGAAGATCAGTCRTGGGATTTGGAACTTAGCAGCTCTGTGTCAGATCTTGCATCTGAATATGAAGACRTTAATAAAATGTCTTAGCAACCAACAGCTTTTGCAACCTAATCCATGAAAAAAATTTAAGCACCATTCTGGGAAAAAACCCCACCCCAACAACCCATAATTAGAGCTCACTCATTAAGTATATACTTAACTTTAAGCAAAAGATTATTTTCTTGATTTGTAAGTTTATTTTCCCCCCAAGGAGTTTGAAGTGACCTCTGTAAAATGAAGCAAAATTCCATCCTGATGAGCTGAAGTTGAAATCATTTAAGCAAGGATGGACAAGACTGACACAGCTTCTGGCTGCTGTAGGTTTTTGTCAAGAGTCATTTGAGCATCATTGCCTGTGGCCCCTGGATTTGTGTCATTCCTCTTCCCAGCATGTGTCCACCACTGTCCCTGTCATGAATGTGCATTTTGGTCAGACAACAAGAGCACATGCACATCTGCTTGTGTGGCAGTGAGCAGTGTGTTTGTGCTCATCTGAGCAGGTTTGTGTTGTGTGGAAAAAGCAACCAGACTCAAAACCTGCCAYAAGCTTGTCCTACAGCTGGGCACAAGTGGTTTGTGCTTCAGCTGAATGACCATGAGCCTTGTGGGAAGGGCATGAAGTGATTTGTAGCCTGGATTCATTGGACTCATGGGCTGAAGCCAGATCTCTGCCTACAGATGAATCATTTCTTTTGCTGATTTTTATGTCTTTGGGATRTGGAGTGTGTTTCCCCATCACTTGATTAACTGGGCTAAGTAAATAGCATTTTTGTACTTAAAAGTGGTTGCAAGACCTCTAAATATTATTAAGGAAAAAAATAGGACAAATCTTAAACAAAGCGTTCATGCAAGTTCTGTCTACTTTTCTACTCCTTTACTTCTTTACCATTAATTTGTCAGTACTTTAAAAAGAAAAAGTCAGTGTCACATTACACTAAATACCACTTCTCTCAAATTATTCACAGTTGTCTAAAGAATAACTTTCTCAAGTRAAAGCAGAGGTGTGATGGAAGTAAAATTTTGTGGTTTGAGCAGGGAGTGTGTTTTGATTCTCAGGGAATGAAGATGAGGAATGCACTGTACCTTGTGACTTTTGCTGTTATTGGAAAGGTGGGATCTTGGCTGAGCATGTTCCTCTTGTGAAAGACCTGGCTGCTTATTCTTGGCTCTGGAGGAAGGGGCTGATACTGCTTTGGCAGCATCTTCAGAGGCCTAGAGAAGTCAAAGAAGAACTTGAAGAGCTATTAGGGAATAAAGGAGGCTCAGGGACTCTGTTTTAAGTGCAAGTTCTAGAAATAAGAGACTGGAATTTCTGTGAGTATTTCAATGTATTTGTGCTGAGCCAAGCTCGGATCCAGGAATCCTTCAGGGCTCTTCAATAGCAATAATAATATTGGATAATATCCTATATTTGCAAGACATTACTGCMCTGTGTTGTGTGCCACTAAATCCTTTTTTTTGTGCCTCACAGTGTGTGCCAAGTGCAGCTCTGCAGTGTGGATATTTCTGGGTGGGTATGGCTGCGTGTATGGCCCAGCCAGGGAACACACTGYAGTTTCAGACACAGAGGAAAAAATGTTCTTCATCCCTGAAAACTCCCAGTAATGTGGGCCTGGTGTTTTCTGATGGATGTGGGCACTCCCTGTCTGTGCTGASACCAGGCAGTCACAGCCCAGCTCCAGCTGTAACAGGGAGAAGTTGGCTGGACAAAACTGGAGGGGCATCCAAGGTGCCTGGCAGAACTGCCTTCCCTGGTGGGCTCCTGGGGAGCACAGTACACATCCAAATTAGGTCAAGTGAGAGAATTAAGAACCRTTCTGGCCACCATAATACAAATAGAAACACACAGTGAAACTTTGTAGAGTAATGGATTGAGAATGTTCTTAGTCCTGCACTATTGCAGTTTTGAATTTGTGACATTTTACCACCCTTTTATGCTATTTCATATTTCTTAGAGTAAAATCTAAACATGTAATGCTAATCTTTATATTCTTTATATTGATATAAATATATAAATTTAAAGATATAKTTATAAAAAGATATAATTTTAGATAGAATGTTTATAAAATTCTTTATATCTTTTAGAGCAGTCAATGTTGGCATGGAGGAATAAACTTGTCATTCCTAGAAGATGTTTTGAAAGGATTTTKTTAAATTATAGCAATTGTTATTTGAGGTTGACCAAATCTAGAAATTATTATTTTTTTTATTTGTGGCCATATCAAAGAAAAATATATTTGTGGAATAGAGCTTGGTCTATCTTCTGTGGGTGTAAGTGGAAATATTCCAGTTGATTTCTATACATGATTTAGATGTGTAGCAAAAAGTACTGGCAAATTTAAGTGAGAATGAAGTCAATATAATCACAGTGAACAGAGCCTGAGGTAACAATAATTTTGGTGGAATATTTTTTTCCCCCAGCAATTTATATCTGGGTTGAACCAGATTCAGTATTTCTGGGCTTTTGACTTGTCCATAGGCACAGAAAAGTTGGTTTTGAAGATGCAGGCCTGTGCTCCTGCTATGAATACTTAGAGTTCATGCTTTGTTCCCCCTGATTCCACACCAGAACCTGTAAGTCCAGAGAGSCAGCAGTGAAAGGATGCTGGCTCACTCCCAGTCACCTCATTAGCATGAGCAGCACAGATGGATGTGAGCATTCATTAGCACCGAGTTCCCCGGGGACCACAGGTAAGGGATCTCTGATGTGATCTTACCGTGGGGGAGGTGTAGGCTCCTGGAAAAGAGAGGAAACAAAAATCTCTGTCAGCTTTTTCCATCCCTTTGGTTTACTGGAGAGAAATGCAAAGAATTTAGATTTAAGTAGACATGCCTGTGTCAAGAGTCAAAGGCTTTATGTGCTCTACAGCACAAAACATCATGCTATAACATGCCATTTTAAAATCACTGAGGRATAGAAGGCATCTTCATGTGAATGCAAGCTAGATAATGTAGGACTGCAGATAGGARTTCTCTTTTCCTTGAGCTAGTGCTAGCAAAATGGCAGCTTGCTTTAAAAAAATCTATTAAATGGCAAAATAATCAGTCAAAATTTTAATTGTTGAAAGATTCTGCTTACCTGGTATCCATGTATTTTCATTCTTCCTCCTAAAAATAATTACAAATAATTCTTAGTAGAGTGCTACCCATATAATTCACAAATGAAGTTACATCTTTATTCTGATATTGTTGTTATTATTATGGGCAGTCCAAACCCATTCCTTGCCTTCCCCTTGCTCTACCTCCAGAACTCTGCTCTTGCTTTCAGAATGAAACACTTGAGGGTGATATTGATTCAGGTATTGTAAATTTAAATATTTTTCAGAGACTTTTTATACATGTATATATGCTTATCGTGTTAGGGATGCATTTTTTGGTCTATTTTTGYATAGAAATTTATAAAAATACTGAAAACCAATGAAATCTGTTCTAATTTTTTTCAAATATACCAAAATATGACAAATTATTTAAATTAACATCTTACTACTAATAATAATTAAAAAAACTTACTTTATTTTTGCTGTATTGAAATTCTTTTCCTTGGTTCTACATGCTGAAATCCTAACTAATGCAGAGGACATGCAACAGATCTCAAGCTCTCCTTCAATTAAACCATAACAAATTGCTCTGAATAAAATAATGATACCTTAAATGTTTAACATTTCTAGAAAATGCTGCTGAAAAAAAAAGTCTGTGCTATTCATGCCATCTTGTGGTGAGGCCATTTAATAGCACAGGGCATGAGGAAAAATGTTAGGATATATTTAAAAGCAGTGTAGGTATTATCTAAAAATAACAGTCCTCTATAAGCACGATTCACTCAGGAAGTACTAAAAATATGTAGTTGCATTCTCAAACATCAGAGTTTAATTTACTTTCCTATGCTGGCTTTGGTTCATCTCAATGTCAGCTCACATCACATGGGGTGTAAATCCAACCTACTAAATCTTGGTTGAATTTGAAGCTGCAGATAAACTGGTAAACTGTCCTTGCTTACTGATTTCTGMAGATTTTGAAGCTGGTTTATTCGAATTTATCTCAATTCAGCTTTTTTCCAGTCTAGATGGGGATTTGCTCACAAGAGTCAATTTAACCTTTCATTTTCAGATTATATAGCACTTACTTTCTTATCATCTGTAGGAATGATTTCTCTCTACATTTTGCATTATAGTGTGAAATAAGAGGGAGGAAATGGAATAAGAAGGAATACATGGAATTCTTTGAGTTATTTTTCTGGCTGATCAAATGATACTACTTTCTAAACAAAAAAAGATCATGTTTTCTTTGCTTGACAATTGCAGTGTTTTTGACCATATTACCTTATGGTTCAAAGATTTGAAAATGGTAAGATAAAAAATACATTMTTTTCAAAGATAATCAGATATTTAATCCTTCAGTAGCTGTCTTCATGAGATGTACATCTTTTTATATTTAATTTACATCCAAAGTAAATTAAATATAAAAAAGAAGTGTATYGAAACCTACTTTTAAAACAATCTTACAATTGAGTAAAACTGTCAGAGGATTTAATATTTGGACACTTCATTAGGTTCTTGAAGAACAGATAGTCTGTCTCTGATTTCTCCACAAGAAACAGAAAAAAATTAAAGGTACATTTTATACTCAAAATTAAAGAATTTTGAAGCAAATTTAGGGTTAAAGCAGCAGAGGAAAAAATATGCTAGGTGGTGTACCACACAATTAACATATTCTAAGTTGGTGAACATTGTCAGACAGCCTTTGTAAATATTCACCCTGGGATGTAAATCYCTAGTGGGAATTACTAAAGTTGTATTACTGGTTAAAAATAGTTATTAGATTATGTTTTACAATATATTCATGGAAAAAGCCTGGGAAGGATAGGGAGTGAAAAAGAATTACAYTATTAGAAGTAAAACACTTGCAGCCTTTTAATGGAAGAGTTCAGGAGACATTGGCTTCTCCCTGCCCCTTATGTCCTTACAATRTRGCAAAAAGGAAACTCTGATTTTTAAACTGAAGGGCTTTTTTTTTCTTCCCCCATAGGAAAAATAGGGAGGAAAACTGAGATAAAATAACTCCTGAGATAAAATATATCTCCTTTTTTAAATAATTACTTCAGTGTTAGATAGTTGAAAGAGTATTGTAAAATTTGCAGGATGATTGTTTTGGAAAGCAGCTGCTGTTCTGAAAACCATGTCTATTCTATCATAGGCATAATCTCTRCCTAGGTACAAAAGGTAAATATGGAAGTAGCAATTACTATTTCTGTTTGCAGAAATGGGTAGATTTTTTTTTTATTATACCTCTTACATTTGGCACTGTTGTCCCCTCCGGATCAAATGTGTGAATCTGTTAAAAAAACCAAAATAAAGATGTGATGTTAGCCATCCTCCTTGCAGCTATGGCCAGTAGAAAGGGTGCTGCTCCTGGCTGGGATGCCCCTAAAGCTTAGCAGAACCCCAGCAGTGAATGAGTGAAAGCAAGAGGCAAGGACACCCGTGAGAAGTGAAACAGGAACTGCCCACGGGAACTTGGGCCGCCTGGTGCAAATGAGTGTGATGTGGCTAAGCCTTTAAATAGRCTCACTTTGGGGCAGATTACAGGAAAGGGGAAATCTCTTTGTGAATAAGGTTTAGTATGTTAACTTACAGCTGAGTGTTGAAGGGGCTGAGATGGGTTCTCGTTCATTGGGGAAGTGGTACCTGAGGGCCTTAAGCAACGTTTATCTGCGAAAGAGGAAGAAAGATCAAGCCTGAGTAATTCAGTGATATGATGTTTGAAGAAGGAGGGGTTTTAATGTTCAAAATGTGTTTTTCAGGTCAGGTCCCACCATTTTTGTAACTTTTTTTTTTTTCCCCCAAGAATTTAGCAACCATTTGATCACCTGCATTGAGGACATAAGAATGTTCCTGGTAATAGCTTTATGGTTAACATCCCCACTGTGGTTACAAATAAAAGCCTTCATAAGCTGGKAAACAGTTAGGGCAGACATTTGACCTTAACTGTGGTTAGATTACTGAATTTGTTTTTCATTTGAAACTTTGCTCTTGGCAATGCCATAGTGTTGTTCTGGTTTTGCGAGGGTTGCGGGGGTTTTATTCTCTACGTGGTATTTTAATTTTTACTTTAGCTTTCAATAAAAAATGCATCCCTGGCCATCAAAAAATGCTCATGTTGTATACTAACATGTTTTTCAATCACCAATTTTACATCTCAAGGGCACTGGTATTTGTCTAGGAAAGATGGCAAAACATTAGCATTGCATTTTACCCTTTTGAAATGTGTTTTTATCTTGCCACATTATWGTTACTGGGCATAATACACAGGCAAAAAGCAGCTTTTTGTTTCTTGTGTTTTACCTGAATCCACAAAATAAAAACTATGTCTTTTGGCTATTTCAGGACAATCTTACATAAACAACAAAAGATACTGGGAAATGAAAGTTTTTACTACTAACCAAGAWAAAAACCATATTTGGAATTCACTTCAGGTTTCCAAATAAAATGGACAAATTAATCTTGGAACATAATGTAGAATAYCTGGTTGTTCAGTCTGATTGTGAACTTTCACACACTGATAAATTTACTCACTTTAAAAGCCATSTATGTGTTTAGACATCAAACAAACTCCCACAAAATGAGTAGAAAATGTCTTTGCTGACTTTGATGTGAACTGGAGCAAGCTGTCTAGTTTATGTAGTTTATGGTTTCCAGACTTTCTCATCTAGGACTGCAGCACCACCCCCTCTACCCCCCTTTTTTTTAACCATTTAAAACCTCGAGAGTGTTCATATTGGGTTGGAGCAATGCACAGCTAGGATGACATTTCMATTCCTTTTCACTTCCTTAAATGGGATATTAATTGGCTCTATATGTTTAAACATTAAATGTTACTTAGAATAGCTTTAGTAAAACCAAAAGGTGATTAATGCAGCTACCTTACAAGGTTAAGAATGCTTGAGAAATACACTCAAAGTAATTGCTTATTACTGCTATTTAAAACATCAGAGAACATGTTTAGAAAGAATAATACATTATCATCTGGAGGAAAGTTTAGTGTGTTTTTAAAGATGTTTTCCATCTTAAAGGTTTCTAGGCYTAAATAGCAGTGAGATTTTCTGAAAAGGCTGTGGGTTTGATTAACCAGTTTTTTTGCACATTCCATGTGGAATGGGATAATAGAATTTATCCCGTGAAGGTAATATTGAAATTAAAAAGCAGTGTGTAATTATTAATTTAGCATAATCTAATGAAAATCAGGGTAACTGTTGAATATGAAGAAGCAGACAAAGCMCTTCTCATGTTTCTGCCCACCAGTGTTATTTTCCAGTTGAACCATTTAATTAAAAAGAAAGAAATCTGGACTGAAAACTCCAAGTCTGTACTCTTTGTGTATAACTCTAGGTTTTGCTCAGGTTCCACAGACAGAAAATGTTACCTGCATATTCAGATTCTTGTAGAGGCTTGGCAGGAAGGATTCTCAAAGAATGAATGGCTTCCAGCACTGAAGAATTTACAGTCTCATACACATTTTCTTCCTCCTCAGGTAGCTTGGAGGAAAACTGTAAGTCACTCTTGCCTTTCATTGTCAAGTATCTGCTCTGGATAGAAGAAGACATATACAGATAATACAAATAATTCAAGTTCAAGATGGATTTCAGTGTGGAAATATACCAGACATTGCCATCACCAGACAGTTTGGTGCATGAGAAATTTTCTGATGGGAACTGAAGGGTTGGCAAGTAGTTGAGGAAGTGGTTTGRGTACCTAAATTTTTAATTTAAATTCATGAAATAGGCCATTTGGGAAACAGTTTAAATGTCTTTATGAATTTYGCCTCTCTGCTCTTGAAAATATAATAAGAGTGTTTAATTTATGATCACTGCAGACATTTGAAACTGTATATTTTATTGTAATATTACTCAAGTGGTATTTGTATTGTCCTGACTGTTTATATATGTTACTTGCAAGAATATATTAACCAGCTCATCACAAGTGTCACGCTTCAAAATAAAAACCTAGGGTGTTTTGGGGAACTTGTGCTAACAAATGTGCAGTCCAAATGGATGTGATAGTGAGCACGTATTGAASAGTGGAGTCCATGGAAATGTGGTGCTGAGAGTGACTCAGGATGTCTCTGGATGTCTCTACACACTTGTRTAGTTTGTTCAAGGTTGTGAGTGGTGCTCCACCCTTCATCCTAATGGTTTACTCACTGAAACATAACTGCTGGCTTCCTTCAGCACAGGGCTGCCATTGCTGCTGAGGAAACTCAGCTGAGGGTACCCCATGCCTCTAGAAGTCATATTTTGTTACCAATAGTGTAGATGCATCCATGTGCTTGGATCTTCTTTGATGGTTTTTTTATTCCCAAATTTATTTTATTCTCAAATTTATTCCCTGATTTTTTTTATTCTCATTAGGGACTCAATATCTTCCTGACTTATCTTCTTCTACCAGTTAACTGCCCTTTCAGTTCATGCTTTTTCTCTTGAGTGCTAAAATTTAAACCAGTTTGTTTTACTCCCCAAGAGCACTAAAAAAGTTGATTACTGTCCACTTTATTTCAACCTTTATTGTGCTAATGCTTATCAGTATATATTTTTTGTGATTCTCACTCAGCAAATACTTCTTTAAATCTTTCCTGAATTGTCAACCAACTTAAAAGACTTTGCATCTCATATCCCCAGTGTTACTTTCCTGTGAGCTCACTCTGTTGTACACATCTTTGCTCCAACATGAGGCACACCTCCAAGAAGTTCTTTACAATACACTGCAGGGCAAGGTTTGTCTTTATGACAYACATAAAATGTCACCACACCCTAGACAGAGCCCTGCAGGGTACCTGGGTTCTTAGGCTCCTCTCTGCACAACTCTTTCCAGTTCAATATCAGACTACTGTCAGCTCAGCTGAGACTGACTATTTTTTCAATCAGTTGTGCAAGCAGTTTCATCTAAATGAAATGCATTTTCATCTAGATCAGGCATGTACTTGTGGGACTGTCTTCTGGGAAATATCAGAGGTCTAATAAAAATCTATATATATCATATTTACTGTTTTCTTTCTCAKTATTGTAGTCATATTCCTGCTGAAAAGCAAATTACTTTTAGTTTGAGGAGTTGATGAGATGTTCTTCATGTTCACATTAACAATCCTTTACATAATCAGACCTATTATTTCCAAAAGAYGCTTTCATATTAACTGTGTTTAGTAATCTCTCCAGGAACTAAATAAATCCTCAGGATTTGCTTTCTTTCTTTCTTGAAAGAAATTGCAGTTACCACTGTTCTTTTCCATAATTTTAGGAACTTGGGACTCTGGAGAATTCCCAAAGATAATAAATTAATATCTCAGAAATTTCTTAAATAATTCTTTAAGTGTTTTAGCATAAGTAAATAATTTCCTGACCATTATTTCCCAGTTCTGCTCTGTTTTTGCCTTCTATTTGGTATTAATCCCATGTAGCATCTCATTGTTATGAATCATTCTGTGAAATCTGAAGCAGTTGAAGTATTGATTGCATCAAACTTCTTCAGTCATCTTTTATTTGCCCAACTTGCTTATTAAAACATAGACCTGTGCTTTATTTTCATCTCTCTGTGATTTAAAAGGTATTTACACACTTTTCTTATATGCCTGAACTGAAACTCAAACCCAGATTTCAGACACAAATGGAAAGACATTGAAATGGGCACTGTTTGCTTTTTAGCTTTCATTTGTATTACTTACATGTTTAATCTTGAGATTTATGACTTACATGCTTGTTCATCTGGACTCCTGTTATTTTTACCTGACCTTATGATAAAGGTGCATTTTAGATTCAGCCCATAAATKGAGAATTGGCAAGTGAGTCACTTCTCCAGTCTAGATCCCACTAAAAAAAAATTCCCATCTATATTTCACAATTCCCATGCCTTATTTTGCATTRAAAATCTGTGATGATTGCATTTTTTGTTAGTATTATAGTCCAGAYGATATTAGCATACATCAGGAAGTGAAAGAAAAGTAAAATTTTAGGAAGAATGTATGGTACTTACAGAATGATAGGTGTTWGCAGGAATAGTTCTCTTTGCTGTATGAAATGGAGAAAAGCTGTCAGCAGGTCCCATTCTGTAGTAAATTATACAGTAGCTAATAATTTATATAAAGGAATAAAAGTCTGCCAGCCCCAGATTTTAGAGTATTTTTTTACAGTATTTTAGAGGTACTGAAAAAAAGGATGTGTAGCAGGTCCACCCATGAGTTTGTGGGCCTATACATTGCATGAGGAAGTAGCTGTGTGGAAATGGGATTCTCAATCATGAGCATGTCTAAACCTGCCCACCAAAAACACCCAAAGAAGGATGTGCTTGAACTCCTCCCTCTCACGAATTTTGCTTCTTGGTGTAGACCTTTGAGAGCTGTGGGACTCCTGGTCTGGAAATCCCTCTGTGAACAGAAACATCTTTAGTTCTCTTCATAGCAGAAGAAAATCCCAAATCTGAGAACATTTCAGCTACCAAGCTATAAACTGTTCTTGGTGGTGTTTGTCTTCCCATGAAGCTGTSTCATAGTAYAGCCAGGAGAGCATGAGCTACAGGSCCAAAGATCTGGTGAACAGAGACTCACAACTTCTGCATTTAACCCGATTCACACATTTAATCCAGTGACTCTTTAATACCAAACAGCCATGGTGTGACCTTGCCCGGTATCTGCTCATGTTCTGGAGTGTTTCAATCCTTTCTTAGTCTGCCTGTAACCTCACAGATCTTGAATCTCTGAGTACATTATGGACTGATTTCAAAAGCAGGGCATGAAAGTCCTTCTATCAAGACTAACCAATAACAAATAATTATAGCATGTTGTAATGCTTAGTAAAAAAAAGGGGTAATTGTGCACAGAAATACTTTTATGCTAAAGAGAGAGTTAAAACCAGAACTACTTCTTGTCCAGGGGTTGTACTGCATGGCTGAAGGGTATTAAAGACAGCCAGCATCCCACAACYATCCCTTACAGCTGTGTTTTGGAAGAAGCAATTTTCTGCATAAACMYCCTCTTTGCATTTGTYGCTCCTGTTCTGTGAGCCTGGTATTGCATATTTTTGTACACCCCAGCAGATGGCATTGAATGTTCATTTATTCAATATATGTAGTACCTTAATCTCTTCTCACAGGATCATTCATGGGCAACAGRGAAGGCGACTTATTCATGCAAGCTACTTGTCTGATTTTCTGTTTAGCCACACTGGTGCTTATCAGAAGTAAGCCCAGTGARAGGTGGTACCAGGATAATAATAAAAAGGCAGTGTCTTAATTTGCAGCCTTTGTACTACTGTTCATAAAAAAAGTGTGGTTGTTTTATCCTCAACAATAAAAAATGAATAACAGTGTTAAATGTCAATGCTATTGCCCATGCATTTCATGGTTTAATGCTAAAAGGGGACTGTTTGACACAAGYCTTTGGGGTGATGTATTGCTATCCAATATCAGTTTACAATCTGATGTCCAGGTCAGTTTRTCATCTCTTCTGTTATGCATGAATCACTGGAGTTGGGATGAACTCCATCTGCCTTCTTTCTTCTTAGGCCTCCTTTGCACCTGGACCAGTRAAGGGAACAGCACTGGTGCTGCTTTTCCATGGGTCTGCCCTCTGTGTAAGCTAACTGCCCAAATATTTGCTCTGTGCTAGCTGAGGAGTGCAAACCAGTGGGAAACCACTCTTCCTGTTATTTAAGAAAATAATTTTCATAATGAAGACGAATATTTCACTCTGTCAGCCTTGCTGTACATATCAGACCTTCAGAATCAGAAATGCTGGGCACCATCCAGGTGTTAGATGAGGTACTGTCATAGAACCTAAACATCTAAGGGGAGCTATTTCTATCCCTCTRTCTTTCTGGAACATCCAATTTATCATAGAGCCATAGGCTAGTTTGGATTGGTAAGGACTTTTAAAGGTCACCTAGCTCAACCCACCACCARTGAGCAGAGCTATCTCCAAATTTTCTGGCTTCTGCCGCACTGGCTGTTGAACAAGGATAAAAGGGGACAGAATCTTTGTGCCAGGTAGCTGCAATCAGCCGGACCTTCTGGCATATTTTTTTTCACTACAAGCTAAAGATTTAAAATTGGCACGGGCTAGAGTCTCCTCAAGCTGCAGGGACTCATCATATGTTATTCAGTTTGAAAATTTTTCATTGCTTTGCTGCATAGCCTGTGAAAATGATAAACAGAGACTATCACTTATGATAATAGTAAAGTGTTATTTTTCTGTGATATACATGTGGGTGTGTTTCTGCCAGTTGACAGAGAATGCCTGATGTCAAAGGACAAAATGGAGAAAATTATCTTCTATTTAATTTCCAACAGTATAAAGCAGTGSCTACATTTTGTGGCAACCTTGACTTTTTATAGTGACCTAAAAAAAATTCTGTCTAAAAGGGTGACAGGTTAGGAATTTGTACACGAAAATTCCAACATCAAAAACACAGTCCTTTAAGTGGGAAACCAGRAGGTAAATCTGTTCCCATTGGCTTCTCTGATTCTATGAATGCACAGTGGCTTTTTTAGTCACTGTGGTGTTTCAGCCAGTGGCAGAAAGCGATAAAGAATTGTGGGTTGTGATTTAATAAACCCTGTGATCCTGACAGGGATCAGTAGAAAAACACCCTGAAGCTGGAAATGCTGCAAGGAAGAACTGTGTAGACATTTTCAGAGTCTCTTTTTTACTGCCTTGCCCAAAATTATGATGCAAAACCTTGCCCTGTTCAGATATACAGGCATCTTCCTTAAGCCTATAGAGGGGCTAGATAAAYAAGCTTCCTGAATAATAGAGGTTTCATTAGAACACCAAGTAAAAGATTTCACATTAGGCAGATTTCACTTCAGAGATGTGAAAAAGGCATGTGAATAAATACCAGTTATGGTGGGCATTTGGGCTTAGGCCAGCTATCCACAGACAGTAAAAGATTTGCAGTTAGATGACAGATTGTTGGGTTTTATTTTTCCCAGAACTGCTTTTTCCAGCCCTAAATCTAAATTTTCTATATTATATGTATTTAATATTTAATACATTAAAGCAAAATTCACATTACACTATAAACGTGGTACATCAAATAAATTTATCTGGTTAGTTGTGCCATTTTTAGTTAGATAATTTTATATGCTTTGCATTAAATGTCTCAGCTCAGCTACARTGGTGAACTGCAGTGTCATTTACAAGCAATTTAACTAAGTACAGTGCTWTACTTTTGAAATTATTGTAGTTTAAACATATGCTTGCTACTGACCATTATCTGTCATGGAAACAGATTTGGAGATCCTATGCCATTGTCTTGTTCTTTTGGAACAGCAAACAGCAAAAAGAGGAGACACCTTCAAAGGTAGCATCAGAGAGAAAAAGAAAGTTCCCTCAGTTGCTTTCTAGAAACCATCAGCCTGCAATAGAAACCTATTGTTTTCAGTCTGCATCAGGAGAATAACTGATTCCTGGCTTTTTGCAGTGTATACCATCATGGAGCCAAACATTTTTTGGGTCACAGTGGGAGTAAACACCTTTTTGTGGTCTGCATTAGTGGGTATCCCCTTAGTGGKTATCCATTACTTTTCATTTTTTCTCCCACTTCATTTTAATTTTTATGATATGAAAATATTCAGATCTGTCACAGACTTTTACWGGCTCTGAGTAAGAGCCAGWAGGCTGCATAAAGAGAAAGTAGGCTGCATAARCATGCTGTAGTACTTCCTTTTTTCAGCAGTGAAAGAATTTTACCTTTTGGATGTATATTTGGATTCATTCCTTCACGTAGGTTTGGGCAAGATCTAAATACACAAAGGAAAGAAAAATATCCACTTAATTAAATATTAGAGATTGCCATTGTTCTCAAAGAGTCCAGTTTAAATTAATGAGTGAAAGTTGCAAGAATAATAAGTACWTTTGAGAAATGACTTGGCAGATTTAGAAATTCAACAATCTTGGGTCAAATCTTACATTTTTATTCACTTACAGCTCCAAGTTTGTTGCAGAAAGCTCTACACATTTTGCAAACATTCATTTTAGACATAAATRTTGTAATAGCCTTATTGATGCTTTAGCATATTCAGTGCATTGTTGGAGGGATGAGTTTCCTTGGGGAGATAGGAGCTAAAATTCTTTTCACATGCAGCTGTGCCACTCCACATGGCTCCCTTCCCATTCTGCCAAATAAATAAACACTTCTCCTAGTMCTGATGTGGTATTCTTCCATACTGCTATTACTCTGCCATGGAGAATACAYGAGATGTATTGKGTGTGGAAGAACCAYATGAGCCATACTCTGGTGTTGGTTCTCTCTCCATGAGCCTCTTTCCCCACTGCACAGTAGCTCTGTATCAGCCTGTCCARCAACATTTGTGGATCATTGCAGTGGCAGTACTTAGTATTCAGAAACAACATCAAAAGTTATTTTGCAATTAAGATCTGGCCAGGGATCACATTAAGACTACATTAATGCACACTCATCTATAKCTAAGCATCCAGCCTTAGAATTGCCTGAAGTTTAGGAAATACCACCACGAACCTCTGAGTTTCAACTAGAYCACTCTTACAATTATTTAGGTTAGCAGCAGCTTCTGAGCACAGGGTGAAGCTGTGGTTTCCTGTTCAGTGAGCACGCTGTAAACCACACAAGGGTGTACTAGAGTAGAATGTGTGATAATAGCATGGACACATTAATAATAAAMCTTTATATTACTTATCAGTGATTTAAAAAGTAATTTATTTACTTACTTATTTTTTGGCAAAGCTGTTTTCCTGCTGTTTGAATCTGCTGGGTGATATTCTACTGTTTTTCTGTTGGCTCTGACAGAACTGAACAAAGTTTACTGTTAGAGAGCAAYAATAAGTGGGGAAGAAATACAAGTGCAAGCAGAGCTCCAAAACTAATTTTCAAAAACTTTTCTATGCACATATGTAAATGATTACCCTCTTCTCTACCTCAAACATTTTCATTCTCTGAAGATTTYCCTGATTTTTKTTTTTGTTTGTTTTCAGCTATTTGGAAAAAAGAACAACGGTTTCCTGCCGAGGGAATGAAAAGCTGGAAACTGAATTCCTGCATCCACTGTTTTGGTTACATTAGAATAGGGTACTTATTGAATTCAACTGAATAGGAATTAAAACCCRGGGGCACCTATCCAAGATCTCTGTKGCTGGTAAAATAGTTGCTAAACACCAGTAGTGTAGCCACCAAAACAACAAAGCTCAGTTCTCTTGGCCTCTCTACTCCTAATTGCTCTTGAGAATTCAGACAGAACTCCTTATTTTACACATGTGAAATCATAATTATTTATAAATCATTGAAACAAAAACGGAGATGATTTCTACTTTTACCTTTTGAYTACTGGACATTTCAGTGTTTTCAGCAAAAAGGGTTAGAATTATATCACAAATAATTCCTACTGATGAAAAGATGGTAATGTCCTTTTGGACCTACCCAAACTCATTAAAATTCACAGAACCTATAATCAGTGTTGCCAAATCAGGTTTCAGTTTTTCTTTATAAACATGCCCCAAACCAATTTGAAACAAACAAASAATCAAGCAACCAAACAACCAAACAAAAACTGCCCACACGCACTTTAATCAATATTTAAATGCACACATTGCTAATGAATTTTTCTAACTGTCATGTTAGTTTATTTTGGAAATACTTAAGGGGCATAAATGCAAAGATGCAAATTTTACAATAATGACAAGATATGTTTATTTTCAGCTAAGGATTTAGCAGGAGAGGTATGCTTGAGCAGTTGCTATAGCTATAGAGAATTTTGTTAAATGGTTAAATCTGTACTGCAGTGATATGTCTCTGGAGCATGAACAGGTAACTGATTTCTGTCATCTCAATGCTCTTTATCATTCATGTGTATTTTTTTGTCTTTTAAAAGAACAATTTAATTCCTTGCAAAACTCTTCCTCCAGCTGCCCCAAGGCAGTCTGTATTACAAATGCAAAAGGCTGCTACATGAGTATTACACATACAGTGAACATGATTTTTGTGTGTYTGAATTTGCTTCATTTCCCCCCTGCCCCTTCCTTTGGCAAATTTCCCAACATGCACCTGCAGAGTGACCCTCTGCAGGTTCTCCTTTGCCTGKAGCAGGGAACTACTTCAGTCTGTTTGGTAGTTCTTGTCTCTGTGTGAGTTGCAGCACTGAGGTTTTACTGGTATCTCTATGAGTCCATCAGAACTACACACACATTGCTGGTAACTAGCAGCATAAATGGCTCAGGATTTATCAGAAATTTATCATGGCTGAGACCATGAGGACATTTAGGACCTTTTTAATGTTCTGTGTACATAAAACACTGACCTTGCTTAAAAAGAAGTATTTTTTGCCACTTTGGCTTTAAAATACTGCTATGCTATTTTTAAAACCCCTATGTCTAATTATAGGGCCAAAGCACCTTTCCTTCACAGATTTTTCTTCATTCTCTGGTTAACACTACAGTGACATTGTTGCCTTTGGCAAAAATGTGGGATATTTTTTAATACAATTTAGGACATTTTCAGCTCTTTTTACTTAAATAAAATGTAGAATTTCATTTAGCTGGGTATGTTCTTTAAGTCTTTTTTTAATGATACTCATACCAGACTGATCAGATACAAAATCCTAAATTATGTGTTTGTGATAGTACAGGCTAGTGACACAGACAGAGCAGCAATACCCATTCCTGTCAAGATTCAAATTACATTATGTATGGCCAGAAGATATATTGGGGAGAAAAAGTGAGGGTAGACTTCATTTTAGGCAATGATTGACTGATATTAATGCATACCAATTGTAATGGAGCACCTACAGAAATAGAAATTACATTTACATTAAAGTCAACTGAATTCATCTTGATTGTTTTGTTGTGATGTTAYGATTAATTTATGATGAATTGGTTGTATAAGTGTCTGTTTCAAAGATCTTCAAATTTCCAAGAGCCATGAAATGATTAGGTAAATTTTGAGACACTCATTTGAAAGCTTATTTATTTCACAGCATTTAAGAGGATTGTTACCAGAGCAAATTTTWCTTGTTAGGAATAAAAGTTGGCTAAGTACAGATGATTAAAAGAGACTAAAGTCCATTTCCTCTTATTTTGATTTCTCTTTTTTTCTGTTTCAACAGTGAAATAAGAAGAAAAATAGTGATCATATTTACTAGCTCTCCTTTGTCTGCAGTACTTTGCATGTAACACTGAAATATTGCCTGATGTTTTGTTCAATCAGTTACTRCATTGCAAAGGCCCTGCTGTATTCRTGTCAAATCCTTCTTCATGACAGACTCTAAATCGCCTAATCTGGACCAAAATATCCAGAAGCAATTCCTTATTGCTTAAACATTATGTTGGTTATTTGGTTTTGTTGTTACTTATTTTTACAGTTATTTGCATATTTATTTGGTTTTGCAGATATGTTTGAGAGCTCCTATCATAGAACAGTCCTCCTGTGACAGATGACTCACAATTGTAAAATTAGTCCCTGTCCAAAGGATGCATAAACCAAGGGAAAATAGGGCGATGTAACTGAAAAATGGGGATAAAACAACACACAGAAAGCAAAAGGAGTTTTTCTAGAAGTAAAGGAATAAGACCTGGAGCATGCAACTCTGTGCTGACTGTAGACATCTAAAGAGGGGAAAAGTCTCTCACCTCTCAGGTCTGTGGAGAGAGAAAACCGCATTTGTATTTCATATTTGCATTTCAATTACTACTATTGAAAGAGGTCAGTATTACATTTTATGGGCTACTTAATACAACAAAAGGATCATAAAATTTAGCGCTCTGATTATATCAACCCATGGCTTAACGCTATTTTCTAAATAAATTGTTACCAGGGTGCTCCGTTCAGAAACCATCCTGTTTCCTGAAACAGCTACTAAAAGTGATATGTGCACCACACATGTCAGTGTCATTGGACTTTGGGGCACTTGGCAATCACATGGTCCTTCAGTTACATGGTGTTTTGAAGGTGCATTGCACTGCTCATTTTGTCTTCTGGTATCTATATCTGTAGATAATGATTTAATAGCAGGGTTTAGATTGGGAGGAGGTTTAGCCACCTTTGCTGTGGTTCAGATTAAGCAAAACTGCAGTCAGGAGGGCAAAAGTAACTTTGAAATAGTTTAAATCCAACATTTAGCATAGTCAAAAACTTCTAAGGAAGTGCACTTGAAGAGAGTTCACTTCTGAAAATGATACCTGCAAGTAAGAGAGATTATGAACCTGGCTTGATCAGGCTAGGTCACTTGAAGATAAGCTTGGATTTCAAAGTTGGCTGAACAAGTGTGCCTTTTTGGTTTGGGTGTCTGGGTATATCCCACCTGGCTGAGATGCTGCTCAGGAGGGTTATAAGTCTCTTTCGGATCTTGGATTGAACTTCTTTGGCTGGTGCCTGTTGAGTTAGACACCTCAAAGCAGGGTCTGAAACCTKGAGCTTGCTGAACAGGGAGCTGCCTCGAGCTAGCAAAGAGCAGTTGCCTGAAATGAGTCTTGGTGGCTGCTCAGGCTGCAGGGGAGGTGAAGCCAGTGTTTGCAGTACACAGCTGGCAGCATTGGGCAGACACTTTCTCTGAGGAAAAGTGAGGGATAGCTATCCACCATCGTTTGCATGAAATAATCTAGAGAAGGTATGTAGTGAGACCATTACTGTGTCTTGTTTAGATATTTGATCTCCACTGAAAAGAAGAGGTGCAGGAACCCAGTGTGGGCTCCTGTGCCCCAGCTGAGCACCTGCACCCCTTGGATCTTCCCTTAAAAYTTGCTTATGTGCTGACAGAGAAGGGGAGGTTTTCTGCACAGTGCCTGGGCAGGTGATGAAGGCTTCTCACCAGAAAACCCTGCAGTCCTCACCCTGTAGGTGCTGTCCTCAGAGGGCTTGGATCTCCCAAAAGGTTAGCCCAAATATTCCTGTTCCTGAAAGCTGTAACTGCATGCAGAAGGACAGTGTGAGAGTTGTGAAGAGACACAGTTACCTCCTGAGTGTGTCAGATATTTTTGCTGTACTGGCTCTGGCTGGGATGGAGTTAACTGTGCTCAGGGCAGGCTGTTGGGTGCTGTGCTGTGGATCTGTGACCAAAGCAGTGTTGACAACACACTGTGTTTTGGCTGTTAACAGTGCTTGCACAGCACCAAGGCTTTCTCTTTTTCCTGTTCTTCCCTCCCAGTGAGTGGGCAGAGGCTGGATAAAGCTGACCCCAGCTAACCCCAGGGATATCCCACACTACACAGCATGTGCTCAGCAGAAAAAACTCAAGTGAATGGCTTTTTTTTTTTTTTTTTTCTTTTTGGAAAACAGCCACTGCTCAGTGATTGCTTTCACACCACTTGTTTTGTTTCAGGTTTTTTTTCTTTTTCTTTCTTTTCACTTAGTAAACTATGCCTGTCTCAGCCCACAAGTTTCCTTACTTGCTTTCCATCTTTCCCCAGCCAGGGGTAGCCTGCTGCAGGCACATCAGCAGGTAGGGAGTACAAGAAAGGAGGGAAGAGCCATTTGACCTTTCAGCTGATCACAGGGGRTTCAGGATCACAGTTTTGACACTGGCATATAAATTTCATCCAGGTCCAAGGCAAAGGCCTGACCACTTTTATATAATCCCRACTGCTGCCCTAAAATGGAGCTTTTTTGTTCTTTTAATTTTTAAAGGTCAGTTTATGAATCAGTTAGAAGATCATCCATGGCAACACTGTATTCACTATTGTGACTTACAATAAATACTCCATAAAACAGATGCTCTTCTGATTACCACGTTTAAACTCCTACAATCCTCCAAGTCTGCCATGCTGGAGGACACTTGTTCTGCTCTTTTTACCAAAAGTAAATGCTAGGATCATAATAATAAATATTAAAGGCTCTATTACCTCAGCAAAATTATGTAACTGACCACTTGCAAAACTACTTAGAATTTATGATTGGCACAATTAATTTTGATGCTCTTTTTCCTAAAAGAGTGCTCTAGGTTTCCCTGGCAACCTGTAAAGTGCTATGTGTAAATAAAGGAGCCAATCAGCATGCTATCAGTTCAGCTAACCCCACAGAAACACAAGCATTTTGAACAGCARTTAATTATTGTACTGGTTAAATTCAGATTTTAGAAATGTCAGAGAGAAACAAGACAATGTAGTACCAAACTGCAGTAACAAGCTGCTTCTTGCAAGAATCATATAATCATAGAAAGGCTTGGATTGGAAGGGACCTTAAAGATGCTCTAGTTCCAACCAACCTGTTGTGAGCAGGAACAGCCTCCCCTAGACCACGATGCCCAGGACCCCATCCAACCTGACCTTGAACACTTCCAGGGACTGGGCATCCACAAATACTTAATCTATTTCACTGCCTCACTACACTCACACTAAAAAACTTGCTAATATCTAATCTAAATCTGCTCTCTTCAGTTTGAAGTCATTTCCCCTCATCCTCTTCTTACATGACCTTGTAAAAAGTCTCTCTCCATTTTCCTTGTAAGGCTCCCATCAGGTACTGGAAGGCTGCAATTGGGCAACCCCAAAGTCTTCTCCTCTCCAGGCTGAACAATCCCAATCTTCTCAGCCTTTCCTTATGGGGGAGGTGCTCCATCCCTCTGATCATCTCTGTGCTCACTCCAGCAGGTCAGTGTCCTTCCTGTGCTGGGCACTCCAGAACTGAGTGCAGTACTCTAGTTCCACGTACAAAATTGTAGAAGATATTGAATCTAGATTTATTAGGGAATCAAGTTCCTGTGGAATGTGTTATGAAGACCAGTTCTTGAGTACTGGTTAGTACAGGTATCCACGCTGACAATTAGGATACACAGAATACACTTTTATTTGTATTACAGTGTCACATCATGTGGAAATGTTGTAATGAATCCTAGCCAGGTAATTTTGCACTGGGTGGGAGAAAAAGAGAACAAATGGTATGCCACTGTGGATGAAGGTTGACACTCTACTAAGGCATGTTTCAAGCCAAAAGCTTGTGAACTTTCAGGAGGGGAAAATGTTTCACTCAGTCTCAATTGCAAATACTGACTTAAAAGAATTGAAGCCATTGCTGTTCTGAAACTGGTGTTTGGTCTTTGTTGTTGTGCATGATGCCACGCTTGCCAAGAAATTCCAGGAAAAGATTCAGTGTTTGGCATGGTTTTCTTCCCACAACTTCTGTACTGAATCAGATAAAACATRTTCACACAGCAACAGAGTAGTATGGGTCATTTCAAGCCAAATGCTGCAATATAATCTGAACCTCATGGCAAAGATTTCTTGGGGAGGTGTGTCATGAAAACTTWACCTCTGAATAAAATGGYATGAACAATGAGCYTGCCCCCTCCTTGCATTACCCTTCCTGTATGTTTCCCTAATGGTGTGCATTGCACAAGGCAGTTTCATAGCTTAATTAAAAATATGCGCTTGTTTAAGCATAGCATCTCTCACCTCAAGTCCATGCATTTGAGACCAACCTGCTTTTACAAAATCCACAGCATATTGGAAGGGACTCACAAGAATGACCTAGTTGAACTCCTGGACCACAGGACAACCCAAATTTAGTCAGGTTCCTGYAGTCTGAACTAGTGATAAATTGTCAGGCAGTTACTGGCTGGCTGAAGTGATGTTGTCAGGCAATACAGGGGCTGTGGGTACCTGAAAGGTAAACACCAATATTTGGCACTTGGAGGAATGCTGCTGGGAGGCCTGGGTACCTGCAATTACTGTTCATATTACTGTGCTTGCTTATGCCAAGCACTTTCTTATCTAAAATAACAGCTCTGCCATGGCACAGTATARAGCAGAGAGATTAGGCAAGCAGTGGATTTAAATGAAATGCTTATTAAGAATGAATAAAAATTATCTCTCAGTAAGTTTGGCTAAACTCGCCAAAAATCATGTATTCTATGAGAAGATCAGTAAGAATACAAAAGAACCAAATCTATCATGTGGACAGTGTTTTCACATTTACCAGTCCAAGCAGGTAAATACTAAACTGAGTGGACATGACTGAGGGAATTCTTTATGCATGTAAAGTGGTTTATAGTAACACAATAACAGTAAAAAATATGCTTTTTAAGCCCTAGTGATTTGTGATCATAGAAATGGAAGTCACTGAATTACAATACTTCATCTGAATTTGTTCCTGGGATGATATTAACACTTTGTAGAAGTTTAAGGTTGCATCACTATGACTAGGCTAATTTTTGCATTCCCTGGCTTCTGTGCAAACACTTGAGATATTTCACATTTAAATCATAGAGGATTTCTTCTGGAATGAATAGCAAAGGTGTGAATGGGCAACAAATGTGTTTTAATTTTCATGAAGATCCTTGCCACAAAAACAGYCTCAGGAGACACACAGAATTTGAAAACATGCCACCAAAAAATAATTCTACCTAAGGTGTGTGCCTTTCTGAATGTTCATATATATATTTTAAATTATTTTCTCTTTTGTCTCTCTCRTAAGCAGTTTTCAGACTTTTTCTGTGTTGGCACCTACCAAGTTACTTTTACTCTTTGAGTTTGTACACCAAAATATATTGCTTATCTCTGTCCCTGCATCTTGTAATGAAGGATGCAAATCCCTATTCACCTAGGGAAGTCAGAGGGTAAAATTTTTAACTTCTTWAATCTCTCACTAGTCCTTGAAATCTTGGAGTTACCACCTGCCAGATGTTTTGGGGCCCGCTTCATGTGAAAAAAGAAGCTAAAGCCTTCTAGTTTTCCACTATTTCCACTCACCTAGGGAATACCTAGGGATCCCAGCCTCAGTAGTCAGAGGAGCTGAAGGTTTATTATCTCCCTCTTCCCTAGATGAGCAGCATCCTGGGGGCAGACACAAAGTCAAGCAGATGATGTTGGACCTCAGCGGATGCAGTGCCAGAGAACCTCAGGGGTGCTGTGAGACTCAGCCCTGCCCAGGGTGCTGGCATTACACGTGTAGCTGTACCTAGCACGTACCAGAGGCCAGAGTCTGCCAATCTGCCCCACAGCCCCAGGCACACCCACTGCTTCAGCAGACATTGACTTAGAGTTGAGTGCCTGGATCAAAACTCCCTCCACATTCCCATAATGTTGATGGTTTGCTACTTCTCTACAACAGCAAAGCATAAAACAACCTGAGCCTGCCTACTGCATATGACAGGAAAGTAACAAGGTAGAACTAGAAGCAAATGCCATTTCTGTTTTTTCTCGCTACCTGCTATCAGAAAGGAGCTAGCAGGTAAGCAGCTTTTAATTTAATTTCACTCTGAGCCAAGGTGGACTAATCTGCATATACATGTGACAATATAAGTCCTTGACCCCTCCCTCAYAGACAGAGAATATAGCCTAAAATGTGGCTCTTAGTAGCCAGGGAGAATAAAATTACCCTGCCCAAGGTTGGAGAGACATTAAAAGAGCAGGGTRCACTGAAACACTCCACAGCTACTGTCCTCTAGATCTATATCCACATTCTTAGTATCTGTGAATCCAACTGTGTCAAACTGTATTTACAGGTAGCCAATGAAATCCAGTTTATGGGAGGATAAAAATGATTTCTCCAATCACAGGAATGGTTTCCATGCTGTATCAGAGGTAAGTATAGTGGTAATTCTTCCAAGTAAAAATGAAAGCAAGCAAGTACCTTCATARCTGTTTCTTTCMTTTATAAGCATASTGATGGAGTTTTTGAATCATCAGCAAAGCCMAAAATTAATTATTTGTATTATTTTTTATCATTTTTTATTACCTCATTGTATTTTTTTAAGGAAAACAGCTGCTGGCATTTCTTAAACACAAAGTTCTTCAGGGAGAACAACAAATCATAAACCATTGGTTTCTGCAGGGGATTTCTGACTGGAAAACTGTATTTATTAATTATATGTAAATTTTGTAATATTTTGATGTCTTGATTTAGCAATCTGTAGAACTCACACTGAAAAATGAAATGCAAGAAAGGCTTAATTTGGGAGAAAGTGAAGAGACTTTGCTGAATAGATTATATTTACTTATTTAAACATTCATATCACTCAGATTGGGGTCTTAAACTGTAAATTGCATGGCTGAATGAACCTGATGTTGACTCAGTGTCAGCACTCATGTTTGAGAAGAGTAGCTTTTCTCTAGCTGTAGCTAAATGCCTCTGAAAAAAAAGAAAAAAACCACCAAAAGTCCTCCACTTCAGAAGAATTTTCCCTTCCTCCYTCTCAATTATCCATCTTGGCCTAAAAGCTCACGTTCTTGACCTTTCCTGCATTGCAACTGATGTCTGTTCCTGCCTAGTCCCAGACTAACCCTCTTCTCACTTTYGACCACATTTGTGACCCACTCTGGAGGTGGAAATTCTCCAGAAGTCACAGCTGGATACCTGCTCATGTGCTGGCCACCCCATCTTGTGGCTTCCTGGCATTTCACTCACACAGCAGCAGACCTTGCTTCAGTGAGTGGCTGCATGAAAAGCCAGCTGGAGGAGGGGGACTGGAGGGGAATAAACCTTGCTGTTGTGGGAGCCTTTGTGAGTAAGTGCCTAACTGGCAGCTGGCAAAGATGAAAACCAGACAAGTTYCACAAGCAGCACGATGTTACTTTTAGGAAAGATTTCTTAAATCATCTTTCAGCTGCAGCCTGATGTTTAATCTGTTTAATTTGTCTCAGTTCTTTTCTTCTTGAAGGCCATTCAACAGCAACWGAGTCCAACAACCACAAACAAGCTGTTTTGTAAATAACTGGATYTTCATAAAAGATCAGCACAAATTTGTTAAAAACAAATAGTTTGTCTGTGATGCCTGGGTATTTGCAGATGATAAAACTTGAACAGTCCTCAAGTTGTCCTTTGTGCATGAAGTAGTCTTGAARTTAGACTGGGAATGGGGCTTGCCTCCACACTGGGCTAGTGAATATCTTCCAGTTAACTGTAATAATTTTTTAAAAATTTTTTGCATTTATTTCTTGCATCTTTAGTTGCTGTCAGATATTACTTAGAGGAACAGAGGACAAATATACTGCTTTTGTATCTGGGGAGAGTGATTAGACTACTTGGTAAAAAACAGTAGTGCTAACTTTATGTTATAACTTTCTCAAAAAATCTGCTTCATCTCTACTACTGCTGCAGTTCATGGCAGAAAATGAGTATTACATCATTCCATCATCAATTTCATTCATCATCTAATAAATGCCAAATAAGTTTATGGGAAAATTCCCACTGACTTTCTAAAGATTTGATTAGATTCCTATAATTATTTTCTTTGCAAAGAATACTGTCAAAAAGCAGGACTGTAAACAAACTGCTTTTCCAACTTTCCTTTTTCAATAGTGGTACCATTACTGCCTGCCCTTATTCTAGCATGCTGGAGAATGCTTTAGTATGGACATGTTAATGTGTRACTGTGCATTCCAAACAAATTGAGGAATTAAGAAAAATGAACTAAAGATTGATAACGCAAACAGAAGACACTTAAAATAAAGCTATCCCTAGCATCCACTGTTCAGATTCTTGTGCCTAGCAAAACCCAGCTCTGACCTCCAGTGCCAAATTAAACAATGCAAGGTTAAAYGTCAAGAAAGTGTGTGAAAAACATCTGCAAACAGAAATTTATGCTGGGAAAGTCAAATGAGAACTGAYAGACTCCACTGCAGGAAAAAAGATACTTCACCAGTGTCTTTGGTGAAAGCTGAAAAGAGTTATGATGGGGTTTTAAGTCAAACTTAATCCATTTACCACAAATGAAAGTTTCATTCAATGTACATCCAAAATTACCATTGTTGATTTTCTTTCTCCCATTACAATATGGGACAGAAGCTAGAGAAAGACATCCAGAGAGTCAAAAGGAAGACACCATTTATCCTCTTCTGCTTTGGCTATTACTACATCAGATTCAGAGTTTCTTCACTRTCTACATRATGTCCTCATACTTTCAGCTAGCCCACTGGCACAGTATAAAGGCAGACTCTGCTGCTTGTCCCTGAGGGTGTTCAAAATGATACCAGCYAAGATCAAGGCCAAGATCAGTGGTCCTGTACCCAGCCAGCTTTACTGTGATCATGTGCCCAAAGGGAYGGCTTCAGAARAGTGAAGAGACTGGATGAAAGAAGRGTCCTGTGAAAGACTGGATAATTTTCYATCTAGTTCAACAGATTTGCTAAAGCTGACACTTTAGTCTCAGCTTCAAACATAGTATAAGTAATATCTAACACTCAATAATGCCAATTACAATCAAAACCTCTTTGGAAGGGGGATACACATTCAGTATTTGCCCATGCTAAAATGACCATTGGCACGTACACAAAACCACATCTGTTTTTCTGAAGGAAGARGATTAAACAAGCCCTTCATCCTTGCTTTAGGTCAATCTGCAACTTATTCCTGTCCATGCCCAGAAGTAAAATCTATCTTCATTATTTTTTTGCCATTGCTGTACTTTAACCCATCAGGCAGCTAAATTCATTCACAGCTCTTATCCTAGCCTATCTAGAAATAAACTGTGCCTTTTACTATATTTATTTATTCYCTGAATGAACTTAGCCTTAACTGTACTTGAGTGAAACCTTTCACAGACCTAACCACCATGCTATTGTTTTCAGCCCACATCCTAATTCTKTGGGGTTTATCTGACACAGTTTAAAGCTMTCCCATAAATCTATGCCTTTAGCCTCAACCCCAATTCTGAACCTAAAAGGTAGTTTAGAGGCTCTTGTCACTACTCATCATTTGCTGCCAGGACCCTGAGAGCACTAACAGTCCTTAAAGGTTCTGACCAGCCAACCCTGGGGCCATTGGCCCAGCCAGTCACYCCAGCCCAGGATCCCCATTTCAGTCCAATGGGGCTGTAAGGCCCTACACCATGAATTCACAGAAATTCCAGGCTCCAGCTCAGCCACAGCCATGTCACRCCTTCCCCTGGACCCTGTTGATGGATACCTCAACCCACAAATGACTTCCCAGCRTGATTTTGATCCTGCCCAGCAAGCATGGTCCCATGTCTAACACTTACTACCCCCATCAGATAAGGTGAGAACCCTGACAAGCAAACTGACTTCCCATGTTAGCTTTGCCCCTGGACTCACTGCCATGAATTTGATCTGGACCCTGAGCTGAATCTGGCTGGCAGAGCCCTTGCTCTGATTGTTTTATCAATTCCCTTGACTCTTGGCTTTGCATCCCTTGGGACAGTTTTTATCAGAGCTCTACCAGTCCAATAAAATCTACCATGATATTTAATTCACTTCAWGTTCATTTAATTCTCTCACCTCTGTCCCAGACACTGCTGTATCTCAACAAACCACAACCATTTGTAAAGTCACCTTTGTTAATGTGCATTTGTTATCCCTATGGGTCTCACAGTCATTCATCAACAYCACCATCTTCTCACTGCTTTCTCTCTGAGAACTTTACACTAACTCTGATTCTAATTCTAACACAGCCTGAAACCAACAGAGGTTCTTTGTCCATAGCAGCAGCAGCATTCACTTAACCTCAAACACCTTTCAGTGACCAGTAATAAACACGCTCTGGTTACTTTAGGCTCAGTCCTAGATCTGATTGTGGCCCAAATTTAAACAGTGCTCCATAACCTCATCTCCACACCCTAACCATCAACTAGGTTCACCCTTTTATTCACTGTTTTCAATTCAGCCTCCAGTTCTTTCCACACAGCTACAGTGGCCTGCAGAGACTCAGGGATACTTGGGTGTKCTTGAGACRTTTAGCCAGACTACTGATAAAGGGKTAAAATTCWCCTTGCCCAGCTTATTAGATTCCTTTGGGTTATTAGGTCCTTGTGACCCATTTAATGTTTTTAATAATTTGTCCAAAAATTGTTTGACATCTAAAAATAGAATTCGAATGGTATTGCATATAATAAGGGAGGCAGCAAAAAAATTTTCAGGAAATTCTGTTTCTCTGCCAAAAACTTGAGGATTGATGCCTGCTGAAGCTCTGCTCTCCTAGCCATGGTTCCTGTCTTGCTTTCCCAGAAGCCAGAGATGGCATATGCACCTTAAAAACTTTTAAGTGCTTGTGTGTGTGAATTAAAAGGTGAAATTCTAGGCACACGGTTTTTGAAATGTAAATGTTTAGCATGTAAAAGAAAGCAGATGGGAAGGAAATCATGAGTATGTTCAGATCAAAACCCTAGGAGCATCAGATACTCTACCAGTTGCTGGAATGTTGACCTTAATAAAGCTAGGACAACTTGCACAAGCTTAGCTCTGCAGTGCAGGGAGAGTCATAATGGCTTTGAACTGTTTTCCACTTCTCCCTAATGCAGGCTACAGTTATGTCAGATGTACATAAATTGCACAGAATGAAGAATTAAAATGAAAAAGAATATTGCATTGAGGAGGAAAAAAAAAAAGATAAGAATTACAAGCATGTATTTGCTCTGATAGAGTAAAATAAAGACTAATATTTAGTAAAAATGTGTTATAGCTTTTGCCTACTCCCCCAGTTATGGGCCATCTAGAGAAGCATTTTCCAACATCTCATAGAGAGGCATTACTCTAAAACTTTCACCATAAACTGGAAAATCCAACGTATTTTGATAATAACAGATGGTTATGAAGTGAATATGGAGCTGTATGTCACTCCTGGGGCTTTATGGCTATTCAGAAGCCACTTGAATTATATGCTCATGGTTAATAACATCATCAGAGACACTCCAGTTAATTACAGCATTATAGTTACTCYATGGTTCTCTATTATACTTTAAGTATACTCTAAGAAAAGGGCAACCAAATAATSCCTCCAAAGACATTGTACTGCCCTTGTTAAAAAGACTGGAAAAGCTTCATAGCTGCAGACAAAATGTAAACCCCAGTATGGAGCAAGAGATGCTCTTTAATGTCTCCTGCACAGAGCAGCTGAATTGACAGTAATTCCAGCCTGGCCAGATAGCAAACATTATATTGCTTCTCATTGTGGGCTCATAAAATGGAGTGCTGCCTCTTGCTTAGAGAAAGGAGGGRGGAAATGGGAGCAGTAATGATTTTCAGGAATTTTTGGGCTGTCTCCAGTTTAATTTAGCCTTTGCTCCTGATTTCATCTCATTCTCTACATTTTTGTCCCTTTTAATTTCATTTTGAAGGAGAGGAAACATATAAACAAAGCCRAATACACTAGAATGCTTTGTTTATGAATGATTCAGACAAAGCAAAACAAAGCTATTTCACCAAGACAATCTTTAGGATTTTTTAAGTAACCTTTTTTTCAGCAAGGCTGTAAATTATTGCCTTTGATTTTTCATTAAAAATAAAAGGGCAAACTCTTCAAAGTAGGCTTCAATTCAGATGAAACAAACYCCATGTCTAAAAGTGGAATTGATAGCCTCCAAAAAGCCTGTTCTTAAGATACTTTTCCAGTTCTCARTTGTATTGGCTTAATACACCCTGTAGAAAATGGACCAGCAGGAGTTTTCCTATTGTGTCCCTTGCCTACCTCTAGATCTTTTCTTTAGGGTCCAAACTCAGGAGMTGGAGAATAGCAGAACCACATTATCTGTGGGTCAGGGATAAGAGGTGGGGTAGGGGTGGGGGCTGTCTGTGAATTAATCTAGGAAATGCTTTTTAAATGTGCATCAGTGGGATTTTTTTAAGTAACATTATGAAATCTGTGCTCTACCCCAGCATGAGCCAAGCTTCCCCTGGAYACAGTGTCTCTGTAATGAGGAGCCTGTGCTCACCTGCTTTGCCACACTTACAGGGTGGCAAAAGCTGCAGTCCCACTCTTGGCTCTCCCTTCACATGCCAAGCTGTGTGCTTGAAGCGTTTTAGTTACTTCAGATCAAAGTCTGGGAAATAATGACATCTTTCCACATAGCAGCACCGGCCTTTTTGCAGCTTGAACATTGTACTTGGCTAGGATACAGAGTCATTCCTCAGTATACAGCCTAAAAATTCCACAGGCCTTGTTGATCATAGGAAAGTTTTACCTAGGTATGCTAATAAAGTCTTACTTCCAGCACCTTWCCAAACTACAGGAGGTATACATCTGATCCTTTGAAAAGTATAACCTCTAAAAAGTGTAAATAATTCACAMATTCTAAAATGTCTCCATCTAAATAATATTTTAGAGTGTAGCTGTATTTAAAATTGCAAATTAGTGTTATAGATGACTTCCAATTTATTAAAATGTCTACACTGATAAAACTGATGATGAAAAAGTTTGTATCATAAAMTCTAGCATATGTTGTAGCTGGCATCTTAATTCTAGCTCTAGTACCAGCTGTGGAATCTATGCCTTTGAAGCACTCACAGCTGGTGTTGAAGCTCCTCTCTGCAGACAAAGAAATACAGTCTTAAAAAACTGGCTTTAAATTTGCTATAGCTTAGTTGGAACTTGACTTGTTGTTTCTCAGTGCAGAGAGACATCTCTGTATCTACTTTAGAGGCAGGTGATGTCACAGCTTCAGTCTCAGATGTAGTTAAAAACCCACTCCCACACCAAAAGTAAGCCACCAACTTTAAAACACAGGTTAAAATTCAGTTTATGGCTCYGTTACACTTAGGCACAAAGACCCTGACTTAAATTTGAGCTCCTTTCCCATGCAGAATGTCATTTAATCAATTGCAATATTTCTAATGTACCTATAGCCCTCCTATTTGAATTTGTATGCCTGCAGCTCAGCGGGATTTTTTCCAGAACAAGCAGAAAATAGGATCTCAGGGTTCAAGCTCCTTGGTTTAGCACAGCAGGGCATTCTCTGCTGAGCTGCCCCTACCTGTGAGCACTTCAAAGGAGCAGTCACAGCAGGGGCTGTGGCTGACACCCGAAGTGGTGGTTTGATCTAACATGGGAGATTTCTCCAGTCTTCAGCCTTAAGGGCAACTTGTTCATTTAAAAAATGTATTTTAAAGYGATATATTGCATGGCTGTTATTAGACCTTGAAGAGAGTAATCGCAGCTGTGTGTTCCTTCCCTCTGGTTAGCTTTGTGAGAAAATGAAGTGAAAAAACAGAAAGGAGGATGAGTGCACTGTTCCAGAAACTCTGTGTTAACCCCATTTCTGTACTGCACTGCAAAAGTGAGAATATGCGGAAGGGTGAGCCACAAAGGTTGTTTGTACTCTTTGATGTTATTTTATGGTGTACAAAGAGAGTTCCATTTGRGATATTTTCATTCGTGGTCTTAGTTMAAAATATCAGGAATAATGGGTTATGTCTTTGCTTTTTGTACCAGAGRACTGGCTGCAGMAAGGTYTTGAGAGGTTTTGGGACTATCTTTTTATTTTTCTTATGATAAGAGAGAAAACTTGTGCCTCACTTATTTTGTATCATTTTACTGACTATAACTCTGATATGATAAATGCCAAGTGACTGGGATTTTCCACCAAAGTTGTCCTGAGCAGGTCCACAGCCATGTGTTTTGCTGCCAGCTGAAGGAATTACAGTAGTTCACTCAGTAATTAATACATTTCTGTATTTATGGAATGTGTGTTATGGTGTAAATTATCACATGACCATTCTTTTGGATTTTATTGAGCATTCAAAATTATAGACCCACAGTGGGTGAGTCCTGCCACTGGTCAGTCATGGAATCACAGAATATCCTATGTTGGAAGGGACATACAAGGATCACAAAAAACAAGAGCAAGCCAGGACAGAGAGCTGTCTAGCTATCTATTTGACATCTAGAAAAGCCATAACAAAGTACATATAAACCTGTCATTACCTCAGAAACGGTTCTTAATTTTCCAATTTGTGTTTGCCCCTTCCTGTTTGTAAGTCCAATGCCCCATGGAAGTCTGACTTCCTTAAACATGAAGTGTGTTTTTTGTGATAGCTCATAAAATGAGTATTGATGAAGCCTTCTCATTTAGCTAAACATGARCACTCCCTTTTCCCATCTGGAGAAGAAAAATATCTGCAAGTGTAGTATAGGTATAATTTTTCAGACAGAATAACCTGATATTGGATATTACACACAAACCTTTTATTTTTTTTGCTCTAAAGAGCTGACCAGTTGATAACTCTGTCACCTGCCAGAGCATAAAGTTGTACTAGGTTTTATGTCAGTGCTACTGCACACACAAATTTGACTTCATACATAAAACCTGCCTCCATATCCTTAATTTAGATACCAGAAGGACTTCAGTCAAGGTCAATCTGCTAGAGCTAGTTTTGAGCTGAGAGCCTTTCCTGCTCATGGAGGTAAATCCTCCAAGACTGTTTTCACTGAGCAGTGAGCTGCTGTTGGYATGTTACTCTCAGTAGTGAGCTGACYAGTTTAAGCTGAGTTAGCTGTTTCTTTACAGGTCATGGTMGCTGTAGGATGTTTCTGCAGTGACATTTTCTWGGTGTCAGRGGTGTTAAAAAGTAACCACAAGAGAAAATGAGGTAGAGGCTGAACTTTTCTACAGAAAAAACCCCACTTTTTTTACAGAGTCTTATAATTCCCATTAGGGTGGTAGGCAGAAGCTGCAGTCCCCTGCTCTCTGAGGAAATGTGAGGTGATTTTGAGAGACGGATCCAAGTCTGAACAAAAGAGTGTCAAACCTTAAAAGAAACTCACTAACCCCACCCTTTCACCAAACTATGACCTCCTGCTGCTGCCAAAAATAACACCTTCTGAAGTATGGCTTCTGTTGTAGCCCCCGTGACACAAAAAACCTGAGGGTTTTGCAAACCTTTAGACAGGAAATTACATGGCCTCCTTTATGTTCCGTGTGAATTTGATTTTTTCCCTGAAGCCAGCAGATGAAAAAAATGAAATGTTGTGTGCCCCTGGAAGAAAACTACAAATTAGCAAAATTCAACACTTGAAGCAAAATYACTGTCCCCCAAACTGCACAGTTCCTACACCAATCACAGGGTGCATTGCTCTATCAAGCCYCACTCTGGGAATGTCAGGGACATTAAAGTAAGTACAGGATGTGATAACATCCCTTTTAATATGATGTTAAAAGAATGGGAAAAGAATAAGAAAAAAGAGTTACAGCATAATAGAGTGTGCATACACGTATACGATTCACCCTCAAAGACAAGCTGAATGCGAGTTAGACACATGGTCAGTAAAGAGTATTGAAAACTGTCTGAATATCCAGACCTGAAAGATTGTGATCAGTGGCATAAATTCCAGCTGGAGGCCAGTTGTTAATGGAATACCACAGGGGTTGATACTGGGGCCAATTCTGTTTAATATCTTCATTACTGACCCACATGACAGAGTATAGCCTCAGCAAGCTTTCAGGAGATGGAAAACTGGGAAGAGTTGTTACAGCAGCCAGTTGTGCTGTCATTCAGAGGGACCTTGACAGGATGGAGAATGGGCAGAGAGGAAACTCACAAAGCTCAAGAAAGGAAAATGCAAACTCCTGMAGATGGGAAGAAACAACTCCATTCACCAATCCATGCTGAGGCTGGAAAGCATCTTGGCAGAGAAGGACCCAGGGGTCCTGGTGGACCCCAAGTTGAGGATGAAGCAGCAGAGAAGGCAAGAAGCATCCTCAGTGTTTCCACAAGGTTGAGGATGGTTACTTTGCACCAGYGAAGCCCACCTTGAGTATGGAATTTGGGGCTAACCAGTAAAAGGAAAAGATGGACTTCCTGGAGTGGGTCCAGTAAGGGACCGTGAAGATGAGACCTAAAGGACCTGAGTCTCTTTCRTGCAAAGAGAGCCTGAGAGAGCTGGTACTGTTCCCTCTGGAAAAGAGAAGGCTTGGGGGGAATCTTATCAGTGTTCATAAATACCTGACWGGAATAAATAAAGAGGGAGCCAAGCTTTTCCTGTAGTGTGCAGTGACAGAACAAGAGGCAATGCACAGAGAGTAAAATACATGAAATGCTGCTTAAATGCAAGAAAAAATTTCCTTGCTCTGAGGGTGGTCAAACACTGGCACTGTCCATGAGGATATTCAGAACTCAGCTGGGCACAAGCCTGGACTGTGGTTGTCAAGATGGTCAAAGCACAGAACATGCTTCATTAAAAACATTCTAGGGGCTCTAAATATCAGGACTTTATTATCTATAAGTCTTGCATACCTATCAGAAGATTTCACACACCAACATCTTGTTATTTAACAGTTTTTATCTTGTTTCCCAAAGGCAGCTCCAAGCAGCTCTCAATGTCCATTTATGCCAACAGCCACTCAGACAGTCCTCCTTCCTCTCTCATCCTTCTCACAGCACCAGCTCACTCAATCCTGTCCCTGGCCCAGCCCTTGTCAGCCCCCAGTACAAAGTCTTACCTTATCTGTCCCTTGCACCACCTCCTGTCCCTGGAGCTTCATAACAGGCTCCAACCCCTCCCAGCCAGCTCACTCTTTATCACACCCACAGCTGGGAGAACAAGGCTGCTCCCACTCCAGGATAATTAACACAGCTGCAATACATGGGAGGCAAGATTACCTTTAGTACCAACTCTGTTTGTTTCCCCACACTCTTTATCTATCTTACCACACTRGACAAGCTGTTCTAGCTGATCCTGCATGAGCAGGGAAGCTGGATGAGGTAAACTTCAGAAGTACTTTCTGACCTCAACCATTCTATGATTTRTTCACTTAGACATTACATCAAATTAAAGCTTTCCAACTGTCAAAAATATGTTTTCATGTAATCAGGGGATGTGTTAAAGGAATTAAACTGTGTTTAAAGTAAGGTCCTGTGGGGTGGGTTCCCATCATTTGGGAGCRCTGAAGGAAATGTGGGAAAACCCATGGAGAAGAGAGAATGTGGAAAGACAGGCAAAGGGTAGAGCATGCAGAAAGAAAGTAAAGCTTTAAAGTCTGAGACACAAGGATCTAAAACAAAAGACTAATCTGGGGAGTTATTTCCCCTTGTCAATTTTAGTAATTGTTCTCAATAACCAAAGACATGTTTTGAAATAAAACACACATTCCTGGCAGCATATGMATTGCTCTGTTCCTTATGACTGAATTGGTTTGCAGCAAAGGGAACATATTTCAGTGCTGAAAATTTCCTTTCTGTGTGTGCTGTTGAATCCTGATGCAACACATACCCTCCCAGGCASCTGGTATGAGTCAACGTGCTTTAGATGTTTGCTACAGAGGAGAGGGTGGGGATGGTTAAGTGCAGCAAATGGACAGTAATTTTGTGATGCTACCCAGAAGCAGAACCACCCTAAAATGAAGATAAAGGGATTGCATCCATGGTACAATGCTGCCACAGCAGTGTAGGCTGTGAAAATGAGGTAACCTGAGCAGAAGTTCAGGTACTCATTATGGGTAAAAGACAAGATGCCTCACAGCAGAAGGAAGATGGGTCACCTTGTTAGACAATTAGRTTTCCTTTGGTGAAAATATCTCAACAGCAAACAAAGAAGTCCCTTTCAGTCTGCCTCTCATTTCTGTCTTAATATTTTTACAAGATAAGCAGGCATATATTTGGAGAAGTATGCAAGAGAAAAAATAAAAACACATAAAGAAAGTGAAAAGTTATTGAGTCCATCTCCCAGATGAGCTGTTAATTTTAGATGCTTACACAAGAGAAGTATTTTTAGGGATAACGTGACACCATAATAATTTTAAAATTTTATTACGCATGGAAAAAAAATCCATTGGCTCCAGATTATTAAAAAACATATTCTTAAGCTATCCACTAATATTTGGCTCTGGAACTGCTTTGAAAAACTTTGTGTTCAAAGGCCATGGTTGAAAAGAAACACAGGAGGCAGTGTTTCACAGTGAAGGACTGTGGGATTTGGGAAGCTTCCATTCCTTGCTAGGACATGCTACTGAATCTCTGTATGAGCTTGTGTCTGGTCATGCACTCGGTGTATTTTACCTGGCTTCAAAACCAAGCCTCACCTTTTTGCCCTAGTAGAGGTTCCTACGAGCTGAGTCTAGAGTGCTACATCTGTTGYTCCCAGGTATTGGAAGGTCCTTAGTTGCATATCTGAAATTTGYTTGTGGTTTCACTTCCTCCCATGCATCCCCTCAATGCATGACTTGCGTGAGACTGGTGGCCCATTAGCCTTCTTAAAAAACCCTGAAATGCCCTCCTAGAGAGACAGACCAGGTTAATACACTCGATAATTAGAGGTTTATACCCAGTTTGTATACAGGCAAGTGTAGTGGAATTAAAGTCATCCTTCAGAATTCATCCCGGAGGGGTGATTTGAGAACTAGGAGATAAAGTAGGACATGGAAGTTTCAAAACGGACAAAAGTAGAAAGCAGTAACAGGTTATAAGATGTGGAAAGACTGTGACTGATGCCATGTAACCCTTAGCATGAGTGTAGCATAAAAGTAACATCAAGAAACAATAGCTGAATGCAATAACATTGAGTGTTGAGTGGCAAAAAGAGGTCGGCAAACATTCAGGTACTTACTCCTTGTTCATGGTGCCTGAGTCAGGGAAATGCATATGTTCAAAAGGGTCTGTGATGACAAAAATAAACATACTGTTTATTTAAAGACTTAAAAGTCTATGTGTATTAATTTTCAGTACTTTTTAATCTTTCTTTTTCCAGAAGAATTTTCGCTAAACTAGAAAAGAACTTATCTTGAATTATCCTCTTTTCTAAGGAGAAAATGATTTAATTTTGGCAGGTTAATCTGCAGGTGTTTGAAGATACAATCATGACTATGAGCAGCATCCAAAAGTGTTTAGTGTGATCATCTTTTTAAAAGTGGCCCTAATAATATCTCCAATTTTACATGGACAAATTTTAATTTATTTCACACATTGTTCTACCATTACTGTCTGTGGAGTCAGTGAAAATGGCATAGATCTCCATTTATTTGAGAATTTGGGAAGTGGAATTTAAATTTTAAAAACCAAGAATAAATTTTGAAAAGTATCTCTGAAAACCAAACCTAAACACTATGGGTCTGTGAAACTCCTTGGTCACAAAAGAAGGAATTAAAATATTTATGTATACACACAAACCAACACACACACATATAGTTTTCAAAAGTTTGGTTTTACTATTTTGTTGACGAAATCTAGAATTCTAAAACCTGTTTCAGAGTTGTCAGCTCCTGTATTGCCATGACTTTTAAGTTGATGGCTCARTCAATTCTCCAATTGTCTGCTTGTCTCTGCCTGATATTTCCTAATAGAACCCTCAGTAGTCACATAATTTAGACATAAAAATGGAATTTRTAACTTTTCCATTTACTCTGTCTCKATCACTGTCCATTGCCATTGCTTTCTCTGAGCTTAATAACTGCAGTGAGAGTAAAAAATAGTCTTAYTGTCTGCTCTCCTAATGTGCAGCAACTTGTCAAATGGCAGGGACTTGCAACTGTATGTATAGCAACTCTTTCTGAGCTKTCTATTATCCTCACCCTATTTCACTTTTTCTTTATAATTGGCTGYAAATTCACAAAAAAAAATTCTTAAGCTTTCTATTTACCCATGAGTGTGCACATTCAGTTTATTTTTAAATGTTTAAGTGCCATTTCAGCTGTTGCTTAATCATATTGGTAGTGAACTAAACTTTTATTTTTCTACAGGTGATTTTCTCCTTCTGTTGTTCTGTATGGATTGTATTTATTCTGTGTTTTTGGTATTCTTAGTAGATTTCTAGAGCAGGTTGCTCTTTCTCTGAAATCACAATAATGGATTTGTGAAAGTGGTAATTGCCAATCATGGCTTGTGAATGGCAATGTTGGTAAGCAGATCTGAGAAAAAGAATTCCTTAATTACTTTTTCAAAACTAAGAAAGAATTAAAATTTTGGAAGATRTGCAAGAAACAGCACTTTTCTCTAMGTARCTTCTTTTTRAAAAGTTCACCAAAGAGTGCTGACTTCTGTTACCACATACTACAAGAATGAAAGCTATTTTTCCTGCCTTAAATATTGAACATAATGCTTCAAACATCTGAAAAGTCCTCTGTATTCTAAAGAAAGCTACCTGAAAATTTGCTATCAAATGTGTGATYGCTTTTGAAGCAGTTTGGCCAACATTTTCTTTGTGTCTTTGCACTTGTTGAAACTATTTCAAATGCATGAGACAAAATGTATACTTCTAATAMCTCACAGTATTGCAAATGAGTGTTTTATGAATTTAATAATTACACAGTTATGCAGTAATCACTTTTAATGAAAATGTATAAATTTTGATTTAGACTGGAACTTAAAATACAAGGTCTAATTTAGAGGGGGAACAAAAGAAAAAACTCACATGAAAAAACCCCTAATTTTTCTAAAATTTTTCTAATTTTTCTTGCTTTGAGAGTATTAAAAGACTGAAGTTGTCAGTAGTGGGGATGAAAAATGTAGTAAGGAGAAAACTTCGTAGCTGAACCACAGAAATACCTYTTTATTTCTTATAACTTGATCTAGCTGGAAATCACAGACTGCAAAAGTAACACCATATTAAGTATCTCTACACAGGTATTTTGATAAGCACTTTTCTGGCTGTTTACACCTGCAGAATTTGGGTGTCTGCCTTYACTGCGGGTGTGGGGGCCATTGGAAATAAAATCCTTGGAATAAATACAACTARTAAAATTTCCAATCTTGTTTGTTATTGATTAGAAAAAGGTTTTKCAATCATTTAGACTAGCAAGTTTGGCCCAGATTATAAATGTAGATGTTCCATGGATGAAAAGACGAGCAGGTGACAACAAATCACAATKGTGTGTCTGCTTTTCATCAGCAACRCAAAATCTTTTACAGACAAGAACAATGCTGGGACTCCATGATGAGCTTTACACTGCCATTCTCCCTCTGTCCATCAAACAGGAACACAAGGACATGGAGCACATTGTGCAGGAGTCAAGGAAAATGGCTGTTTCTTTTGGCTAAAACCCTGTGGTACAGTGGCCCCTTGCCAAGCAAACCGAAGTAGGGCACATGCCAATCATGCYCCTGTCCTTAAGGGACCATCTTAGTCAAAACCAACAATAACAAAAAAATCCAGTCTCCCATAAACTAGGCTCAAAAGGGATGCTTCTATGCAACTTAAAAAGAAGCAAGAAAAATAAAAGGCCCCAAGCGACCAAGAGTTTGTGTAAAGCGTAACCGAGGGTAATGAGAAAATGAGAATTAGCTTTTATGTGCTGTCTAAAAAATTGACTAGTCAACATATGAAGCACAGTTAAAAATTCAGCCAAGTACTATTTGCCAAGAACAATATAAAATGATCAAAACCTTTCAATTATACTTACTTAAATGAAATTTCAAAATGAAAGTCAGGGAAAAGCGAAGATGTGTAGCTTTGCTTTTGGTTTAGCTCTGTTGCACAAAAGGCAGCAGATTTCCTGGGGCTTTTACTTTCAGAAGAGGGATGTGCAGTGCAAACAAATTTCAGGGCCCTGCAGGAAATTTCATGAGTTGTTTGTCCAAACATCAAACTGGAGCAAATCAGAGGAACCTGCATTATCCTTGGGGTGACCCAGTATATTAAAGTGCTGAGCATTCATAAATGTTTCATTTTATAACTGAGAAGGTCTCTGTCTGTTCATTTGGATAGTTAATGCAAGTTTGTTCTATTAATATCTTGCTAGCCAGTACACCTTTGTGCTTTTTTGCCATTGTTATTTGACTAAGAAGAAAATATAAAGCCTCTTCAGGACATTCAAATTTTCTTTAAAAAGCCCAACAGACCCAAACCCAACAGGAAATAACCAAAACCTACATGGAGTTGATGCAGAAAGGAAAAACATTTTCTTATAATCAAATGTGAGTTAACAAACAAGTAAATTGCTTCTGAAAATGGGACATATCCTTCCAAAATCGTTTAGACACCTTTGAAAACTGGATTTGAAAGTCCTATTGACAGCATAGYCAGATTTCTTGTCAAGTACTACTGAAAGAAGAACTGCAGAATTYGGTTTTCAGTTCTACAAATCATTAAATCAACCTGTAAACAGCTAAAAATGTCTGCCAGGGGTCAGATCTTCCTGCTGAGACTATGACACTACAGAGGCAGTGTAAACTTCTCACTGGTTACCCTTGCTCGTTTGGCCATCTGTATTCTCACATTAACGATTAATGGAAATGGGTAGAAGTTGCCATAGACACTACAACACTCCTGGCTCAGAAAATGAGTTGTGAGATTACAGTTAAGGTGTGGGAATTCTTGGGAAGTTTAATTTTTATGCTGCTCAATCTCCTTTTGGAACTCTTCATAGCACCAGGCCAATTGTATTTGGTACAATAGAGAACAGTGGTAGAAACTGAAGCAGTCATTTCACCAGCAAGTGAAAAGCAGTTGTCAAAAGGCATTGTCAAAATTTTTTYCAAAGGCTGTCTTTACAGCAACAACAAACAGTTACATGTAGGAGGAAGTACTTATTTATCTGATTCAAATGAATACAATCTGGCTTCACTAATTCGTTCCTGGCAATAATTAGCATGTTGCTCAATTTATTTTAATAGCACATTAATTTGATTCCCAGTCTTGCCAGAAATGCAACCAGAAGCTTCATAGACAAAATATATCTCTAATAGGAGCTGCCAAAGCTCTCTGTAAAGACAGTTATTAAGGAAACTATTTACATTGGTTTATTAAGTGTAAAGTTGTAATGCAGTTCTAATACCTAACTTTCACCCAGAAACATAAATTGGTAATGCAGAAAAACACTCAGTGGAATTAGGCAAAAAAAAATACAGTTGCTTTATAAGGGCTCTATAGATTTTCTTAATAGAGAAGAAAACAGTTAAAGCAGGCTCACAGTTCTGCTCTGTGCTACCATCCAAGGTTTCAGACTATTCTAGGACTTTCATCTCATGAAATTCACAGATTTCAAGACATAGTAGGCATCTGCTGGAGCAAAAAGACACTGTGGAACACAAGCTAATCCTTCAGATAAAGCTCTTTAGCAGAAACCTTTTAAAAGCAGAACAGCATAAGAAGAGTCAATGACCACTCACAGAGGTCTTCCTTCATGGAGTGTGGGTTTGGAGCTAGCACAATGCCCAGGTGGTTTAAAAAAATAAAAATGCAGCCTTGCTAAATGCTCCACTCAGCTGTCTGAGGATCACAGAAACTGSTAGGTTGAAATGGTGCAAGTGGACAAATATTCTGTGAGGTTTTAGTGAGTTTCCTGTGGACAGCCACGACTGCCCCACCACCAATCAACTCTGTGAGACTGCTTCATCCTTTCTGCTCTAAGAATCTACCTCAAAGTGACATAAGACAGACAAGGTGCTCTCTCATTCTCATCTGCCTTAACCCATATTCAGCAGCTCTGTCTCTGTGGCAATAGCTATTTCAAATGTTAACACAAAAAAATGTGTTGTTTCAATAGGCTGCTGCTTAATTTTAATGGGGAAAAATGTATCTCCTGATTTTAAATTTTCTCATCTTCTAAAGCTTTTCAAAGAGCTTACACATTATTTCAAGGTATGTTTAACTATTTTCATTATMTATTTCTCAAAACAAAATTAATAATTTGGGAACAATGTGCTTAGTCTTATGCTGTGGTTTCAAGGGATTTCAGTAAATCTTTGTGCCTAAGTAAAGGAGTACAGTGGAGAACATGAAGAATGTTTTTCCCTTGTTTTTTAATACATATATGTAAATGGAAAATATGTCTGAGGTTTCTAAATGTACACTTCATTAAATATTTTTTTTCCCTACTGAAAATAACATTTTGTAAAAAATGTCAGTGTTGCTGTGGGAGAAAAATGTATATCCTGAAAACATCAGTCCATAGCATCCAGGAATGGTGTCCCAGCACAAGAACATTGTCAGCATTTTAGATAGCCCAGAAACTAGAATGCATGGGGCACTGACTGTATAGCCCAAATAAATCTTGTTGATAGAATTTCCCAACTGAATACTTCTCTTGTAAACTGACAATAGCTTTTATGCTGGCTTATTGTACTTCTCAGGAAAAAAAGGGTATTTTATCTGAAAATATGCTTTCCATGCAAGAAATCAGTCAAAAAGTAGAATAGGTATTTCCAGTTCTCAATCAGATCAGCCTATGACCCACAAACCAATTGATAATTTTTCTGTGTTTGGAAAGCATGTTATATTTTTATTTGGGATTTTTAATGCAAACATTTGAAGCCATAACATTGACAGTACTCTGTGCATAAATAAAATATTATAATTAAAATCTTGCATGGAACCACCATCATGGTAAATGAACATATTTATAATTATTATTTGTAAATCTGCAGAGTGCCAGTTTAGCATAAACTGGAGCCAACATGAGCCTTATTCTTCTCATTAGTTGTTTTAGAGAATGAAAATGCACAATGTGACTTCTTTTGAAAAACACCCCTGCAAATTCAGTTTCTTCTTCCTTTTATTGCTGTGCTATGGACAGTCCTCACCATCCTGCTGAGGAGGAGTAACTACAGGAATTCTTAGGAAGAGTTTTGATGGAGTGATGATGCTGTCTGTTGCAGGATGGACCTTTGTGGTGTATATTGCAGAAATGCCTCCACATCTGCTCATCACCACTTGCTTTCTGTTCAGGTCAGGGCTTCATCCTACTGAACCAGTAATAATGAGACTTTTGGTTTTGTTCCAGAAGTCTGTTCTTGCTCATGTTTTGTAGAACAGAAAGTYCTGGAGCTCTGAGGCAGTTTCTGAGGGACAATTTTTTCGTGCTATGCTTATGACTCTATGACTGTGGTATTGTTTTSCTGAGACTTACTTGTTTTAATTGTCAATAAAAGCAATTTCAGTTTATCTACATCTACTTGTAGATAACACTGGGACCCAGTAATAGTTCAGCCGAAGAAAAAGTGTGAGAAAAAAGAATCAACTATTTTGAAGSAGATTGTTTTGAAAATTTTGAAATTAATCATTTGTAATTTGTAATCATACTAAGCTCAGAAAGTTCACATAGGTACATTTATAAACAAACTATTTGATTCCAAGGGAACAAACCTTCCTGAATGATTTTTCATGCAAAATATTTGTGACAAATGTGTGTCTTTTTTATGGCTGAATAAGGAACATGCTACTGCTGTGGTGTGAGCAATCTCAGAATTTCTTTGTGTAACCATCATTCCAACAACAGACATTGACAAATACTGAAATGAGCAAGCACTGACCTGTTTCAATGAGAGGAATTTGAAAATTCTTACTTCCCTAGAAAATTTCTCAGTGTCTCACAATGGTTAGCTTTTAAATGCCTTCAAAGTCTCTTTTCTTCTGAAAATGTTGTTTTAGCTTTATAATTAACATCAGTAGTACTTTGCCTTYAGTAAATGGTACATTACTGCTTTAATAGTTTAAAAGCTGTTAGTTTAACAAGCTGTTCACTGTGAGAAAATGTCTCATTTACACAGAGTGACTCAATGGCCGTGTCTTTGTGCCTCTGAAAGTGCAGCATCCCAGGACAGATGTAAACACAGCATGGTTCACCTCCTGCAAGCTTTCCATCTGCATGGATGCCTTGGTGGAGCTGCAGGCTGCCTGTGGGACAGGCTCAATGCACACGAGCATGCTGGGCAGCCTTGGACCTGCAAGTTCCTTCCTGTCCCTGGTAAAGCCACTCTTGCAGACCTCCCATATTGAAGAGCTGAGGCCTGACAGGGCCAATAGGAGTGTCCTTTCATGAATTAGAAAGACAAACAGCCTTTTTGTCTATGAGGTAGACAGAAGAATAGGTTGTACTTTGCCTTTTCTGGCTTGGAGAACACTGCCTTTTCTGTGTTGCAGGACATTCTCTTTTCTGTTTATTCTCTGTTGTTCTTGGATGAAGGATTAAATATCCTACATTCATACCTCCAATTTACTTCAATTAATTTCAGCATCTTTTGTTTTTCTTTTTAGTCAATTATCTTGTTAGTCATGACAGCATGGGAGTATCCCTCATGTTTTAAACTACAGGTAGCCACCGGCAGAGGATGAAATGCCAGAATCACCAAACTTGTTTTCTAACAATAYAATTATGATGAGAAAGTAAACAGAGAAAGAAACAGCATTTACAACACAATTTGAAAGACAAATAAATTCAGCTTTGAGATAAATAGAATGAAAACTTGTTTTTCCAATTTCAGCAAAAGGTTATAAAAATATTTAAGAGTATGAGTGCTTAGCAGGAACCTTCTGTCTTACCTGGGTTCATCCAAACTCTGTGCTGAGGAAAAGAGTTAGTAGATGGCAGRGCAAGACCTATTATTTATACACTGTTTATGCTTGCACCCCACAGACGACATCCTGTCCAACAGACATTGTCCTTGTGTTTTGGTCAATGAAAAAACCCCACAACATTTGCCCATCCTTTTTTTTCCAAGTTAAGTTTTGATTATGGAGAGTTTTATGGGTAAATCCATAATGGAATTGCTAGTATATGTGGAACATGTTTATTCTGCATCTCTTCCCTGAAGCAATAATGAGGTGCTTGTAGCATTACAGAAATGTAATTAAACCTATCTAGGAAGGTTRTTTTTCAATCACTTATAGACTGTTCCCACCATACTCTTGCTTGTAATACTGCTTTGAAAAGCAAAGTGTGCCCCTCTATTTACAAGGCAGTTTGCTGACTTTTCAATGTTCTTTTTATACATTCCTCAGTGTCACTTACAAGGCYGGAACCTCAGGTATGAAATGCTAATATAAATAATGCTGGTGCATCCGATGGGGAAGCTCTGTGTGCAATGTGCCTCTGCCATTTTTTGAATGGAGATCATGTCCATAATAAAATGTCTATGTGTTATCAAGGCCACAGACTCTGCAGTAATAGATCAACTCTGTCAATATRAATGAGGATAGAACATAGCTTTTTAATCCAAATGTATTCTTCTTGAAAGCTAAATTAAAAGACCATAATTCCAGGGAAGTCTTGTGGGAGCCTTTGCTTAATTACTGGTCAGGTGAGGTTACAGTACAGTATTATTTTTCTTGGCAAAATACATTTGTTTTATTTTTTAGACTAAAACATTATACTTTGGTCAAATTTATTAATATTTTTTATTTCCTTTCCATTGCAGTCTTCCCCTTTTCTGGAGGTTGATTAGAAATGTGATATTTGCATATAGCAAAAATGTCTGTCTCTGAGGTACAAAGATGTACTGAAACAAATGATAGAGGTTTTGAGTAGTAACAAACSAAGTGTTCATTGATATTATGCTGATCATGCTCATTTGCATAGGCTTTGTTTTATTTTATTTTTGTTTTTTGAGAGACACAAGCTTTGAAATCTGCATATTGTGCTGTCAAGAAGTGTGACTTCAATCAGATGGAAGTTTTAGCAGTGTTTAAGAAATAAAAACCTATCAGGCCTGCTGAACAATGAAAATAATATCTATTAATATTTTATTCTAATTCAGCTTCTTAAAGAATATACTAATTAAGACCAACACAAATCATTATGAGCTTAGCTGCTTTCAACTTAGGTAGCTTTTTGTATTCAGCCTGTGGGCTTAAAGAGAAGAGTTATCAAATATGGGTTTGGGTAAAAGTTGCTGACACCAATGCATTTGTGGAATAGAGTATTCAGGTTAGTTTGTGTAAATTGCAAAAATATCTCTCTAATCAAGCTTGAGGCTGGGGAAAAGTTTAGTGGTACATTTCAAGGAAACCCAAAGATGCCTTTGTGACGTATTTTGAAATTTCCCAACAACATGGGCATGCTTTTGGAGCAGAATGTCCCCTATCACAGGTGTGCTTAGTGGGATTTAGTTTAATGTGGGATTGTCAAAAGGATCAGCAAAGCACTCCTGATTCCTCTTCCTCAAAAATACTTAAACTCTATTTCTACCTCTTCCAATGCAGCTGATATGTGAGATAACATTCAGTGTCTCATGTCTAATTGGTACATGAAGGACCATCTGAGTTGTTGGGGCAGTTCTTTCCYGTATCTTTTCTTTCCTCTGAGTTTCAGAATAATGATCTTACTGCCCAGACATCACAYGTCATAATATGTCTTTTCAATTTTCATAAAATAAACTCAACCTGGACTCCAAATTCCCAAATTCCAGAGATGAGAAATATGATTTTTTTTCTTGTACCAGCTCTGAAATGTTTACATATGGAGGGGTTTTGAACAGTTAATATTAGCCTATCTGTATGTTGTGTACCTCAGTATCAAGTACTGAAGATATAAACACRATATTTCACCAATGCAGCACTGGTTTAACACTGTCCATCACAGATGCCCAGCTCTCATCCTGCAGTAACCTCTGCAGTGCAGAAGACCACACTGATCCAMAGGACTTCTTGCCACTCTGAGGAGCACTGGGCTTTTGATGTGACATGCAGCTGGAAAAAGGTTTTCCTGTCCAAAAGCCACTGTCCACCCAGCACAGCAGATCTTCAGCCAATGCTAAGCTCAAAGCTCAGCAGGAAGCACAAGTCAGGAACCAAGCCAGAGGCCAAGATACTGTGGACAAGACAATTTTACCTTTCCTTTGTGAACTGTGAGGCTTCTTGAGATCAGCTGTGTAGTTGAGTACTCACTATCTCTCATTGGGTTCCTGTACACATCCCCAGCTCAGCTCTTTTCTGCTGGAAGTGGCAGTTAGTTGATATTCTCCTCAGAAAGAAAAATAGGTAGCTAAGACTGATTTCTGGGCACTGCTTTTTTATTGCATGACTACCCTTTAATTTTGGAATATTTTCTTTRAAAAATTAACATATCCCACACTTGTCCCTGACCCAAGACTGAGTACTTCAAAATTTTATGTTGAATTGAACACGTTCAAATGTGARTTGACCAATTTTAGAAATAGAAAAGTTAGCAAAAACTCACGCTGAGCTGAAAAACTTKAAGACCTCTGCATATGCTTATCCTTTCTGTAAGGTACTCTTTTTAAAATTTAATCTTTTTGTGATTGGCCATCTTTCCTGGAACAGGTTACTAGAGYTAAACTTCCAGTTCATAAAAATATTTTTTAAACTTGTTAAAAAATAAAAATAAATTCACTGTAAAGCTTAGCAAATAGTTTCTCATTTACATAAAAAATAGTAGAACACCACTAGATGTGTGGTACATGAAAGATATTAAAGATATATGGTAAACTACATCAAAGCATGTGTTTTAATCTCTGAGAGATAACATAAGAATTCAGCTTTAGAAGAGGTTTCTGGAAATTGCACCATCTGCACTCATAATTAAGAAATGTGGTAATTTCCGTGTGGGCAAATTTATTCAGATTTTCTTTTCCCCAGTTTAATTTCTTGTTCAGATAAAAAAAAAAAAAAAGCATAAAGGTTGCCTTGATTGGTTCAATCAGTGAGTGGGATTTGCTCAGAAATAGTTTATTCTTTCTTTGCTGTTAACTTTGTCCCTCATCTTTTTGTTTGATGTTTTTGGAGASCTGCTTTGAAGAGAGAGTGTTTGCTTGACAGATTTCCTATGGCGTGATTGCTGTGGCATCTGAGTGCCTTGTAAGCATTAACTGATAAATCTTCACAGCACCCTTGGGAGGTGAAGGCATGCTATTATCCAAATTTGACTGATGAGGGACTGAGGSATTCAGATAAAAACTTCCATTAATTCTGGGAGTTCACTCAGTATATCTCCCTGTTTCTRGACACTTTCTGTGAATCTGGGACTTAGGATGTTGGAGGACCCTGGAGTACTCTGCAAGGAGGGGAATTTTTCAGTCACAGTTGGAAAGATTCTTCTAGAAGTCACTCAGAAATCTTTCAGCTCAGGTCATCTRAACACCTATAGATCTATGAGACTACTTAGTTTGCAGAGATCTTTGAAATACAGCYATTTTTTGCCAGTAGAAAAAGTATCTGCATATAAACACCATTTTTCTGTCACAGACTTTCTTTAAACTTTGAGTTCTGAAATACTAGATTTCTACATGAAATGGTGAAAATTATTCTCACATGGTTAAAATTCATTTAAAGGTGTACATGGGCAAAATATTATAATAATACTTAGTATCCATCTTAGAAATAACTGAGTCATTTGGACCAGGCAGGATATCATTAAAATATTTTTCTTGGTTTTATCTAATTGTAGTAGGAATATAAAAATCATAAGAAATAGATTAGAAATAGCACATACAGAAATCTGATAATATTTTAGTAGCACCAGGAAAAGGAAGATTCTTTTAGTAAAACTGTTCTCTTAAGGGAATTAATTATATTTGTATATATATGCATGGAGGTATTGTGTGTCATCTTTTGCTTACGCTGACTGGTCAAATGTTAAATGCAATATTTAGGATTCTTTACATTAATTTTAATTAATTTAATTTAATTAATCATGTCAAACACTAGTAGTCCATGAGAACTTTGATATTGTTTTATATCTTTTAAAACTTATCAGGCGTAATAGACAAGATCAAGGACTTCAGTACTTGGAAAACAAATAGTCACTTCATGTAACAGTGAATTGATTTTTTTGCAGTGAAAATTATATGGAGAAAGCAGAATTACTCTTTTTAAGTTTTAAAATTGTGGAAATCTTGTGTTTATGCCATCCTCAGAATGGAGAGGAATTTTATTTCCCTACATCAGATTTCATTATTAATTCATGGATTGATTTATAAAGTATACTAATTGGGAGGCTCAGAGGGTGATATTTCTCCATGTCTTACCCTTCCACGCAGCTAAGCTCTGTTGCTTCTGAGGGAAGTGAGAACCTTTGCCCCACTCAGCACCAAAAAAAGTATAATGGCAAAACACTTATTTTCAATTCTTCACAGGCATTTTGAAAAACCCAAAAGCATGAAATTTGTAATCCTTATCTTAATGCAGAACTGCAGAGCTTGTGGGGGAAGTGCGTGCAGGTCCTGGTTTCCCTGGGGCTCATAAATAAAAGACATGACTGATACTAATCCAATTCAAGGAGTTCAAACCCAGGAAGATTCTCCAGTCTTATTCTTCCTTTCAAACCATGATCACAAGCCAAAGAATTCCTTCCAAAAGATGAATTAGTTCTGTTCTGGAGAAATGTACCTAATCTCACTTTGCAGGTTCAAGGTGTTAGTAAAGCTAAGTTGTTGAAGTATTTAATTGGTGCCATTTCTCTGAAATTTCATCTTTTGTGAAATTTCAGCTACTTTGAAGTTGAGTTGCCTAATTTCCATTTCTAGTCATTGGATCTTGTTATGTCATTGTCAGCAAGGTTCAAAGGCCTCCCACTATTTCATGTATTCATGATCAAGCACTTACTTTATAAGCTGAGCTCTTTAAGACTCATATAATGGGGTTTATTTTTCCCATCCCTTCGTTCATTATTTTGGCCCTCCTTTGAACTGCCTTTGCATTTTCACATCTTTCATCTGTGGACAGTAGARAAGATACAACATTGTTTGCACTGGTCTTACTGACACTGGATGTGGGTCCATAGCTGTTCAYTGACAGATCCTCTAATTAGCCTGTCATTGTTGGCAGAGTCTATTATGTACTGTTAGTCTACATGCAATCATTTCCGTGTTAACTTTTCTGTAAGTTCTGTTCCTATATTATGCAGAGGAAATATCCCTTTAGGGCTCTAGTTCTATACAATGTACTCATTATTTTGCAAACAGATCTACAGGTGAACTTTGCATATTTATTATTTATCTGCATTTGCATTATATATTTAAAATATTAAAGTGCATCTGTAAATTATTKCACTCTGCAGTATATAATTTTGCCCTGTATACTACAGGAAAGGTCACTTTTCTACCATGGGAGTGCAAAAGCTAAAAACACCTACCATCATATTAAATGAGAGCAAAAGTGTTTAGCAAACCAAATGAGAACTAGTTCTTCAGAGGAAACCAGAATAGGAAGTGTGTCAGTGTCTCCTTATGCTGAGGTCTCATCTATGGTTTCAGCTTTTTATATTATTTTGTTATTCATATTTCTTTTATACATTTAGTCCTTCAAGGCACTTCTGGGCAGTTACTAAAGCTGTTTTCATCTTGKCAMATGCTTCTCATTGTATAGACAGTCYRTCCTGCTGACTGGGTGTGACTCATTAGTGCCCTCCACCAAAAGCCAACCCTTCACAAATAACCAGAGATTTCTGAACCTCACGAGGGGACAAAGGAGACAAATATATTGAAAATGTTTTCCAGGACTTTGATGCTTTGAATAGAATGATTGTGTCAAACAATTGTGTTTATGAATGTGTATCAGGAGCACACACCAATGAGCAGTACAGTACTTTAACACTACATATATAGCTTGAATGCAGATGGCTACTTCAAATAGCACATAGAATGATTCCTAAAAGTGCCTGTAATGAAATAGGGATAGAAAAGAGCAGGTTTTTAAARAGAGATGGTTGCATGAAGATTTCTCTGAAATAGTCTGCAGAGTGAGAACTGACTTACAGCAATGAACAGTATTGCTGGAGGAAGGCTGAACACAAGCTACCTTCCAGTAAATACTTTGCTCCACTACTGCTGTGTTTATGCAAGGGACTGATTTGGATCACACTATTTATTTTCAGCATATTTTTTTCCAAACAGTGGTTCTGGGCAGTCAAATAATCATTTTTATAAGTGGCTGYAATTTTTAAAATAACAGATACATCTGTTTCACATAATGTAATATATTTTGTTGGGATTCTCAACTAGAACCTTTTCAAAACATACWGMAGTCACCAAAAAGAAARMTCCTTAGCTGTGTGCCACAGTAAGRCATCATGCTGCTAAATACTCTAAGAAAAACAACATCTTATAGACAAATAGATAGACTGTGATTACCAATTTCTTAGAAGTTATTGCTTGTGATGATTAATTTCTGGTGTGACTGTGTTTTCTGTTATGAAAAGAAGCATAACAAAGCCTCAATTTTATTTCAGTTTTACATCTTTGTCTGTCTTTAAAAATCTGTTTCTACAACGTCTTAAAAAATCACTAAGGATATATTATATAAGGAAAATAAAATAAGAAGTAATRTTTATCATGTCTCCAAGAGAAATASTTTTATTGAGATTAGATAAGCTTTTGTTCTTAAAAAGTATTGTTCATATTGGTCTAGAGCTTTGTTCCTCAGTCTGGTTTATGGGGACTGTGCCAACTTATATTTGGCTTGTACACTGCATATAAACAATCTTTTATATAATTGAGACTGGCAGAAATATTTGTCACATTTTATTCTGATTTTACATATTTGATTCCAAACATTCTGTTATGATGATTGAAATGCGATCATTGCACTCACTCCTGCCAGTTCTCATGAGTGAGTCTTGTAATACATTTTATTTGTCTCTGAAAGGCCACAGTCCCCAAATCACATGGTTATGTGAGATTCAGCTTTCCTTTAAATGGGAATTATGTTTCTAGCCCTCAGAGAAAAACTTGAATATATAAAGCCTATACTTTTAAAAAATACTCAAACACTCCTGGAATAAACAATGAAAGTTCCCCCCCTGCCCCCCCATCCAAAATACTTTTAAGTGCTTCAGCTCTTGAATGGCCTCATTTAGCAATGTTGCTTGGAATGTCTGTRTCTGAAGACCAGTGAGGTTGCCTGCAGAGGCATTGACCCCTACTGCATCCTCCCATCCCACCACAAGTGAGGGGTGGTGTGGGGGCTTGAGCACAGAGCTGGAGCTGAGGAGCTGAGGTTAGAGTGGGTTCACTCTCGGTGTTTTTTAAATAGAAGGGCAGGGATAAACAGAAGTAAAGGTYTGGAGAGAGAAAAAGAGGGTGAAGGATGGATCTAGGCAGAGCTGAAAACTGAAAACCTGAAAAGATAAGTTTAAAACTATTCAGTTTTMCCCCTACTAAAATTAGCCAGCCTTGACATTTTGTTGCTTTTGCTTTGAATCAGGCTGCATCTACAGGCACCTCTACATTATTCAAAATGCAACCTATTTCACAGTGTTTTCAAAACAACTGTKCCTAAGGATTTGTCAGAAAATAATGTGGGTCTTTTGAGCCAGCCTTATAGCCATGCATTCCTGTGGCTGAGGAGCTTCTGTACTAGAATGAATAWTTTTTTGTTGTCAACCTGACTTAAGGGGGACAATTGAAAATTTGATAGAGAACAAATTCAAGGAGCTGTAGATTAAAAATGCCCGTACTTTAAATACCATGAAATGCCTTCACCCAAAAAACTCCAAATGGCTCAAGTTTATATGAAATAAACTGTAAGGATATAGAAGCATCCTATATCCCCCCCTCARGAGAGACTATCTAGAGAYTATATAGAAACAAACATYTTCAGAGTTAGCATTCTTAGTAGTTGYACATGAGTGTGACAGGCTGAGCAAAAAATTACTTGCACATTCAGTCTATTTGAATATCACAGGGAAAATTACCTTTTTATAAAGCATTATTTTATAATAGATCCAGAGCCCTGGACCTTGTGGTCTCAGATCACTCTTAACACAGACACATATTGGTGTTTGCATGAAATTTCATTAACTTTGAGTGTAATGCTGCACCATGACTGAGAAGTTTCAGGCATATTATACCATCCTCCAAACTGTGGATTTGTTTTTCCTGATAGCTGCTTATTCAGCAGAAAATTTAAATACCTGTTTAACTACAAATGTGAAGCAGATAACTTTTTGCTTGTGAAACAGGAAGGCAGAAGTGAAACCAGGCACAAAAGAGTCTGTTAGGAGAGGTCCATTAGTCTTTGTTGTTTGGAAGAAAAATCTGGAAGATTTCTTTACAACACATTACATGGCTATGGCTAGAAGATTAAAAAAAAATCTCACCTTTCTATAGAAAACAGAGTATTATTACTTTATCATTCTAGAGAATCCTCAGTTTCACTGTGAATTTTTAATCATAGTTTCCACAAGATTTAACTTTTCTCTATCACTGACAGTTTGCCAAAATATGGCCCAAGGTGAATGTGGGTGTGTTTGTGTTGTCATTATTATTTGCTTACTTTCCTGAGTGTTTCAGTCTGGTTTTCCTCAGAAATTCAAAAGCAGAGAATCACAATGCTCAGCTGCTTCTTTCCCATTAAATTATTTCCCAACTAAGGTTCTTATGTAAATGTTGTTGCAGGTTAGTGGGGAGCATGAATGTTTTCTAGAATCTCATATGAAAATAAGAAATTGAAATGCAGAATCTTATGAGAAGGCAAACAAAATGTATATTTTATGAAAATAAACAGGAATGGCTTGTAAAAATAAGTCTGGGAGCAAATTCTCCATACTAGGAGTGAAAGTAACAGGGAGAGAAGAATTCTTTAAATGAAACAAAATTGTCACAGGAACAAGTGTGTATGAGAGCATGCATTTGACTAAATTTAGTCAAATGTTAAAGTTAGAAGGTTATATAAATGTTAAATTTAGAAGGTTATATAAATCAATGAAAAGAATTTGTGTAGCAGTTTCAAAGAAGAAAGCAGCTGGAGGGAAAAGCTGTCTTCTTTTAAATTGGGAGAAAAAAAATCCTGTTTCACAAGAATCAGTTACCTGCTTCTGAGGGCAATCAAAACTGGAGAAGTGCTGTGAAGTGCTTAGGAGTGGGGACACGTTGGAGATATTGGAGATCTGAATTCATCCTCCAAGGCAGAAGAAGCAAAGCCATATATTACATTTAATAGGAGGGAGGCCACTAATCTTTACCATTTTTTTTACTCTTTAAACTTACCTGGAGGTCTGCTGGAAGCAGAGGAATAAAAGAATTTGTCACAGAGAAAAATGAGGTTTTTTTGGCACTGCAATAAATATGTCTCTGTACCAACAAAAAACTCTGATAAATAACTTTAAAAATTATATATATATGTTATTTGGCATAATATTAACCAATTTTGAAATATGCAGGTATTTTGATCGATCTATCTATCTATCTATCTATCTATCTATCTATCTATCTATCTATCTATCTATCTATTTATCTATCTATCTATCTATCTATCTATCTATTCTAGAATCCTAGAATCATAGAATAGTTAGGATTGGAAGGGACCTTAAAGATCATCTGGAATGCTGAAGTAAAAAAGGTGTTTAAAATCTAGTGTCTTTATAGAAAGTTCAAAGTGAGTAAAAGAACACTCTACTTTAAAAAATAGGAAATAAATGCAATACATATTAGTACAAAGCTGATAAATCTTAAAAAGGTTCAGTTTAGTGAGAATGTAGCCCTGCCCTGAACTTATGATTGCAGAACTCATGAGATAAAATTTTCCTAATAGAAAAAAGGCACATGTATAATCACTTAAAGGTTAGAASTATTTAGGTGGAATGTTTTCTATTTTTATTTGGAGAGAGGCAAAGTCAAGCCAGAGCACAGAAGGAAAAAATGAAGATGCCAAAACTTGCTGTGACTACAAAAACACAAGCCTTGAGAGAATTTGTGGTGGAGTACTGACTAAAAGTTCCTGGTAGCTGYGAGACATCATTGTTGCTTTATCCCTGAAAGGCTTAGTAAAAAACATGTTTGTAGCAAAGATCCCAAATTCTGTTATTTTTGTCAAAATCCAAGGTAGTATCTAAGCTACTTATTCAAGTAAAAGAAGATAGTAYTGCATTAAGTCATCTGAAATTTGTTTATTTATACAATTTTTTAAATTAATACATATACATCTATATGTCTACATATCTATATATTTCTTTTAAGTTAGTATATGCTCTTAAAAGTTAGCATATGTTGGGTAAACATTGATGAATTGTTTAGGGTGTCTTTCTTTCAAGAAATCACTCAGGAATCTGATACCACCAGAGTGCTGAGTATCCCTTTCTTCCCACTGGTTTCCCTCAGCTCCCCTCAAGAAAGGAGTAGCTTTTCCCCTTTTCCAGGTGTTCTTGGCTCAGAGTGCACATGCTGGGCCAAAGACAATGAAGCAATTTTTCCACTTGCCCAGATATAATTTTGTAAAAGATCAAAACCATGTRAACTTGTAGTAATTATGAACAAACCACTTAAACAGTTTCATATTCTGTAACAAAAAGGGTGTGAGGTTGGAAAACTTCCTATCTTCCTGAGCCTTGTAGCTGGATAAATAAAGACATAAAATAGTTGAGTGATTTCACTCAGGGTCTWGTCTGGGAGTGTGAAGTATCACAATGCTTTGGGAGAAGTGACTTATGCARGGACATCTGTGTGACATTTAAAAGCAATAATAGTTTTAAAAATGTATGAAGAACTATCCAACAAATCTGTTTTGTCCTTTACTTCCCTTTGAAACTTGTTATTCATTCTTTTTCTCTCCTTTTGATGTCAAATCAGAATTTGGGYTGGATTATAATCCTGAAACATCTGGAAATCGTAAATACAGAAGGAAAACTCTTGATCTGCGTAATTAGGAGATCACAAAATTCTTAAAGGTTGTTTTTTCACTTTGGCTTTCACATCTGGGAAAAAAAAAAGTACTTTTATGCTTCTTATACCCTAGTGACACAATGTTCTCATGAGGACATTCCTTCCTACCATCACTTTTTGAAGAAAACATACATTATATTAGTTAAAGGTGGCTCTAATTTTTCAGAAACTCTATTTGCTGCTTAATCATTGACTTTAGTGTTAGAAGGCTGTGTTCTTAGAGTGCACATAGCTGACTCCACCTGTGCAGGACTCTTTAATCCTGCTGCTTCATTTTCAGTGATATTTGCCAAAACTGATGAACTGGACTTGTRGAAGAAGCAAGGCAGACTTAAATGTAAAATTCTTATTATTTACAAAGAAATATTGGTATTGGTATTTTCTATTTTAAAACCTATCTCAAAAAAACTGACAATTGACAGTGCTTTCATGTGTTAAAAAAAACCCAAAAAACCAGCAAAAAATGTAAATCTTAAATTATTTCCATTAGAGAGCAGGTGTTAGTGGAAAACAAACACTGTCAGAGTAAATAGCTATTAAAAATACTGGAAATGCCAGTTTTAATGACTGATTAAAATAAACTGGTCTGGATCCAGGTGTARGTTTAGACTAGACCCATGTTAGAAGGATAAGGGGATGCATAGATCAACCTATGGCATTTGATATGGATTTTTTTGGGGCAGAGTTTCAACACTCTCTCTGAAAAATCCATGCCTCAAATTCATGTCTGGTAGCCATTTCAAAGCACTAAAAGGTTTGTATGTAACACACTAACTAATAGCCCCTTCTAAAATGCCTTAAAATGTTCATGAGRAAGGAATTTTTTCCTAGAATACCCTGATAGTTTTTTGAACAAGGTCAGTAACAATCCAGTGATGAATGACATGTTTTGCCACGTAGTTCCTAAATTATTCTATCTYATTAATGCATGGTCTGAGAATGGTTCATATTTGAATTTAACAAGAAAACAATGTAAGCTCATTTTCAAAACAAAATTATAGATCTTCTTCAAGTAAGTGACAGCATGTTCCCAAMTCAGCTTTTGGTAAAAATGTCAAATGGTTAAGTAGGAAACATATTTATTAAGGGCTGTATATCAATACTAGACCTGAATTTACATCAACCTGTTTGTCAAGGCAACCAGAGGTGGGAGGTGAGGGACAAAGGAACACTTCCTCCTTCTTGCAGTGTATTTGTGGGGCTCTCTGAAATTGTGGGCAGGTATGAACTGAAAAACACACATAACTGTTCTTATGTTTGCTAAAGATAAAGCAATGTGCCCTGGAGTTACATAGTAAATCTTAGATAATATTATAGTCATATAGATGTTTTAGAATGTCTAAAGGAAGTCTTAATAAATTTTTTTCTGAAGATATTGCAATAGAACAAACTGGAAAATTGAAGGCTACATTTTCTTAAGAAAAACTGAATTAAAATATCAGATGCTGTCACATGAGCAGTCCAGTTCTAAGGGCAGTTTTCTGTCAAAAAAAGGGCAATAAAAAGATTGACCTCTGYCACCTGGCATCTTTTATACTCTGGKTTTAGTTCATTYGTAGCATCTCTAAATCTCTMAWTTCATACTCYTCCTTCCTCCATTACTCACCCTACTGAGTGATTGCTGAGATGTCTTAGTGCTACAAATAATTGTAAAAAGACATTCATTATTTGAAGTGAGGCCTCACTTATCTGCAGTGCTTTKTACTAATTAATGGTGTACAAGAAGCTTCTGGAACAGCTTTGTGTGTGATGCCCTCCTTGGAGGGCACATCATAACTTTTAAAAAATGTATATAAAATTCTTCGTATTTTTAATTGTGTGCTAAATTTAATTATTGGTAGGATTTCATTGTGTTGAGTCATTCTTCAGGAAAGAGTATCTGAGATTCAGCTGTTCATGCAGGATTTCTATTTATTCACATATTTCAAAACAGTCAGGATAGATGGGTATTTCTACAGGGATAAAATAATAGCATTTGCAATGCCTCTCTAATTTATTAAAAACTTCTTATAGGTAAATTAATGGAAGTAAGTAATGGATGGTGAAGACTCATGTTTTTAATGCATGTCCAGAGCAGGGTATTTGGGTGTTGTCACAATTGAATAATCATTTGTTCATCCATATTTTCTATTTTTAAAATGTTTAAAATTGCCTTTTCACCATGCAGGGGCACTCTTTATTTCCACTGGCAGGGGATTTGAGCATTGAGAGACCTAATTCTAAGTCAATTGCTATTGCAGACCCACCAGAATGGAACTACCTTCTTGATGGAATCACTGTAAGCTCATAATTTTGTGTTTTGTCTCTGCAATATATCAAAARGAAAGCCTATTGATTTGATCTAATTTAATCCATTTCTAGAGACACAAAGCTGAGTTAATACAGCAATGGGAATAATGCAGMATTTTCAGATATATTTATATAATTAGGAAAGCACAGGTGCATCTAAATTTTATCTGATTTACTTCTATGTTATAATAGGTATTCTTTAGACTTATATGCAAGAATGGAGTGGGAAATGTAAATTAAAATATATCCTTTTTAATATCAAACTGATGCCATTTGGAATATACATTTGCTGGCATCATATAATTACTGAGCTTCTGAGGTCACAGAGTTTCAAATTTTCTAATATGATAACTCTGCAAAACTCTGGCATGTACTACAAAGCAAACTAATTCTAATTAATGTTAATGGAAATCTCTGAAATTTGTGCCAATTGTTGACAAGTGGGATGGAAAGAATAGTTAAAACTCTTCCAATCTCAAGTCAGGATTAAACAATTATGCATTCAGTAAGTATTTGCTCATGTAGTGCACCTGCTTCATCACTAATGTCAGCTGAGCCTTGGATGGGGTCATTTCTAGATAAACACTCCTGCAGAATGACCCATAGTAGTATGAAACTTAAGAGCAATTGTTCTCTTTCTACTAGGAAGAAAAAAAAAAGAGAAGAAACCAGTGGGCTTGAGATAGTGAGGCAGTTAGTGCAGCATTTGCCAGAATTATGGGGGAGATGTTAACCACCTAAACCACCAGTATAAACACATTTTAACTGCTGAAGTGGCCCACAGGAAGTCAGAAACMTTCTCTGTCCTCTCAGAATCTATGTGCGTGCCTGGGTGGGGTCTGACCTTGTTTGTAGGGTTCAGTCAGAAAAATTAAGTGTCATGTGAAAGGCCTTGCAGCTTTCTGCACACAGGCTGGGTAACTCCCCARAGCTGGGAGCTGCCTAATGGGAACATGATGCCCCTTCCAAGATGTTCTGGCAGATCCCTGCACATGGCAAGCAGCAGGAGTCTTACTCCAAATAACACTTGTTTCTACTATCTTTGACAAATTCATAACAGTAAAAAGAAAAAAACCCAATCATTTCAATTMAATTCAATGTCTTTCAACTTTTAAATTGTGAATTTTAATTCATATTTACAGCAGATCCACTAMTAATCAAATTAATAATTGATTTATGCTTGAATATATTATAAAACTAATGATAAAGCACTGCATTTTGCTTTCAAGTATCAAAGATTCTTATTTTATAGGTCCTTCTCCTTTCCTTTTCACACTGCCTCTTGTGTACTTTTTCCTGACCAGTTCCCTGCCCAYGTAGAGGTGTCTCTGAGTGCTGACAAGCACAGTGAACAAGCCAAGGCAGTGACTCCAGCCTGCTCAGAGCTCTCTGCTGYGKTCTGCACTCAGGTATGAGCTTGAGKAGATGCTTCCRAGCAGCTTAACATGTGAATTAGGCTCCCTTAGATTTATATCTAATTGCTAATATTTGTCAAGTGTGTGTTATTCCACGCTGTCCCACTGCATCACCTCATGCCACAAGCTCTGCCTGAGCTAGTGTCCAAGGATCACACTGACACTGTAGCTCCACTTCTTTGCTTTGTTGTTGAGCAGTGCCCCAGACTGCTTATCAACATTCAGTGACWATAATGTTATTACATCATAATTTGGGTGAAATAAGAGGCCATCTTAACCTGCCCCCACTCAGCTGGACCTGGGGTGACTGGGTTGCTCCAAGCCRTGTCCAGTTAAGTCCTGCACACTGTGTGTGCATTCCCGTGGCCACTCCACTTGCAGGACTCTCAGGAGCAGCCCTCAAATTTCCCCCACCTCAAAGCAACCCTGCAGAGAGAGGATTCCAACCCAGCCCTCAGGGTGTAGGTAAGCCAGCATCCACGTGGTAATGCAGGCATGAAAGTAGTCCTGATTAAATCTGGTCCTGACTAAATCTAGTCYTGACTAATGTTACATGAGATGGGAAGATAATGGAACATCATTAGACAAACCACACTGCCATAAATAAGCAGGTCTGTAGAATATTCCTGAATTTCTTCACCTTATTATTACTTGTTCTATGCTGTCTTCTACAAAAGTGTTCTCCTGAAATCCTGTTGATTCAAATTCTTTCCAGCTTCAGGGACTCCAGGTCTGCTAGCATCAGTTCAGTAGTGCAGAGTGGTCTGTAAAAGGCACAACCCAAGTCCAACTCAGTCTTCACCTCTCCTTTGCATTTGCTCTGGAGAGAAGAAAGATAATTAAGCAGGAAGAATGTGGWATGATTCCTATCCATGCGTCTTTGAATACAAATTATCCTGCAAGCTGGAGAAGAGATTTTTATGTAAAGGAAAGAAGCACAGGCCCAGGCAGGATATGTACTAAACTAAACCTAAAAATTATTCCAGGAGAAAAGAGCAAATCTAAATCTGCTAAACTCCTTCTGTTGAATTAAAATAATATTTTTTTACTAATTAATTAATGCTAGCTCTAAAATATGATAGGTCCTATGGATTTGTCTTTTAAATAGTCATTAAAAGTAAAAGGATAAAATGGAAAAGTGACAGAGAATTAACGAACAGAATTTTAGATCTCACAGACCACTGTTCAGATTATTAAAATAAACTGAAATACTGCATAATTTATGATGTAGGGTTAAAGTAATCAATTTCAAAAATTACTTTGATTAGTAGGAATTTATAAGAGTTGAGCAGCAGATGGTATTTTTAAAGAAATTTATATTATGCTTTCTAAGGAATGTTACTGAATTAAAATTAATGAGCAGARAAAATGTACTCATCTGTATGGTTCCCAGTGATTGTAGGTAACCTGAGATGAAGGAAAAATAAATGGCTTCTAGAAGTTCTAGTAATTTTTGCCCATATTCATCTTACTTTATTTCAGCCATCAAAAAAGATACAACTCTAATCTAAAGTAGTCATCCAGGCTCACTCTGTAGTCAGTGGAGAGAAAGAGCTATCTCCAGAGAGCTATTCATTCTATCTTAACATACATGAGATGAATTACCTTCTTTTCAGTGTCCATCTTTCTTCACTGAATACAGAAGAGTGTAGATGGTTAATTTAGACTAAGAATGTAATTTATTTCTCCAGTCCTTTGTTCTCTGAAGTATAGATGTTTAGCATAAGGATTGGCTACAATAATGCAAGGGTTTTAAAATTTTTTGACTCTAGGGGGCAACCCAGTGAAGATTTCATGATTAGTGTCTGGAGGCATCAATGCAGCATCCTTCAGCAGGGCTTCCCTGGTAATTGTGTAACTTCCTTYRTGGCTGCTATTCCAAGCACTGAAAACAGTCAAATGCCTTCCACTGCAGAGATTGGCTGGGTTCTTGTTGRTACAAATCCCTCTGTCCCTCTGGACTGTCATATAGGCTGTACCTGCAATGCCTCCTGATTTGGGCTATGGAACAGATGACAGAAAGCACTTAGTTCAAGGCAAAGAAAGTGAAGAGTCCATGTGGCTCCTCCATCTGCTGCCTCATGTTTCCTCCCTCACTCACAGTACAGGTGCAAGTATTTTCATACAGGCTGTTGATGCAAACCTCCTTCCATATTTCTCGTGTGTACCATGAAAACAAAGATTACAAATGCTAATCACTAACATTTTTCAGTTGTTTTACTTTTCTTTTTATATCAGGTTTTGCCTGTGGTGAGAAATCAACACTTCATCTGTTGGTGCTAATTAGCTTGTGGCATGATCTCTGCAGCAATATCACTTCTGAGGCACGTTTTTTAGRGAGCTGAGTGAAATGCTGGGTGTCAAAAGTTCAGATGAAGGCCAGTAATCCAAAACCTGAGATTTAGCCACCATTYGATGCCTTAACATTTCTGCTTAAGCATCTGAGGATACTTAAGAAACCCAAACCTTCACCTTTAGTTAAATTGAAATTTCTAAATATCAGTGCTTTAATAGTCTTTAAATAAAAATGACAGTGAAGCACAAATGGACTTTATTAAATCTGGCAGATTGTGCTGATAGGGCAAACAGAGCAACACAAGAGCAAACTAAGACTAAAATAAATCAAAAGATTTTCTGAGTAAGATGATTAAATTCTTTCCCTTTCCATCCTTTTCTTTCATGTACGTTATTCAGATTCAGTATCACACATCAATATGCTAGCAATTTTTTTAAAGGAAGGGACATACTGGTAGGCAGAAGGAATACCAATCTCTGTGAAAGAGTATTACAGCCCTTATTTTGAAAATATGTCCAACATTATGCTTGAGAGCTTAAGTTGTTCTGTTCGTATTGACAACTGGGGGACTGGCAGAGACAGCACATAATTTTTTTTTTTTTTGGTCCAGCATAGAACTTCTTACTTTGACTGCTTGGATTGCTGATTGTGCAAGTTGAAAATTGAAGTAGAGAGAATTGAGGTTGTGGGGAGGAAAAGGGGAGAGAAGGAAAAGAAATAACATACAAATTGAGTATGAATTGTGACAGTTGTGCAACAAATGAAAAAGGAAGTATAACAGGGTTGTCAGGAAGATGTTAGATGATTCTTCACAGAGACACATGCATCTATGAGAGACAAACTATCCTTTCCATTACCCCTTCCCCTCTCTTGTCCCATGAAATCCACTTCAAGTCTTGTTCAACAAGTATTACAACCCTACAATTTTGATACGTCCATGAGGAAAATTGCCTGAGCAAGTAGTGTCGGGCCCAAAACTCACATTTCCCCCATCTCATTTAGATTTATTGATTTCAAAATGATATAGCGATGGACTAGTAAAGCCAGTTTGTGTTTTTGTCCTCTGAGACTTCAACAAAGACTTTCCTCACACTGCATTTTTCCAGAAAATCAGCTCTTTGTCATCCTCTGCTATTAGTACCATATACTAACCATATACTCAATATGACATTCATCAGAGAACTTATGTATCTGAGATCCTTAAGCAAAATTTGCATTGCCAAAGCTAAATTTCTGGGCTTAATATGAAAGTTTTTCTTCTCTAAGTGAGTTTAACTGCTAATTAGTACTGAATTCATGTTAAGTTGTTGTGGTTCACAAAGTGTCTTTAAAAGAGTAGAAATCTTGTGCCAGTGAAGCTTTCTATCCATCCAGACAGGGATAGAAGGTTCCTTCATTATGGAGTTGCTATCAGTACCTGAGCTAAATAACACACATACACAAAGCAGTTCTGAGGATACTCTTTACACTTCCTGTCAATCTAAAAAGCTCTTCTTTCTCCACAGCAGCAGTTTTGAACATATTCACAGGTGATCTTATTTCCTGTGTCTTGACCCTATTTTTGAGGTCTGTCATCAAGCATTAATTCATTTTATAGTCTTTAAAAAATCTTTAATAAAGAGAGGCAAAAGATCAGCAAAGCATAAGTGAAAGTCATAGATAATACAGATCTGGTTTGGCATTAGTTGTATCAATGGGAAATAAGATGACAGGAAACTTCGTCAGGAAGGAGGATCAGAAATAACACATGGTTCAGGGCTTTTCACAGGCAAAGTTTGAAAGACAGTTCACAATAGACCAATAGGTTTCTTATAAAACCTGAAATAATTTAAAATTATTAAAACCTAAAATATGTGTATTTGTTTGTCTTATGTGGTTGAAAATCATATAATAATATTCACTTAACTAATTCAAAGTAAGAAAATTATTCTGCATTACAGACATGATTATAAGGAGATGCTGTGCTTTAAAATGGTATTTACCTTGCACTAAACTTTTGTTCAGGAACAGTTTCTATTTTCCATTGAGTTCAGTCCCCTGGGTCTTTGAAACTTGTCTCTAAACTGAAGTTAGCTGCCTTTCCAGTGAAATGGTGACTCATTAATGATATTCAAGGTAATATTTGAAGTTTTGAGTACAAACATTCCTTTTTTTGTTTATTATCCAGGCACTATGATTTATTACTGCGTTTGCATGTAAACTGTCTGTTTTTATCTGCAGGTTACTATTCTTTATTTATCAYTGTATTTGAGATTATGATTTTGAGTGAAGTTCTTTGTTAGCCTGAGAACCAGGCTTCTTTGGCAGCGGTTGGTTCCCAGGTTTCATTGCAAGAGCCACTTTTGCAATAGAATTTCCACCAAGTTCATGACTTTACTGGTAATTTGTATGACCTCAAGTGGCTTTGTATTTCTTCTTTGGGAACTCTTGGTTTAGCACCTGAGGGTTTTAAGGCTAGTTTTAAAGCTGGTTTTATTCCTTCTATTTTTTTTTTCATTCTTTAAATAAGTTTTATTTTGTGTTCCTTTATGTGATTTTATTMATTCCATTTATCCATTTTATTTGTTGTTTATTTTTTCTCTTCCTTCAAAGGTCTTGATCTACATTACACCTGTTAAAATAACTTAAAAAATTATTTTTTAGGGAGTAYTGTGAAAACAAATCTGTTTTATGCTGTTTTCAGCATAAAATKCGCCTTTAATTTGGAGATAATATTTGTCAAAGGGCATATTTTCTTTAGATATCTTTGGAGGGGACAGTGCACCCGAATCATTAAATGTTGAAACAGAACCAGGAAAATCTTCAATGTCTGCAATACCTATTTGCTAGCATTTACATTTCATGACCTCCAGTAAAATGAAGATGGAAAATGCMCTCAGTAATCACAGGTATGTTGCAGTACCACTTGATTATGGTGTTCCTTTCTTGGTTTATATGCCCCTTTCTTGGTTTGCCTGTACATTGTCTAATCTATCCATGCAATTTAGACTTTATATGTAAAATATATGTGAGTATTTAAATTACAAATTCAGAACTCTGTCAGGAAAACTACTGTTGGGACAGACCTTCACACATAACCAAAATCTATATTTAAAAGACTGTCTTCTCTTGCACACAGGAGAAAAAGTCAAAATGTGACATTTGGTGTTGTGCACTGGGAAAAGTAGAAATAGGAAGAATGTACATAATCAGTCCCCTCATGGACGTAAAAAGAAACTGAATGCCAGTTACTATTTCAAAATGAGGAAAGAAAGGCAAGGATTGTCAATATACATAAGACTTTTATGTGAAATATAAATCGAATTATTCGGCCATGTCTGGATGAAGCATGACACAAAAGTTTTGGGACACTCTTACTTAAAAAGAGAATGAAGGAATGGAACTYGTGGTTTTTAAAGCCCTCCTGTTMTCTCTCAGGGACCCTCATAAGATAAAATRGCAGTGTATAGCCTTGATAATTTTCAGAACTTATATGTGCTGATGTGCAGCTGGTGTGGCTGTACTGAGCATGTCACAGCTCACAGCAAGGCTACCCACATTAGTAACTAAGACACTCAGTGCCAGTAAATTTGTAGGATTTGTATCATATTCCCATAACTGGTGTAGATACTGAGCCTCTAGAAATGGCATGATTCCATACATACTGAAACATAACTGGTATGGCTCACTCATTAGAATAAATGGTGTCATGAAAGGCATCCATAAGAGAGAGAGAAATGGATGTAAAAAAAAAGGAGTGACAATGTAAATTTCAAGAAAAATCTTATTGTTTAAAATGTGATAARTCTAGCAGTGACTTGGCCAAGTGCTACTCCAGCTAATAAGAGTTGAACAGCTCTTCAGCTCTAGTACTGGACATAGTATTTAGATTACAGGAATCTGATTCCTATCACTATTGGCATCTGTTTTTGACAGCCTTGGATCTTTGAACAAGTTTTCATTGCAGCACAAGAAAGGCAAAATCCAGGAAAAGACCTGATGTTTACGTTAGTCAGAAATTTGTTGGTTTAGAATGCTGTTAGGTTAAGGTGGTGGCATATTCTGTCACATTCATTTCCTTCATGGAAAACTTACACTTTCAGTGAAATGGTAATGCCATGGATTCTCACGTTCACTCTGTCAGCTTTAGAGGTCACTATTTATATTATTGAGCACTGTACATTCCATACAATTTACATCATGACTCTTCACAATTTCGGTTGTCACTTTAAGTGAAAGTATCTCAGATCTAACTGGCTTTTGATAGATGTTAAAATCTTGCAGGACTCCACTCAGACCATGTTCTTCTCAAAAAGATTCAGAAGTCTGGTTATAAAAACTTACTAAAATGCTGAGCTGAATATATTGACAACTTTTTAATTGTCATATTATTCTGTAAAAATTTGATATAGTCCTACAGTTACATGAATGGACTGGTTTTCATTTGGAAGTAGAGTTTTGTGAGGTGTAGGCTGCTTTCCTGCAGTCTCTGGAGCTGTCAGTTTTTGTGCATCCTGTGTCCATGCTGCTAAGCAAAGGAGTACCAAGAAGAGGCCATTAATACTCAGTAAAAATGCAAATGACTGAATCATGGCTGAATATCTTAGGAYTTGTATCTCCTATAGCAGAGCTGGCTTGAAAAGAGTTGGCTGGAGTGAGCTGAAGCAAAGGCAATGTTGTCTAGTGATGACATGATGCAGGATGACTGGGGATCCACTCCCTCTTCCGTTTGTGTATTTTGTTTTCTTACATTGCTTGAGAAAAAAAAAAACTTTCTAATTAAATCAAAGTGATTTATATGTATAATTTATTATTGTTTTTACTATTACATCTACTACAAAAAGAACAAAAATATGGTTAAATCAAAGATGTAATTAACTTACTAGATCAATGTTATCATTAGTCACATCAGCAAATAGATTTAGTGGATAACCATTTTTGTTCTGATTGTAGGGCTGTAGCTGAAAGATACTCCATCATTTTAATTCCCTCTTGATGAAATTTAAGGGAGGACTCCCAGATACGGTGTTTTAAATCATGAGAGTGCTGATCTGGTGAAAGTATCTGTAGATCATAAATCTACACTAGATTTTTATTCTTAGAACATGAACTAAGGGATTCAACTTGCTGAATTCTCCAGAATAGAAAGCTTGTAAAGGAACTTYGAATCCTCCTTGATCTCTCAAAGAAGTTGTCTTGTAGAGTATGGCCACTTGTTAAAAGGCACATAAGGCTGAATACCTGTAATCCTAGAAGAAAAAGCATTGTAAAGATGGACACTTTTGAAGTAAGAAGTGTAGGGATTTGAGGAGACAGAATTGTAGAAGGAAAATGAGCATTTTGAAAGTCAAAGCCTTGAGGGTCCAGGAGCCATTCAAAAAGTTGGTTTTATTTCTATTTATGATAAAGATCTGTGATCATAGAGACCTATGCAAATGGCATGATTTTAGTTCTGTCACTGGTGTTCCTTTATTTCTGGTAAAAATCCAGTAGTCTCAGGAGATCTGTCTGCAGTAGAGATGCATTATTTTATCCACAGATTTCCTGAACTATGTAACCAACACTGTCTCGGGAAAAATCAGATAAGAATGCAAGCTATGAAACTTGGACAGGTGTCACTCTTACATTTTTGGAGGCTAGCTTTTAACATCCAAGTTGGTGCCCAAATAATCTGTGTCCTTCCTCTGCACAGTTTGATTGTGTTTTGCTGAAAGCAGAATCTCTCCACATTGAAAAATCACAGATTGAGAGCGAAGGGGTAGCATAAAGAGAGTGCAGAGTAGCTATCATTTGTGACAAGTGATAAGAAGCCAATGAGATAAAATAACTGAGCCTTTCCTTTCTTTGATAAATTCATACATATTTATGGAAAKAGGATGATTTAATGTTATTTCCAGTTTCATGGATTGCCTTGTTTATGTTCAGCTATAAWCCTTACAGTTTTATGAAGGCACCTCATGCTGTGTCCCTTATTGTAAATCTTCAATGCTATGATTTCTATGAGATAAGTAAGATTAAGATTACCATATCCAATGGGTATCACATGCCATTGCTTTGCATTATTCATTTAATACATTTTCATTTGGGGCAGATGTTTTAGGAAGCTATTTCTTTAGTTATACTAAGTGTGGGTATGAGTTATGTTCATTTGAGCTTTATAGATGTTAGTAGACAGAATGAATATATATGAAAGAACAGTAGCACTAACTGCACCATTTCTAGTATAAAAAATTGCAAGTAGSTCAAATAATTGCAACAATTASTTTGKTTAGTTAAAAGYAGGGAGATAGAAAATTGCTAAAAATATTTATCAATTTAGAATGGGATGTGAGAGAAAATATCCAATGCAGTTTAAGAATAACAAAGAGTATGAGAAGGTACAGGAATAACCTGTCCAGAATCAGGCCTGGATACCATTGATAAACTACTGAAGGAGAATATCATGGTAATGTCAGGCAATGTTAATCATCAGCAGCTCAGTTTTATGTCTAAACCAGAGGTGGAATGGTGGAAGGTGGCTGTAACACATGGGGTGTTAAGTGCTCAATGTGTGTCTAAGCTTGACCAGGCAAACCTGCTATGATGTAATCTTGTCTYGGTTTGGAAAGACAGGTGTCTGCCAGGGAAAAGCCAGAGCCTCCCTTGCAATGGAGAATGTAAACACCCTTCCTCTGAATTATTATAAATTTGAAATTAAGTGGCTTTCAGGCAAAACTATGGGAAAATGAATAACAGTTCTCTACTAAGAATATTAAAAAATAAAGAAATGTAGTAGTATAAAACACAAAACCAAAAGAAAAACACTGACAAGAGTCAGAATRTGACCTGACACCCTGTTGGCCAGGGTGCTGTTAGCAGTCCAGTTAAGTCCTCTTAGAGTGACAGTTGTGGTTGTGTTGGAGCAGAGATGATCCTGTAGAAGGGTGTAGCTGCCTTCCAAGAGGTTCAGTAGTGATGACATGGACCCAATCTTCCTCTGGAATCCAGTGAAAAAACCAGCTATCCTGGTGTTCTGAGTCCAAGGTTTTTATCCGGGTGGGAATGCTTGGCTCCTCCCCCTGGGTGGAGCATCTCACAATGGGATTATGTAATTTTATCAGTCACGCAGTGAGCCTTAAATGGGCCATTAACAGCAGATATCCCACTGGAGGGAGGATGGGTCTAAAGTACACTGCCCCATCTGGTTTTAATGGCTGGGCCATTAATACCCACCCCCTCTCTTCCTTCCCAGAGTTAGAAGAGRTAAACACTTCCTCAACCAGTTTCAAGAGATGGCAAAAAGAATATGTACTTATTTGGTTACATCTTGTAACTCAAGACAAATCTACAGAAGGTTTGTGACAAACACTGGAAGACTTGTGAGTGGAAAAGATGAAGCAGTAATTAAGGACAATGGTCTTTTACTGTCTCAGAACTGCTGGTCCAGTCCCTCATAAGAGTAGATKGTCTCCTCAGCAGTAGTTTGAGCTGCTTTAAATATTCATCTTGACTATGCAAAAGAAAGAAAGAAAGAACTGCTTTTTCTCAACAGGAGAACAGATTGTCACCTGCAATGCTTTTAAATGACAAGGATGTGACATATTCCTTGGTTAAGTCTGGCTTAACGTGGCTAAGTCTATGCTCCTTTGTTTTCTAGTCTGTTTGTCTAAAACAAGCAATAATGAGAAATTAAGAAAGCCAAGCAATAACTACTAAAAGGCGACTTGATAATTTGATGAAGACTATGCAAATGTGAGTATGGGCTCAGACTGTGTAGAAATTGATTACAGGATTTAAAGCAAGTTCACTGCAGRGTTTTATGAGCTGAACAAGGACCCCAGTTTGAGATCAAGGCTCTGGACAATCAGACTGGAAAGGCTGACTCTGGGTWGTGCTTAACCTCATTTGAATAGGAWCACTTGGTATTCTGACTGTAGGTTTTTCCATGCCCAATACTGTAAAGATCAGGGATTGATCATAACATCCAACATAGAATATGGTGGGTTTGTTTCTGTTCTTCTGTTAAAGGAAATCTTTGGGTTTAATAACATAATATGCAGAACTTCATTGATCTTGAGACAAAAATTTCTAGTGTACTTTATTTTCAATTCACACCCTTGCATCTGAAATAAGAAGGGATGTGGAACATTGTTTGGGTCTTTTATCTGTAGAAATCCAAGAAAGTTAACAATGTTGAGAAGATTCACCCATCTTTTTAATTTACAAGCACAGCAGAGACAAAAGTGAAATCCACTCACATCAGGAAGGGAACTTTTTCTAAGTTACGCCTCTTGCTCCACAGAAAGTGCAGTTGCAATTGGCGTCCCACCCTCAAAGATCCATTAAACTGGATGAAACAGAAGTTTACAGACACAAGACATACACTTGGTTCTGTGGGCCTTGGTGCATTAATGCATTTGATTTAAACACAGTAGGAGAAGGTTCCAGCTCAGGAAAAGAATTTACTTAAACTCMTTTAACTTTTAAGAGACCTGGATGTGCTGTCTTGGCACAAAACTTGGCTTTTTTTTTTTTCTTTTTTTTATTTTCTTACTGTAATTCAGATATTTGTAGTAGAATGCAAAAATTATTAACATTTTACAGAAAACATGTCAAGAAAGAAAATACTACACAGGTAAGTATTTTTCTTGCAATTTTTAAATGTCGTCTTGGATATTTTACTTTCCTGAAGTTAATCTGGACTTCAAGAACAAAGAAAGGAAAAATGTTAAACCACTGACCATTCTAACAGTAATTGCTCTGAATTGCTGTTGTGAAGAATTTTTATTCTTAGTGTATAGAACTTCRTGTCAGTAAGGGATGCTAAAAGTTCACCAATCAAAATAAATTTTCTAAACAAATTTTTAATATATGWTTGCTTAAAATGTGAGATTTCTGAATTGTGTRACTGTAWCTCTAGTATTGTACACTGGATTAGRATGTGCCCCCAAATGTATTTCTATTTTTCTTATGAAATATGAGTTCCCTAGGGGAAAACATTTKAATATCTCCCATATGGCCCAACTTATGAAGCTATGGAACAATTAGTAATTTTCTTTATTAAATGAGTTTATCTGCATTCTGTCTAAGATGAGTACTTTAGGCGGATAAAAAGCCTACAAAACATTGTGATATAGCAATATTACATTAGAAATATGCTTTAACATTGAAAATGTTATTTGTTTATTCTTATTTCACTAGGCTGCTAAATCTTAATGACAATAYATTCAGATAAAACCCAGGTATGCAGCTTTTACTGATACTATCCAGTGATAGGAATTATAATTTAAACAACCAGTGAATGTCAAATGGAAAACATCAATATTTAAAAAAAATAATTAATGAATCCTTATTGCCTCATTTTATCTTTGTTCTTTTATAGATACTTTTTTTACTTTGCCTATTTCTTTGAATTTTTAGATATTCAATCTGCAGAAGACAACTTTACCCATTTCTAATGTAATGACTGCATCTATCGCTTCTGCTGTAGCTTCCTATATTACACTGTTCATTCTAATACTTSAGTTGTATGTTACATAAAGATGAAAAAGCAATCATCAGTGAATATTAGAAGGTTTTTTCAACCCTTATTTTAACAATTTGTTTCATCTGGTGAGTCTATACTGTATGACAGAGGAAATTTGACAGTGAACTCAGCAAGACAYCTCAACTTTGGCGTAGTACTCAAGGCATAATTCCTTTCATCCTTCTTGAAGCTGATGCATGTATTGTATTTTTCATGTCAAATTCTGGCTGACTGTTTATTCCCTGGTATCCCTGCCTTTCTTTTTGTGAGGACTCCAGGAAAGGCCCCTAGGAAAAAAAGCAGTCACAAAATTTCTCTTGTACGTATCTTTTTTAATTTTCTCCTGCTAATATAGAAGATAGTGTGTTAAATACAAGGAAAAAAGGCAGTTCTATTTGTTCCTCAGATAAACATAAACAAAAACCCCAGTATCAATTTGTTCTCTGCAGTGACACTGTCAAGATAAACATTCAGTCACACGTCACAAGGTTGTTACAACAATGACCACTATATTTCAGCTTTGGACTAGTAAGGCAATTAACAATRCTCAAAATTACAGAGAAAATATTTATAATCAGAAAATGCAAGCATCTCCAACAAATCCCTAATTTACACCTTATTTCTGAAAGTGTACTCACCAAAGGAACTCGACTGAATAGGTGAATATCAATGAGGGCCCTGTTTGTTTTGGGGGGGGCGTGGAGGGGAGATATCCTGGTATCTGGTATGAATGTAACTCAGTGTAACTGCTTTAACATTAGGAAGAACTGCAGAATCTGATGCTGACTCCTGTGATTTAGCACAGATATTTTTTAATCTTTCTGTCTCAATTAGTGCAAGCTGTTACATTTTTCCAATACCTGGGAGATTTTCTTAGGATTACGTGTAGTAAGACTTTCATAGCAAGACTAAAAAAGTCTTGTGACACCRGGAACTTTGAGGTGATAAATTTGAAATGGGTCACTCCTCCATTTGCCCCCATGAGGCAATGCAGCTCAGAGGGATGCTGTTAGAGCTCTACCTTTCACTGAAATTTGATTGTGTTAAATTTTGCATGGAGCTTATCCAATCTCTTGATAGTTTAACAGAAGTAGTTCATRGCTATTYCACYTGTCARAAAAGGAAAATCTGAGCATGCTGAAAATAATCAAATATATTAAAATAATTGCTCAATATTCACAGAAGAAAGACTTCAATTATCTATTGTAAGTTATTGCTTWTAAGTGGCATTGCTATAATTACTATACCTCCAGGTGACAAATAATAATTTCTTCTTGAGAAATGAATGTTGGAAACCACTGTGTATTGTTTAGCAAATGCACAGCAGAGCAGTCATCAAAAGCTGAATTTTCATACAGTTCTAAGGTTATTGCACTACCCTTTGATTTAACTTCTATGGATGGGTGAACAATTCAATGATTATCATCTTATAGTGATAATTCCTGTCTTCTCTATTTTGTTTCTATCACTAAATCTCAAAGCAATTTGCATTGGAAGTCAGTATTGTTATTACTGCTTCCCAGGAAAAGCAGAAGTGACTTGTCCAGCATCAGAAATGGACAGGTAARTGCATCAAATAAAATTAGGTTTGGTTGTCTAGTGGGACAAGGTGTCTCCTGTGCACAAGAGTGCAAAATCCTATTTGTTTCCTTTTAATTATGCCATAGGGTAGATCATTGCTTAAGAAAAAAAGAAGTCAAGGTCTGATCCAAGAGCAAATACATAGATACAGAATTTTGTTTTAAATATAGATAGTGACTACAAGCTTGCATAATTAAGCAATTACTTAGTTATGGTGGTTTTATGCACCTATGCTGTGCATCTGCCACAATCTACCAGTATTTTAACTGGGATATTTTAAGCAAAAAACCAAAATACCTTTTTAATTTTCTTAGGTTCTGATTGGATGTTTATGCTTTAGTTAAAACAATATCCCAAAAAATTATGATGTTTATGTCTTTACTATAGCAAACTTGAGTAAATGGGACACTGTTCTGAAAATGCAGTTTTCTGAGTCAATTAAGCGAAAGAAAATTTATCCTTGCTTCTGCTCTTTGCTGATTTTCCTCTTGGTAAAATATTCAACAGCTTTCTATGAGAGCCACTCAAAGAACACTGTGCCCCTTTGGCACAGACTAGTAAACAAGTCCCACAGAGCTTAGAAGATTATCAGCTGCTGAGGAAGCAGACGTTTGACTGTGAGCCTGTAGACATACTCAGCAGGGAGCATAAAATAGGGTAAAAATAATTGTGCCAATGTGTCTGGTTGAGAAATTCAAAATTCCAGCAAGTGAGAAAATAAACAAACATATGAGATGGAAAATTACAGTAACATCAGAGTGAGGTGCTTTGTGGATGAGTTGCTTGAGAGTATATTTTTGCTGTTTGCAAAATTTTGCAGAGAGGAGCAAAAGAATTGTGTTGTGGATATATGACAGAAAAGAAGAAAAGTATGGGAAGGCTTATAAATGAAAGTTGAAACTGAAAGTATTATTTAAAATTATTGTAGATGGGAAAGAGAAAGCAAAATAATGACAYTGCTCTTCAATAGGTRTGAAGCAACACAAAAGKCAGTGAACTGATTTATGTCATTTATAYCAGTACTTGTATTTATCCTCCYTAAACTCTAACCCCAGTATGATAAGAATGACCTTATATAATTTATAAATTGTGAGAGGAAAAAAAATTAATGAACTAAAAATACTAAAGAAGCCACTTTAGGTTCTCATGTGTCTTGAGAAGATCTGTTCCATAGATTTTTCCTCATATCCTGCAAAAGGTGTGAGACTTTCCATGGCAGCACCTTTGAACCTCTAAACTTTSCACTGGAGTAGAGGAGAAGTGTGGAGCATGTGTTGTGCTGAGATCTCAGCTGTTAAAAGCAGGCATTTGTGAGGCTGAGGTTCCCAGGACATGGGTGGTGCCCAGGAGAAAGTTGAGGAGGGAGCAATGCTGTGGGAGTGCTATGCTGCCCTTGGCWTGCCTTTTGTAGTTKCARTGTCCCTGGAGYWTGAGSCTTTATGTTTTTCTCAACCCTAACYCTAAGGGTGCCCTGACTCCTAACTGGAGCATTAAAAGCAGCCATTTTCAAGGTGGTGGTGCCAAGSAGAAAGGTGAGGAGGCAGCACAAGGAAAGGTGTGAAGGCAGAAATGCTGTGACAGTGCCAGGCTCCCCCTGGCATCACCAACTCACAAATGGCTGCCTTTAATGTTCTGCTTAGGGTTAGTATTACACTGAGGGTTAGGGTTGAAGAAAACACAAAGCTCAGAGTTCCAGGGACACTGCAATTACAAAAGGCATGCCAGTGGGAGCATGGCACAGCCACAGCATTGTTCCCTCCACACCTTCCTCCTTGGCACCACCCATGCGCTTGCAGTCTCAGCCTGACAAATGACTTCCTTTACTTCTCTGCTTAGTATTGGGTCTGTGCCTAGATTAAGAGTTGAGAAAACCACAAAGCCTGGATCTCCAGGAACACTGCAAGCAGTATGCAGCAGAAGAGACTGAATTTTGAGATCTTCATGCTATTTCAATACTACTTAGTTGTATGATTATTCAGTTGGGATTTCCATACTCCTTACACTACTCACGAAATCTAATCCGTCTAATGTCGGGGGGAATAGTAGATTGTTTCCAGTGAATGGTGGCCCAAGGACAACATTTGTGTAAAGCCTCTGTGTGGGTCTGTCAGCATACTGTGATGGGGTATGAAGGCCAAAATACAGAATAGGTACTCTGAGGAACAGTGTGATCCAGAGGGTAGCTTGCAGACACATCTGGAGTTATACTGAGAAATTAAAGCAAGCAGATCTGGGCTTGCAGGCATCTTAGGTCCCTGTTTCGGTGGAATGGTATCCAACACTGTCATAGMAAAGAGCTAGAGCACATATGGTGAGMCTCAATATGTATGTCTGCTCATTTCAGTTGTGGAAGAAACCCAGAGCAGAAAGATGAGAAAATAAATATTATATGAAGAAACTGTAAAATGAGAAGTCAGATAATGTTTGAACAGCTTTGTTGCCTATTTTTACCTTATGCATACTCACTCCAGATTATCCATTCAACATTGATGAATATTCCCACAGATTGYCCACAGATTGTTGTTGCTGTGAGTTGCTTGATTTCCTCTTTTTTTCACAAGGAGCCTTGACTATGCTGACAGCTACTRCTCCTGTAGCACTGCCTCACTGCATTCTTTGGTATCAGTGTCCTTACATCCATAGGAAACAAATAAGTCTGAACATAAGATTCTCTTAGTTTTCTTTTCTTCACTGATTTMCCCTCTTTTTGCATGTTGCAGCAAGTTTCCCTCTACTTTTTGTGCCTACTATGTCTTTCATTGACCAGAAAGAGATGAAATACAAATACAAAAAAATGAACTTTTGTGTCATGCAAAATCCTCTTGTAGATTTTCTTCTCATTTGAGATAGATTTTGTATCAATTTTTTTTCTAAAACATTCTTGAAAGCAATGCACAAACATATTTGGGCTTATTTGAATTTATTGGAATCACCAATATATGGTGACATGGACTTACTGAAATGAATCTGACAAAGAGTCACATGACAATYAAGAGATTGAAGTATCTTTTTCATGTAGAGAGTCCAAGGGCTGTGACTGTTCAACCTGGAGAAGAGAAGGCTCAAGAGGGGACCTTACCTGTGTGTATAATCTTCTTGTGGAAGTGAAGGAAGATAAGGAAATCAGGATCTTTTCAGCAGTGCCCACTGACCGGATAAGAACCAAAAGGCACCAATGAAAAAAATATGAAATTGCATGTTGACAGAAGAAAAGTTTTTACTCTGAGGGTGACCAAGTGCACACTGCCAGGAGACCAAATGGACAGTTTTCTGGGTCACCAGTTCTACATGGCCCTGCTGGAGTAGGGCAATCAGATGATATCAACAGGTCCCTTCCAACCTGAACTATTCTATGAATGTGATTTTGTGTGGATCTTTTTGCTATTTTTTCTAGTTAATACTTGCCTGAAAATCAAATATCATTATTCTGTAATTATTTGTTAGCAAGCAATCTTTCTCTCTTGTAGTCCTGAAATGTTCTAAGTCTTTTTCTCCTCTCCATTACATCATATTTAGAGTTCCATGAGAATATTTTTCCAAACTAGTTCCATAATGTGTTTGTATCTACATCTCTTTGTTCAGGGAACTGATGTTAATAACCCCTATAATCCTCTAAATGTAGACATCAAATGCCACAAAATCATTAGCCTCATTAATTTGTACTAGCAAAACTACTTGTGAGTCCTGCATTAAGCTGGCTGTTAGAGTCCTTTCTGAAATAAACAATTGTCAGTAGAGGTTTCTCATCTCCACATTAAAATGATCAAATAATGTAACATATATGTGGTCCCTTCCCTTCTTGTACTCTTATCTCTGTAACTCTTCAGAACTTCTGTTCTTTGGGATCCGTATTGATGGGGAATTTACCCTCTCTGTTTCAGTCCACCTGTTTTACTAAAGAGAGTTTGAATATGTTACCATAATAGCAATAATTTACATGGGTATCTTTTGAGAACTAGATACATCAAACAGAAGTAGTTATACACAGGACAGTGGCTGACACTTTTGGTTTTCTAAAAGGTGCATAAAGTTTGCTACTACCTTCTAATCTTAAGTTATAKTCCAGTTTAAAGGAACTTGCTTCTCAATATTCCTTATCATTATATTTTTTTAAACAGAGAAATAGGATTCCACAAAAAAAAATCTCTCAAATGCTCAAATAATATTCTGATTTTTGATTATTCTATCAAATATATTCTATATATACCATATATACAGGTAATTTTATACAGCTGTGACTCAAGTAGTGGTGCAGATGAATGATCATCTGTAGTTCTGATTGTTTTAGGGTTTCACACATTTCCCAGTGCATCCATTCTGTGCCCTCCATAGTATTTCTGGGATGGTGAATAAGGACTGTTTTGCACATTTCTTTGATCAAGAACTGAGGTTAACTCAGCTTTACACAGAATTTGAAAGCAAATCTGGATGGCTCTAGGGTTTATTGGTTTTTTTGGGTTTTTTTGGGTGTAGATTTCTGTAGTAACTTCTTCATTTTGTTACAGAGATTATGGATTTTCAGAACAATTAAGCATATGCTGGAAGAAAAAGGAGCCACTTATACCATATTTGCTATGTTGTTTCTAACATCAAAATAGCAGTTAATGAATTTGAGTAGCTGAATAYTKGATGTGAAACTGGAGTTTCTGAAACTATTCAGGCTTTCAGAAACATTAACACTTACCACTCCCTCTATCCAAAGCAGAATAACTTTGACATCAGTAGTTCCACYCCTTCATCTCCACAGCCTATTTACACATCTTTGAAAGACATTTAAGGTAATTCCAGTTACCCCATGACTGAAATTTGAGAAATGTCAAGGTCAACTACATATGCAATCACACGAAACAAAAATTATTTGCATGTATTACATGAATTTTGGTCTTTGATATAATCACARGTTAAAATAAGAAACACATGAAAGATCAACATGAAATATTTTCAYATGTCAAATAGAACACCAATGGAGAGTTATTTTCATTATCTTCAAAATATGTCCACTGTCAGACTTTAACATGGTTTTATTTATCATATAAACTTGGAATAAATTGTATTTCTTACTCTTATTTTTATAAAAAAAGAAAAAAATATCTGTGATATTGTGTTGGTTATTACATATATTGGAATTATTCACTCATGTTCTTATTCTCATGACACAGAAACAAGACTCATTCTAYAGGTCAATATCCAGAATGAAAAAGCATGAAGGAATTTGTTCCTTTATCTGATCATACAAGTGGGACAAGCTAARCAGAGTATCACCAAACTGAATGGTAGTGATAACCACTGGTGGGGATAAGGAGAACATGAGAGGTTTAAATGATATACTAAATAATAAAAAGGAAAAGAAACATATAACTTTGGAAAAAAATGATCAAGAAGTCAARTTGTAACTTAATTTGTAATAACAGATAAGAGTTTTAGGGTCTTTGTGCCTGTTGATTTATCTGAAGTAGGCTCCCCCCTTGCTTGGAACCATACAGAAGAAGTCAGTCATCTAAATGTGTGCTGTGGTGCAGTAGAACAGATGTTTTATTTCAGTGTCCTAAGGCTCCTGGGACTCAGCATGTGCAACTCAGCTTCCTGAATTAAGATAACCTGTCATCAGCTCGTGGAGGGCTTTTCAGTACAGTCAGGCTTTCTGATGTGGTCTGGGAAGATATATTCTGAGATACTGATCTACTTTTATACTTGGCTGTCTAAAAATAAATAAAAGTAGATTTAATCTAAATGAAAATATTCTATATTTCAGGAATGTAAAGGATCTGCTTTGGAAAAGGAGACTTTGATCTTCACTGAAATGTAAGTTTACACTTATAATATGTCACAAAATATAGTTTCTATAAAAATGAGAAAGTATACAGGTTTAACTTAAAAATGGAAACTGTTAAGGKTGTCTTTCTTTTTTTCTTTCTCCTTCTTTATTTCTCTTTCTTTGTCAGTAGTCCTTCAATAAACATAGAATAACAAAAAATTTGTCATTTTTTCATAGTTTCACAGTTGCTTCGGTTACACAGGACTCAATGCCAAGACCCTGCAGTATGACTTGTACCTGAACATTGAATTAGGAACAGAAATTACCAGCAGGTTTCCTTCTGTAGTCAGGTTGTCCTCCTGTCCTTCACAGTATCTCTCTGCTAATATTCATTCTTTCCTTGTTTTTCTTCTTTTTCTTCCTGACTTCCCTTTTATTACTGTCCTGAATGTTAATGTTATGAGAATGAAGTGTCTAAAACTTTGATTACTCAACAGCGTTCACCAAAATTAAGCAGCACTGCAGTATGTGCTCATAACATTATTGTCAATGGCTGCTCAGTTATAAATTTACTAAAAAAGAGATTAAATAGTGCTTTCAGACAGTATTTTTGCAATTTTTTGAACTGCTATATAAATGTATCTATTTTTCATTTCTGTTTTCTGCTACAAAGAGAGATTAAATCTGAATCATATTTTTAAAAAKAAATTGATTCATCAGTAGTCTAAGTGTTTGGTTTCTTTTATGACACAGTTGGTTTTAGACTCTTCATTTGGCACTGAATCTCTAGATCTGTTAAACTGAGCATTTTGAATTCTGCAAATTCTGTGTTCCTCCAAGGGTATCATTTCTGTTTGCAAATATTTCCCCTTCCCCCCCGCACCCCAAATTGTCCTGCCTTTTTATTTTTGCTCTTAAAGGAAGTCAGGGGAAGTGACAATGCAAATAGAGCACTGTGTCTTGCAGATGAACACAGTGTCAGGACATGCCATCAGCTGTGGGGCCCTCAGCTGCTCATTCTTCTGCTGTTTTACWTCATACTATTCCTTGACTGTACTGTTTTTCTTCATGGAGCTGTAAGAGAAGTGGATGGAAGGATGATTCTGGTTCTTCTTTGAAGTCTTTCCACCCATCAGAGGCATTATGAACATACAACATTGTAAAAATATTGTTTCCTGATGGCACTTGCTCTGAATTTCTTAATGCATTCTTTGAAAAAATTGYTCTGGTAATTTCTTTATGCTACCAAACACAATTTCCAAATACAATGTCTAGAGAATCAGGAATCAGCACTGCAGGATCTCTCTCTGTTACTTTGCCAGCCTATGGATTGGCAGCAATGGCTTGAATCTAACTTCAAATTAAGTTAAATCCTTCTGATCAGTGAAGTAATGTCTACATCAGGAGTTAATTGTCCTAGTTGCACTTTATAGTCAATGTAATCAATATCCTCTCTTTTCAGCTGGAAGTGAATCTAAATAAAGTAATATGAGCTCTGTATCCAATGTCTCTTTCTCCTTATTGGGGTGAAGCAAGGTTAGCAAGCTAGCTCACATGAAGGAAGTTAGAATTAAGTGATGTGAATCCTACCAAATCTGTCAGCTGGATTTTTTTGTGGTGTTGCACAAAAAAATGTGCAGTTGCCTTGCACATTGCACTGCTGGTTCTGAGGCTCCTACAGGTGACTAAACAGAATATTTGTCCCTTTTGTGCAAAGAAAATCAAATGAAGGGAGCAGAAGGAATAGGAATGACTATGACTTGWGTCCTGAGACAGTAAGTCAGTAAATAACATTCAGCTGTCATTTAGGTAATTAAATGAAATAATTTGCTGTCCAGAGAAATTATTAATTAATTAGATTTTTGATGTGTTAGGTTGATCCAAGGCTTGTAGGAATAACCAAAGTGTACGGAATTTGCACAGTATTGGAAAAACTCCGAGTCTTTGTTCACAGTATTCTACAAACACACAAACATGTGCTTCCCTCTCAAGCACATGGGCTGTATCAAGGGGAAAGCATTGCCTGCTGTGTACTTGGAAGATCCAAACTGCAGCGGCAGAATTTTGAAATATGGAGAAAGCTTCTGATCAAAACAAAAAGCTTTAATGGACTGGTAATCTTCTTACCATTAATGACAAAAGTCCCTCTTAATTAAAGACTGCCCAGTTCCAATCAAGCATAATATCAGAATAATAATATATGTCTTGAGACATATGGATATGGGTAGAGGAATACCAAATGCATCCCTACCTTGATATAGAACTGAAGAGAGGAGCTATATATGTTTGCATTTGACACTGTTAACTATCCTTAAGCAATATTTACAATAGCTTTTAAAAAGTGCTKCCATCAGGAGGGAAAATATGATGCCATCTGTTTACCTCACACAAGCATGTTGTTTTGTGCAAACTAGAGATTATGGATATTATAACTGACTTGACAAGCCAACACCTGTTTGTTTCTACAAATACCAGTACTGAAGCTTGCACACACTCCCACAGACACAGAGGGGCTCTCTGAAAAGTGAACTCATGCTGAACAAGAGCAAATGAAGACAGATTAAGTACTGGTCACAGTGTAATCTTYATCTTCCCTTACAGATATAAAAGTGAGTCTGTACTCCATCTTCTTAATTTATAATAATTTCAGTATGATTACCACGACTTTCAACTTTTTAGTTATCTTGTATGTTATGCTCATTTCTCACCACCACAGCTGTTGCTAAGATGTGCAAGGGCAGAAATATCATRGTGTAGAAATTGGAGACTGAACAAGCTAAGAAACTTGATGCTTTGGCTGTGTAGTGCTCTGAGGCCTCTAGCAGCAGGGCATCGAGATGTGGAGCTCCATCAGCAGATTCAAAATCCGTGTTTGTGAAAGCAAACTCACAAAGCAAGTGGCTACCTACCTATCTGGAGTTTGTGTATTATATAGATGTATTTTTATCATCAATTTTAAAATTGCAGCCAGAAAGATGTTCCAAGCTATCAGTAATTTTAAGGGATGAGACCAAGGAAAAGCAAAGCACCATGGAGAAAGCTGATTCCATAGCAAATGATCAAAGAAATGAGGAAAAGGTAACTGTAATACAGTGCCTTTAGTCACATATTTTAAATGCACAGGAATATATGAAGATGAAGATGAACTCACAGTAGAGAAAACATCAGAGAACTGAGCTGGGTCCAGCTGGTATGGATCTGGCAGATCTTGTTTGTACTCCCTGTTGTGTTCCACCAGTTGGACATCACTGTGGTACAGAGCAGAAATAGAAGAAATCAGCTGTGCATTTGAAGGAGATAAGTTTTAAATTATGGGCAATTCTACCCTTTCCCCCTCTACCCCCTTGTTATTTGGTCATGGYGGACACAGGTATGAAACCCTTATAAAACATATAGTAGTTAGGGGGAAGTTGAGGACAAATGAAATGAACAGGAATGAATCTTTTACCMTCCAGAGAGATTAGATTTCATTATGCTGAGATGTTTCTCCCATAATGACTGCATTTGTTATCCTGTACAATGAAAACCATCTGTAATGCTCCACCATGCAAATGCTGGGCTGGGACTCTGTGCCACAGGAAACAGGCCAGCATTTCTACAGTGACTTTCCACTTTGTCTTACTTGCTCACAGGTTTTTTCTATTTCTTTTATTAAGGAAGCTTCTATCCACCATTGTTCAGCAAATAGGAGCTCGTCAAGTGCATCATCTTCAGCTTGATAGAATTGATTCAGGTGCTGAATTATATACCAAGTAATTGGAATGACCTAACAGAGAATGTGCCTGCATTTATAAATAGGATCTGAACTCAAATAACATGTAGGAAAGTAATAAACTAATCTCCAGATTTTCTGGTARAGTCTCATTATCAGCATCCAACATCACCTTGATTGGGTTGCTCCCYGGGCATGAAATTCAATTTATTACTTTTCCTTTTAAATAACAAGCTATTCTATTTGGCTTAGTCAGGGTTTTGTAAGTGAAAGATTTTGGGACCTGTTTTACAGAGACTGAGATTGTTTCACTATTCTATTACTTTTTGTGTTGTAGCATGGCATGATGACATTGGAAAATTGGTAATTTTTTAAAGGTTAGCTTTCCAAGTTTCTATTGTCAGACTCCCTTTATGCAGAAGATTTTCCCCTGAAACTCCCCATATAATGATGTATTATTGGCTTTTCACGATACATATTGAGTATTATCAATTTGAAATTTTCCTATTTCTCAAGTTAAAAAAATTTTTTATTTTCAATGTTCAAAACTTTTCCTTCGTTATTGCTTTATTACTATAATTCAACATATGAGATTTGAGAATAGTTATTCAAAAAGATATAAGGTGATTGTAGGTTGGATGAGAAGTTAAGGGCTAAGAAATGACCATACCTCTATATTTTGTTTGTATTTGGCACTTTGCTTTAGTTGTCTTAGRGASACCTTTTTCTGCAAAAGAGAATGAGATGTATCACTTTAGTGAATGCAATATAAATGATTCGGGAATGTATCGTGTGCTTTTGTGTGGACAAGTGTAGGACCTACAAATTTTCAAGATGCAGTCTGATATTTTTTTTTCTCCTGATTTTTTGGGTGTGCTATGTTTAGATGAGATGCCAGAACAATGGAYCAGGGTTCTGGAGAGATGCTTGCACTTGTTTGACTTCCATAATTTTCTCACCTTTTTAAGTCTGAGCAAGTTCTTGAAATGCTGTCAGGAAAAAAAAATGTCCTTCTCTCTAAGTAACATAATCATCTGGCCATGTCACCCCAATCTGTTCTGTGCCAGCCATGGCTGTGAGTGATAATTGCTTTTTTCTAATCTCCAGCTGCTAAAAATTAAGTGGAGTAAATTTTGCACAGAAGGAGGATCCTTGACAGACATGAGTCCCTAGAGCTCTAGACTATCAGCAAAACTGCAGTCTGAAACTACAGATAGTGGCTAAACTTAAAATGTTTATTTGTATGGTCTAGACAGTCTCAAGGTTGACTTTGAGTTTTGTTAATATCTCAATTTGAAAGTGTATCYGAATTAAGGTTGAATCCTCTTTTTTGAATGGAAGTTACAAGAATATTCAGGGTGAACTTTTATAATTATGGGGCTGACTCAATGTGATTTAWATTTTCATATATAAAAAACTTATATTTTATATACATATATATATAAATAAAATATTTATTTATCAACCAAGAATTATACCAACAATTCTTCTTTATACAATCAAAAAGGCTTTCCAAAAAACTTGAACTTCTGAGTGACAATGTGGAAAAGAAGTCCTAGGTCACTGAGTCACTTTCAAACATTGCAAGTGGCTACTGCATTGCCATAACAGAAATCAACCTGCACCCCTCCTGGAGGARTATAAAGCTTGTATAAGTGGTGGAACAACAACGTAGTAACAGGAAGTGTGAATTCATTGGATACCTACAGAGGGATTTATTTCCTGTGCCTTTTTTTTTTCTTGCAACACATTGTTAATTTTCCCATGCAAGCATTCTTAAGACTCCACAAGCTTGTTTGCATTGAAATTTAACCTGAGTAATCTTATTTTTTTCCCTGAGAAAATAGTTACCCCATTTTTTGTCTCAAAGGTGAAAATAGYGTCTTTCAGTGCTTCAGCAGGCAAAAACATTCTGAAGAATAACCTGCTAAGACTAAGATACAGAAATGTTTGGATACTGTGCTGCTATACAGGGCCTGTCAAAACMCTTAAATCAGTGATTCTTCCCAGCMCCACTCCTGCAGAGGGGCACCTGGAGTCAATTAGTTCAGATTAAGAGGAAAGAATAGATRCAGGCTCTGCCCTTGCATGGTAGATGGGATGAAGAGGGTTTATTTGTTTCTTTTGACTTATAGCTGAAAAGAATAGCGGTTTTTTCCATGTGTGACTAGGAACTGTCAAACCATGGTAATTATTTTATTTATCTGGGCTTGTAGGGTTCTGTTGAGTTTAAGGGTCCTTTGGATGTGGCTGTAGAAAGCAGTGGAGAGGAGGGTTCTGCACTAACGTTTTGCCAGCCAGTTTTGATTTTACTAAATGAGAGAATGCATACAGTTTAAGACAGATGGCAGTTCTTGACACATGAAGAATAAAACTAACATTGAAGGGCACTGGGGGGCTCTGTGTGTGGTCTGTTGATGTTTGTGATGTAAAGTATGTTAAGGTTGTTGCTGTTTTAAGGCTATATCTCTAGGTCTTATAAACTGATGGAAATCTGTGGTTCTGTTAATTTTTATCTGCCTAGTAATTTCTGAAATTTTCTAATTGAAGATCTTTATCTTGTCTTTACTGTTATGACATTTGATTTTTGATAGATTTTGGGTTTCTTCTCCGTTTCATACAGAATATTTCAGTTCCTCAATCAGTTCTGCAAATAGTGTGGGAAGAGCCAGTGTTAAACAATACTCCTACTTACAGTATTAATAATCTTAGTGTAAAAAATCTGCCTGAGAAACCCTTAACATTAAAATATTAATCATACTTCTACCAAAAGGTAGGTGTTCCCTCCTAATGCTGTGAGTACGCCTGGGATGAGCAGAATTATCTTTACTCTGCATAGTTGTGAACTCCAAAATGAAATCTATTTTTTTCAATCTTTCAATCCTGTATTACCAGATGTTGCAATATTTTGTTTACCAGGGTGTTTAAAACTATGTCTAACAGAAAATGAGATGGATGGTTCTAAAGAGGGTGAAAAGAAAGAACTAAAAAAGACCATATATGCTAGGATGTGCATGAAATGTTGTTTTTATCAAATTATGTAAATATTTTTCATGTGTAATTCTTTCTTGATAAATCTTCACCTAAAGTGGATGCTTGTGAGATTGAAATGTTTTTTAAATTTAAGAATTTTTTATTTCTATTTATAAATTATTTTTAAAAAAATCATAACCCCAAAACATAGTCAAATCATGTAATCTATTTTGAGTTAAAAACACTCCAGTTTAGCTCAACCCATATTAGCATTAATATAAGATAGTGGTTGAATATTTTCATTTTCACCATTTATAAATTCAATTCAGGGATATTTTTATTGTTATAATAATTCGAGTCATGTCAGGGATAGATAGAAAAAGTCTTAGTGTAGATTTAGATATTAGGATATGCAAAACCCATTAATTTCTATTTTTAAACTCCATTTTATGAAGATTTTTTTTTCTGGGGTTCATTGTTTCTTTACATTTTAAATGTAAGTCTGGTTTCCCAGGTATAAAGTAACTTGACTGTGAGAAAATGATTATTTTCATTTTGTTACTTATATTCTATCAGCTTTAATTCCATCCAAATACAACAGTATTTTTTTGAAATTCTATTTCCTACAAAATAGTGGATTTCATAAATAAACACTAATCCTGAATTAAATCCTGAGAAAATATTGRGTTATTTTAAATGAAAAAATATCCTTAAATCTTTCTCAAAAGCAAACAGTCTTTTTTATTTTAGGATTAAATAYATCTTCCAAAGCCCTTCTTTTGTTCCTAGTGCTGTTTGTTTGATTTGCATCAGCTATGGAAGCATAATTACCAGTTCTGSAAAACAGTGTTCATGGTAACATTCAGCCAAAGCCTGGAATGGCAAATGAGAAAAGCCAAGGATTGATGAAAACTCCTGACATGTGTCAGTCTCTGCCYTATTACTGAATTATTACAACAAAAATCTTGCTGGTGCAAATAATGAATAGAAGAAAGATGAGTGCCTGGGTGTCCTTTCAAAAAGGGTAGTGAGCCTATTCATACTGTTATAATAATATAAGCAAATAATYGCTGACACCTTAGTTAAATCTGACTATAAGATTTTCAATCTGCGATAATTAATAATATAATTAGGATATCACTAGAAGGAAAGATGAGCCCGAGACAGGGCTTTTTTTCCCATAATTAGTCAAAATTGATTAATTTCACCAACTCATTCTGGTCCTGAAAATGAAAGCTGAATAGTTTTTGGAGACTAACAAAAGGGCTGAATCCCTGCTTTGAGAAGAGAGCATACCTCGGTCATACGAAATGTTTTCCATGTAGGAACATGGGCATACACATATTATGAGAAACAGAAAAATGATACTAAAATTGAAGATACCATTGTTTAACCCCAGTGACTAACCAAACACCACTTTACCCATGGTGGGATGGGGAAGAGAATTGGAGGGGTAAGAAGGAGAAAACTCGTTGGTTGAGATAAAGACAGTTTAATGGGACCTGTGCAAGMAAAGCAAARCMAAGGAATTCAYTCTAGACTTCCCAAGGCTGGRCAGCTGTTCAGCCATCCCCAGGAAAGCAGGGCTCTGTCATGCCTAACAGTTACTTGGGAAAACAAATACCATCATCACTCTAAATTTCCTCTCTTTCCTGCTTCAATTCAGGAAGGACATTGAGGTGTTGGAGCAAGTCCAGAGAAAGGCAATGATGCTGGTGAATGGTCTGAAGCACAAGTTTTACAAGGAGCAGCTGAGGGTTTTTAGGAAAGAATGGATGTGGAACTTAGTGACRTAATCTAATTGACATGGTTGTCTTTGTTCATMGGTTGGACTCAATRATCTCACAGTCTTTTTTCCAACCTAATTTGTTCTCTTATTTTGTGATTCTTCTCTGGGTTCTCTTGCTAAGCATGATGTAATTTATTTTAAGTATCTGCATGGTCAGGTAGGTTTAACTGTCCTGTATGTGTCCCCTCCCAAATCCCCGTGCGCCCCCAGGTTCCCAAACACAACATTCATGTGTATCAGATCTCCCTCAATAGTACTTTCCATAGCCTCAGTTCCAACCTCTCACCCAGGATCCTTGTCCCATTTTTTCACCTCTGCCATGCTTTGTTTCTTTGGATTTAAGGCAGTGGCAGGGCAAAGCCTGCATACAGCACGGTCTAGAGACATAGGAAAATGAAAATCCATTGAAATTCTTTAACAGATGCAAACACAATTTGCACACAACTAAGTGACCCAAATCCAGCAGCATCCTAATGATATTCAAGTTTTGATGTGTGGGTTTGTTTCTTTCTTTTCACTCTTTCCYTCACCCTGGTAACAGCTACAACAAGCAGGTGGAACTTCTGACTCTACTTGCAGTAGTGTTCAGTGCCAGGCTGGATGGGGCTTTGAGCAGCCTGGTCTAGTGAAAGTGTCTCTGTCCATGGCAGGTGGGTCAGAACTAGAGTATCTTTAAGGTCCCTTCCTACCAAAACCAYTCTGTGATACATTGTGAARTGATAACTTCTGGTTAAGAAAGATTCAATTAAATCTGATCCACTGCTCTGAGAGTGAGGGGAAAGTATATGCAAATTGAGTTTAGTAACAAAGCACAATATGGAAGAGTTAGAGACAATTCTTCGCTTTTGGTCAGTTTTTCAAGACAAGCTCTTAGATATCAATTGATCTGAAGCTTTCCTTGCACATGCACACACAGTTCATTTGACAGAAGTGTTTGGAGCACAGAACATTTAAGCCTAAATGACTTCMAAAGTTCATGATAGTGTGAGCGAGTAAAAATTGGTCTTTCCTAGGGAAATTTGGACAAATTTTTGGTAAACACTGTCATCAGCTCTGTACTTTAGAATAATGACAGATGTCTTTGCATTGCTAAGATAGCTTTCTTGTGCTAATACTGTTATCTGAAATATGTTACACAGGAAAAACAAATAATGTCCATGAAGTCAAAAGCTCATTGTTTTACAACAATACACTTCAAATTATCCCTTTTGTCTAGTTCTATGGGAATAAGATATGAAGYTTCCTCCAATTCAATAACATATTCTTTACAACTAAGCTCTGCTACTGGATATATGTGATGCTTTCATTGTTTCACAGGGAATGGTTTACACTAGGCTTGAAATTATATCTTTGTTGAAAGCATTTGAAATTAACATAATGGACGTAGCAAGAAATGCAGATGGATTGGTGAGATGGACTTTGGTTTTGAATAAACGGCATTTGTAGGCTTTTTGATCTCAGATACCTTTCAGTTAAGCTGAATTTCTATGCAAATTTTAGGAGTTTTTAAGATCTCATCAATCTGGCTAAAGTGCAAATTCTACTATTAGTCAAAAAAACCCCCTAACATAGAAATGGGTCAATAAATGGGTCTTTTGCCTACTGTTTCTAATTCAAGTGATTGTGAATGTTGGCTGGCAACCAGGGCCATTCCAGAGTTCCAGTGGTAAAACCTGCACCAGAATAGACCCTGCCCACACACAGAAATRTCAGAACTATTTAGCTTGTCAGTCCTAATTTCTCTCCGTGTTTGAAATCATCTCCTGTAACCGACCTGCTGATGAAGCATATCACCCTTCAGCAAACATGYTCATTCCAACAGAATAGTCTTTCTCATTGCRCTTGCAAAAYGATTTAAGATGAGGGTCTTAATGTGTTATGCCTCCCTGAAACCTTAACTGCTGTTCCTATCACTTGAGAACTGGAGTTTATATCAGATGAAAAAACATGCCACTCTCCTAACTCCAGGTTTTTGGCTGTGCATCTGTCATGGTTTAACCCCAGCTGGCAGCCAAGTACCACAGAGCTGCTCACTCACTTCCCTTCTGCCCCCATGGTGGGATGGGGAGGACAGTCAGGAAAGAAAAGAAGACTCAAATTTAATAATTATGGCAAAGTCAAATATAATAATGATAGTACCAGCACTAATAATTATAATAAAAGGGAGAGGGAAAGGAGACAAAACCCAAGAGAAACAAGTGATGCACGCTACAATTTCTCACCACCCCCTGATGGAGGCCCAGCCTCCCCCTGAGCAGAGATCATCCCTCTTCAAGTTAACTCCCCACAGTTTATATGCTGGACACAATGTATAGTATGGAATATTCATTTAGACAGTTTGGGTCATCCTTCCTGGTAATGATCTCTCCCAGCTTTTTGTGTACCTCCTTGCCAGCAGAGCATGAGACACTGAAAACTCCTTGCCTCAGGATAATTACTAYTGAGCAGCAGCTAAAGTCTCAGTGTGCTATCAACMCTATTCTCCCACTGAATCCAAAACACTGCATTGTACCAGCTCCTMAGAAGAAAATGAACTCTGACCCAGTCAAAACCAGAACAGCATCCTGATGAATTGGGTCTTCTATTGCTGCACACTGGCTACAGACTGGTTAATCATTTCCATTAAGAAGATTTTCCAGTATGTCTTACACAAAGTCTCAAGTTCACTAAAACCTACTGAAACTGCTGTGGCTTTTAGAAATAAATTAATTATTCTCTTAAAAATAATTTGTTGGCTCCCAGTGATCTGTTGATTGAAGACTCAGGACTATTTCTGTGATCCTCAGATATTGCTGAAATTAGCCTCCATACCTCAAGACATGTTATTTTTGTTACGAGCCCCACTGAAACCACAAGTTAAAAACAGCTTTTTATGATATCCAAAATAGATTCATGGTCAGATTCATGGTCTTATATGTTGAATTTTTTTCCCTTTTTTTTTAATGTGTAGTGCAGATGACTTGTAAAGAGTTAGGTGCAAGGTCCTTTGAAGTGATTTTTCCAAAGTGCATCACTAGTGCCCTGTCGATAAGATGTTTCAGACTGCTGGCTAYATTTTTTCAGCTTATGCTTTATATCAGCAGATTTCAGCATGATTGTAGTAGCTGCTATGAATCTGTGTTGCATTTACCAGGGACATTTTAAACTGATAGCAGAGGCGTCTTTTGTAAGGAAGTCCTCATTTGGTCTGTAAGATAAGTTTCTACTTACAACCAGCCTCTGTACTTTTGGGGCTGGTTTTGTGTGGTTTAAAAAAATAGATTCTTTTTTAGGTGTTTTGATATAACTGATTTCATTTGTCACAGTTTCCTTATTTGGAAAAAAGTCTCAAAATAATAYGATCACATTTAGCTTTCATGCTAACATTTTTCCATGAAATGCATCAGGGTAATTTATTCTATAAAAACTTRTTTATTAAGCTTTCAAAACTAAGTATGAACTGCAGATGAAGTGTAGCAGAGGATAGCACTTTTGTTTGTACAAAAAGATCAGAAATGTGATAAGAAAGTACATTTTATCTTCAATCTAATTACCAAGATAGAAGAATRAAATCTTGATTGAATACATGCTGAGTTAAGTCTTTGGAGCAGAAAACTACCTTTGTTTTTGTGTATTAGTGCACCTGTGAGTCCATTCAGTTAATTTTCCCATCTTACCACTTATCAGTAAGTGGAAGACCATGTGATAGATGAATTTCTTTGCAAAAAGGCATCCACCTGATTTGCCTTTGGAAACCAGGAAGCCAGACTCATTCCTTGGGYAATTATTTTCTAATTTTCTGTCCAACAGTTAATACAGCCTTTTTCCAGCACGAAGGACACTCTTCCCAGCCACCACGTGTGAGAGTGCATGTCTGCACATGTGTTGTTCTTTAGGTCATGGGAGGAAAGTAAGAGATTTTGAATTTGGCCTAGGATTTTAAGCCACTAAACCTGTCTTCTCTGAAAGATATTATGAGCTATGAATAGCTAAGTACACTTCAGTATGTACATTATTASTCTGTTTCCTTCCTTTTTAAGTCAAGTGGCTCTCAGCAAGCTGAAGATACTGAAGGAAAAGAACGTAATTATCTTTTAAACCTATGAAGAAGGAGCTAGGAATGGCTTTGATGTTTTGTTGTGGCTTTAAGTAGGACCGAGACAAGCATGTGTTTAAACTCCCTAAAGTTCTGTCCCCACCCCTCCTCCTCCCCTGAACTCATAACTCAAAATCCAACCTTCCAGGGAAAAGAAAGAGCCCTAGCTATGTACTCAATTGCTGGAGTTGGATAGATAAATACTCCAGTTGGTTTTCAAGGTGTCAAGCAAATATTTTTGTGTTTGAATGTCTCTAGCTCAATGGCAAAGMCTTTTGTTCCAGCCACATCAAGTCTGCTGTTTAGGGACGTGGTTGGAAATGGAATAAGGACCTCCATCATAAAACYTTTGACTAGTTTAACTTTCCTAGTGTTCCACGGTGTTTCCTTTTTTTTTCCCTTACCATTTCCTTCTGCAGTTATATCCTGAGATGCTCTTCCATCCTCTTCTCATTCTGGTCACTCTTTACCATTATTAATGATCCTGGATGATCCTGTTACTTTCTTTCAGCTTCATTCCAGGATTTTAACAGGAGGATGAACTGATTCTTTTATGTTATACTTCMATGTATTAGAATAATTATTCAGAGACTAAATAGCTAAGATATTTTCAGTAACTGCAACAGTAGAACCATCCAAATTAAAGAGGAGGCAGCTGCATCTTAAAATTGAAGACATTTACTTTATGAAGTACCAGGCTTACAATACCATGCAACTTTGGTAAATAAAGCAACCAGTAAACCTTCATCAGTTATATGCTGCCATTTGCTATARATTTCTTTAGGCTTTTTAAACCTCTCATCTAGCAGGAAAGACTCTATAATCTTAACATTCTCTTTTGAATACAAATGYTTATAAAATATCCTGGAACATAGAAAAGGAAGAAGATAATAAAAGAGGCAATGAAAATCAAGTTTTTTTTAATAAATAATAGATTCTAAAACTAAACACATTTTAGCAAAAGCCTGACTGTTGCATATATTTTAATGACAGAGATCTGCTTTTTGCTGTAGAATATTGGCTGTTAGACACTTCATTATTCCAACTCAGAATGCCTTCCAACATTTTAAGAAAGACTCTTTGCTGCCTTTGGATAAATCAATAATTATTTTGTATTRTCATAAATATGAAATAAAACCAGTATTATGATTTTTAGAAAGACAAGTACTTTGGAAAGCTCTTGATGGCTTTAATCCTATTCATTTTGACAGAAGTCTCCAAGGTGATTTAGGGGACAGTTAGATTTACAGTACTTTAAAGAGTGCATATATTCTCAGGATGGATGTGGAAGGACTCAGATGAATCATAGGTCTATATAAATTTTGCTACCTGACAAAATAKATGTATGCAATTTTCAGATAATACCCTCATCTCCTTCAAACTCACTATATAACTGCAAGGTAAAAATATATAAGAAGATGTAAACTCTGATGAGCTGGGTAGAAGCTCTGGGTTRCTTCCACATTAACACATTGCTGTAAAGGGACCTTGATTTATTTAGATTGCTAGAACTTGCAGAGGGCACAGGAAGAAACAGCATTCAGGATATGAAGTGTCTTTTAGGYAGAGAATTGCTGCAATGACAAATGGTAACACAAACAGTACTGTTGTTGGTGAACTCTACAAATCTGCAACGTCCCTCACCTACTAAACAAGACTTACGTTAAAATAGTGTAAAAATAAATAAAAAAAATCCCCAGCTCTTTGACAACTCATACCTTAATAGTGCTCATGCTGGGAAAATCAGCAGTGTAATCTTAATTCCTGCATTTATTTTATTACAAAATTATATATTTTGTCTTTTTCTGGCTTTCTAGATAAAAATAATTTGTTCCTAAGGTCTGAGCCCACTGCAGAAGTTGTACTCAGTTAATCCAAACGTCTCCCTTATTTATTTTATTTTCTCCACTTACTGCATCCTACTAAATCATGTTGAAATGTATTTCAGCAAACATAACTTTAATTGGCCTATAGAAAACTGAATCTTAATCAGTGAAGGAGGCATAGGCAAGAGACATCTGAAATAATTTTTTGAGTCTTATTAAAAGGGAGAAATGATTWACGTTGATAGTGGCTAAGTCCTTGCTGCAATGGCCATTTTACTACTGACTCATTTAAGCACTTCAGTCAGCTAATTGGCCTTTACAGATTAATTAGTAAGTRTGAGTATTATAAATGAGAGAGGTCCTTTTCAGCAAAGTGAAGATCGTCAGTGCTTAATATCTATGGAAAGATGGGGGGGTTAGGAAAGTATCAGTTTCTCATGGAAAAAAATGCACTATGCTGTCACACACAAAAAGGTGTTTTGTATCTCTCCAGAACTGATTAAGCTTAATTTGTGACCAAGGATATTCATTAATTATCWGAGAAAGTCTCACTGACTGCCAAAATGCAAAATTCTTATTAAAAACATCAGAATCCTGTATCAGAAAATACCTCATGTGTGCAATGTGGCAGATGAATGACACCAAACTTGAGCTGCACTGGAGGGAAAAATAATCTATGGCCACTGCTGTAAGAAACTTTGGGCATGCTGATTTTTTAAGTCATATACAACTACAGAGAATTTCTTTAAGCAGAAAGGAAAAATCTCATGACACTTTTGCTGAAAAAAGGGTGTTGCAAATGTGAAATCCCTATAACCTTTAAAAAAGAGAAATTGTCACTATATTTGTGGAAAATATAATGTCATTACTCAGTAATAGATTCCCAAATCATACCATTWCTAATTCCAACCAATTAATTGAGAATCTTTATTCCAAAAAGCTTATTTTCTAAATTCTCAAATAARTCAGAGAAAGAAAATTTTATATAAATGGGAAAGCCAGACCTAGTGAAATTGTGGGTGAGTGGARGGTTTGATTATCTACTGACATAGTAGGGCCCTCCATTCTGTGAGCTTATTTTTATCAGTGTAGATCTTCATATATGAGAAAGAAAATAARATATACATTTATTTTATGTCATTTATTTTGCTAGAACAGTATTKGTTGTTAGGTGTTTATGGATATAGTAGCATTGGTGCTTTATGCAAATATTATTTTTTAGGCTGACARGAATAAGAGTTAGGATTTTGGAACTACTAAAATATAAGAAAATACTAGTCAAGACTATTAGGCAATTGATATGCAAATCACATATACAGTAGAAATTACATTCAAGTAAACATGATTTTGGTCAAAGGTASAGAGCAAGAATAAATAAACCTTCTGCAGATAACTGATACCTATTCAGTCTCATGTTATAAAATGGGAATTTTTTTCCCCAGAATTCTCAGATCTGTGGAGGGGAGCTGTAGAAAACAAAGAAGACATTAGGAAGTGAACACTGATGGACACCAATTATTCCTATTTGAACTGCAGTTACTTGTGASATTTTATTGCCTCCTTTTTATTGCATTGATTCAGATGCAATGTTTTCCTCTTCAGCCCACATTACTTATATTGCCTTAATTATCTGCACAGTAAAGACTTTAAACTAGAGAAGAATGGGTGGTCATCTATTTGGTAAACATCCCTTGATGTATAAAATATATATTCAATGCTTTAGTTCACCTTTAAATAACACAGACTAGAACTGAGACTGGACCTGCTTGTAGATACAGAAAAAAAAGGAATGAGGGTCTAAAACAGTTCTCACCAGAAATCTCAAGTTTAGTCAGTCATGGAAATTGCTGTTAACTAAAAATCAGTGATTTTTATTCCCAAACAGTGAAATTGTTTGCAGCTAGCTTTTCCTCAGTATTTCTTAGTTCATCTTTCCTTCCTCCAGAACCCTAGGACAGTTGCAGAGTGAGATCAAGAATTCCTGCAAGCAGCAGAATGCACAATTAAATCTTTACTTGACATAAATACTCAGGCCCTGTTTCTGTAGGTTTGTTCTAGAAGGCTTCCCACTGCTCTGAAGTATTCCTGACTTTGACTACCTTYACTTTTCATGATARCYAAAAATTAAAGGAAGAGGGGTAGTAGATCTTTAATACTGSACTTTTAGCTACTATTAGTAGAAGAATAAACCATGCTAATTTTGAAGATTGTTTGATGCTACAGCTTTGGATTTTCCATGGCATGAGAACAGCAATGAAGAGTTATGTAAAAGTCTTTTGTCTAGAAGTGAGAGCCTAACTTACCTGAATGGCACAGCCAAAATTTCTGGTTAAACTTTGTARGTATCTGCAAGGATGAACTTTATAGGAATGACAGGAATCAGTAATTGTCTTTAATAAGCTGCAAYRAATAAGGTGTTGGAAATGGAAGGAWATAGAACACTGAATAACTCCTTTCCAAATGAGGGCTAAATAGTGCAGAACTTCTATTTAAAAGAGTTAGTGGCCATATGATAGTCTATCTCAGATTATAGAAACAGAAAAAGYAGTGAATTGGGTGATATCAGTGACTCCACTACAGCATCTGCAAAYGAACAATGACTTTGAATAATGACTTTGCAATCTTAATGGTGTTCTTTAGCACAGGGGTAGGACAATGCTGGTGTGTTTATGCTGTTACTGARGGCAGGCAATGTGGCCTAGTAGATAAGGCATTGAGCTCAGCAGGGATGGTCAGACTGTAATCCAGGCTCGCCACAAACTGAGTAAATCTGCTCAGCTCTGAATGCTGTTGTTGTAACCCACTGTCTAAGGACTCAGCTGAATGTGGCCCAGGGTGAGTTTGGTACACGATGACTCTGTGACTAATACTTGGTTTTGCTAAGAAAACTGTTATTAAGAAATAAGAAAGGATGGGAACGAAAGCTATGCAAGATAAAGGGAAACAAGAAGAAGTGCACAGTAGATGAGGCAGCTGAAGGACTGCCTCATCAGTTGAAGGACACAAGAGGGAAAATACTGACATGAAAAATGATAAAACAAGAACATCAGAAGACAACATTTCAGCAACATCAAGTTTCAAAACATAACAGATCCAACCCTTCCCCACTGACCTGAGAATTCCCTGGCTGGGGATTGATTGTCCCCACCATGGGATTGGTAAAGAGATTAAAGATGATGCTACTTGTATATTTAGTCCTTTTTATTTACTGTTGGCCAAGAAATGATATCTGAGAAATTTTAAATTGTGTACGTTCAGTGTGCAAGATGAAAGGCGCTCAAATAAAAGTACTCCCTGCACATTCCCACYCTTGTTTCCTCACTGRCAACACTCAGTAGTGCAGTGATACAGCCAAGCCAAATAAGAAAGGGGCCCTCCTCTCATTTCTTAGCTCTGCTTTACTGTGTTTCAAATAAGAAAATTGAGCAAACTAGAAAAAAAAATTATTTCTTGTCTTGACCAGATCAATACCTTCCTCAGGGATGACAGGGGATGCAGTCAGGGGTGAGCAAGAATCATTGTGTATGATGAATGGTTAAAAGAGGAATATGAAGAAGGAATTAGAGGCTGTTTTACAAGTTACATGCAGTTGGCAAACCTGCTTATTGTTGAATGTATTTAATATATTTGATAATCCGTGTCCTTTTTTGTCAAAATGTAGAGTACATAGTGCAAAAMCACACTTTATTGAAACATTTTATGYTGTTGAACAACAACATAAAGCAGTATCCGTACTGAGGAAATAAAAACAACTTGTGAGTAAGACAACTTTGTGTATAATAAATTCAGCACATTAAGTTTGGCAGCAGCAGATCACAAGAAGCAGAATTCCCACAGAGATACAGAAAGATGCTCCATGTGAGTTTTTGCTGATCTTTTCAGATGATGAAAAGAAATCACTCTTCTCTATTTTAACCCTGAATTTTCTCATTTCCATAACAAAATATTGGCAATTTCTTTCTGTCCTGTGATATTAAGGTTACTTATCCAAAATGAATGCCTACTAGGCTGATATGACACTCATAAGATTATGAGCTTCCATGTGATTCATCATTTTTCATCTCATATTCTATTTTCTGTAAAAATATTGATTTTTTTCTGTATGCTGATATATTCTGGGTATTTACTGAGAATCCAACTGCTGGCATATTAGTCTTCCTTTTCTATCTTTACAGTAGTTTAAGGGGTCTGTAACACATTTTAACACATCCAATTTAATTTGTGCAATATTTATCACTTTAAAATAGAATTTAAAGGGAAAACAGAAGAGGTTTGAAATTTCATGAGAGGGTGCATTTGAAAATGAAACTTGTGACTTTCAAAACTTCATCAAAGAGACTAACCCACATAAAGTTTTGAGTCTGAAGTGCATAAACTCCAAAAGGCTSTGTTGGGATATGTTATCAGTTCATTTAGTGTAGGTATTAAGCCTTCTGTACTCAAGAAAGAAGAATGAAGATATTCTTTTTCCATATCACTACAGGGAATATACTTGAAGAAGCAATAGATGAGTTCTATGGATTATCAGACCTGATCAGATAAATTACCTCTCTAATGTCAGCTAGCCAGATCTGGGTTCAGCACACATAATGTAGATCCAGAGAAAGACATTTGTCAGAAAAAGACACTTAATCTTCCTTAATGAATCTGAAAATTATAACGATATTATGTTTGAAAACTATTTCAGTGGACTATATACAGAGTATAATCAGGATAGTAATTCTGGTCTTAGGCTCTTTTCCTAAGTGTTCACTTTTTTGCCATTATTGGAGATGAGGTAAATACTTATATGTTTTCACTTGAATGCCTATTTTCATTTGAATGTCTGTTCTTTTGTTTTTTATACAATGCAGGTTTAAATTCTATGATCACTTACACTATGAGAATCTTACCAAAAAAAAAAAAAAGCAGCTATCAGTTTCTTTTTTGGGACCACCTACCACAGGCAGGAAAGAATCTAGTTAATTGTAGTGTCATTAATTTAATTAAAATTTTGTATTTGATAATTGCCAACAAGAAAGCCAGTTTTATTTGTTAAATAAATACAGAATTGAAGGAAAAAGCAAAATAGATGCTTATTTAATGCCAAGTTTTTGTTTTTAACACTATTTCTCTTCTAGAAATGTTGCTCTTAAGAATTAAGCTAATATTATCTTGATATAGGAAAATGCTTGCATGCCACTAACATTACCCACTCAGTTCCATACTTATAGGTCTATGTTTAGTGGAAAAGAGGATTTAGGATAATGAAGCAGCAGAAACATAACGTGCACTCAATTATCACAGTTAAGTACTGYCTTGGAAACGACTGAAGAGACTTGGGAAAAATGTAGAGTGTATAGATATTTTGCCTGGAAGATTTTTTGCAGAGAGATGCTACATGTAAACTAATGTATTCCTTAATTTATTTGCACAAATTATTCTCAAGACGTTCATGTGGGATTAAGCTCTGCCTCAACAAGATGTGAATTAGCATCAGAGAAAAAGCTGAGCTTTATTTGAGTGAGAGAGAAATTGCCTTTTCTAATTACTACTCAACTATGATGACATGTAGTCTTTCAGGAAATTTGTGTAAGGGAGCTAATTACTGTAGACCAAAAAATTATATTAATTTTATCTCTATACTCTTAATTCTTCAAAGGAGCTACCAAGGACCATAATAGAGGCAGCACTGTGCATTACACCAGCCAAATTTAAGTGTCTAACAAATCCAAAAACTCCAGTCTTATGCGTGTAAAACTGTAATGCAGATGCAGTTTTATAAAACCAAACTCTTAGGTGCCTTCATTTCTTCTTTGCAAGCAAACAACTGCTCCCCTCACCACAGCTGTGTGCTTCTTATTTGAGTCTATCYTGAAACCATCTGAAACCAAAGGTCCCTGAGGCCAAATTCTTTGAAAGGTTCTAAAATAGACAGTTCTGCTTGGAATACTTATAATACTGAGAGTGCAGATTCCATTTAAAAAATCCTGCTAAAATTGATGTTTCCTAGTGAGATAAATGAGATAAAAACAAGAACCTTGGATTTACTGGCTCCTTTAAAGTTCAGACCCTTATGTTCCACAAGAAYACCCTTGAACCAGTCATAAGGCAAGGGCCACACCATCTCTGGCTCTGGGCTCAGGCTGCTGGATAACAAAGGTTTTAATGTTCATGGTTCCTCTTTGTTGACTATTCCTGCAATTAGCCAATGGCTGCTGATGCAGAAAGCAAAAATGAGTCTAGAAATAGGTATCTGACCATCCCAGTGTCTTAATCAGTGAACTTCATATCATTTTCATTATATTTCCTTTTTTAGGTCCATTTGAAATAGGCAAAACTTGACAAAATACGTGTTTAGGATAAGGACTTCAATATTTCACTTCTATCCAGCTTCCCAAGACATCTTTTCTGTACCTCTAGTCCTTGCTGTCTTAATGMAAAGAAATACTTTGTTTCACAAGACTTATCTTTGTACCTAAACACGTGTTCTGAATCCTGTGAACTCTTGGACACAACATCTGCAAATTCTTGKTGGAGACATCCCCACTGGAGGCAGTAGAAATAACCATAAAAAGAATGGAACTGTGGGTCCAACCTTGCAACTGGTTAAATAAACACACAYAGATGTCCTGCTTAGTAGAAATAAGCTGAATGATAAATATCCCTTCTGTCTGAAAGAATAAAAGAATATAAAAGGATTAAGGATTTAAAAGAAGAGACAATAGCAAAGAAAGTGTGGGAGAATCAAAGAAAACATATAATTTTTTTAAGCCAAGAGCCCTTATTTGCCTGTAATTTAAACAGTTTGTTCAATTGGCTCTGATTAACAATTAACTGTTTTGGCCTTACAGCAGCTGTAAATACTTTTTTCTGYAGAGGAATGTGCACTCTGCACCTGTCTGAATAAAATTAAACTTTATTAACCTTCTAATAAACTGTGTTAATCTTATCAATCATCTGAAATATATAGCCATGTTAATAATTACAGCATCAAATATAATTATATYCTCMCAGTGAAATATTAACAGGGTCAAAGACATATAGAATCTTGTAAAAGACTTCAGTGCTCTTTTGAGGTTTGGTTTCATAGCACCCAAGAAGATAATTTTTTAATCCAGAGATGACCAAGACCAGATTTCTTTTCCCAACTGAGGTAGCTGAAATTTTTCCTTGGACAGTTCCTGACTTCTTAAAAAAAATCCCTAAACAACAAAGTGRTTTCAATTTTTTAGTTTCCTAAAGGCAAATAGCAGCAACAAAGGAGTCATAAAGCACAGCAACTGCAATAAGTAGTTTTGATGATCTGGTTATTTAGGCTTTATGGAACAAAGATATGTGAGCATGCTTCATCTGTAAGAGCCTGTGGCATATGACAATGCAAATCTATTTCAGATTCATCTGACAAAGATGAATTCTACACTATTCAGAATATTTCCAGAATTTTAAAATGATTTCAAATATTTAAAGATTGAAATAATTTGGAATCCAGGTTTTAAACCAAGCAGTATATTATTTAAGGCTCCAAMATTTTGTACAAATGTTGAAACATCTGAATAGTTCAATTAAAAAGAATTTTCTTTTTTATTAGTACTGATTATATAATCATATAATTTTAGTTCTTTCCTATGGAGAGTTCCAGAACATAGATTATATTTTACAATACATGGTTCCTTTTGGTTCACAGACCTTGAATCCAGTTTTTCTTTAGAAGATGTAGCACTGGATAGGTGGTAGATAGATTTCAGCATGGCACTAGCTTTGCTGAGGAAGTGTCATCAACAATCTCCAAACTCCTACATTTTCTGAATATTTTTATCTCATTAAATACGTTTATAATATGTCTTCAATTCCACAAATATTTTGGCTAGTAAGTATAACCTAAACAGCAAATTTAATTTCCTCACTCATTTCCTTGACAGGTTTAATTATTAGTACAGTGCAGTAAATTAATTATTGTCATTTTCTCCTAGGCCTCTTATATCCTGAAGTGGATATTTGGTTCTTTCACTATTACCCCGAATTTCTATCTATGCTACATCCTCTTGTTATTAATGGTTCTTTGAATCCTATCATGCCAAAAAGGCCTGGAGAGAAAGMGTTGTGTCTAGGAGATGCATTTACCTCTTTACTCTTTTATGCCACTACCTGTCTTCAGCTGGATGCACATTTACTTTTGTTTGTTGTCTTGGTCATTTCCATGTGTGAATGAGAAGAGTAAGATGATGGAAACAGTCCTGTTTTCCTTGTAAGGATTTTAGCTTACTGCATCCCTGTAATACCCTCCTGACTTCTGGCACCCCTTGCCTTTCAGAAGCTCTTGCCTTTCCCCACAGCTCCTTTTGTCCCCAGTGAAAGGCCACAGCTGCAATGTGAATTCTGGTCTTCACACTGAGCAGCAACTCCAAATCAGCCAACTGGTGCAAACATTGCATGCAAACGTGTTCACCTGGAGCTACAAATGACCCACTGAGCCTCAGCAAAAGGGGAATGCCAATGTCTGCTGAGGTGATTTGTAGTGACACAAGCTCAGCYAGGTAACACTTGTTATTACATATATGCCAGCGTGGTATTTATTTGGCTTTCACTTTGATGAATCATAACTCCAGAGAATATCTCAGTAAATCAGTCACCTGCATGAGATACAAAATAATTTTTCTTCCTAGTAGAAGAAAAGGTAACATTTGGCAAAAGTTTTATGAAACCAGTATAGACTGTCTGCAGCAGCAGTACAAATTGTGTATCACAGCAAATGTCATTTGCATGTGGCCCAATGCATACTCAGCTTTCTGAAAAGTCAACCTCCACATGGCTAATGATCAAGAAATATTTAAAACTGATAGCTAATCCAGGATTTAYAGCAATGTAACTGTATTGACCTTAACAGTCCTCTTTTTTAGCTTATGAAGACCAAATTTTGAATTTATCTGTGGGGAATGAAATAMTAAAATGATGATAATGATTTGGGGTTCTAACATTGAGTCAATAAGAGGAAGTAAATGATAATATACCTCACCTTCCTCATCAGTATTTCCTGAGTAACTRGCCTATGGAAAAGGCAGAGTAAATTTGCATATTGATGCCTTTGGTTTTCTATCACAARTATTGCCCTTTTAACAGCATTTAGGTACATGCTCATGTTTAGAAAACTCAAATATATGCACTGGTAAACAGCYCATAAAAACTGTATTTAATTTGTCTGGAGCAAAAGTGATGGCAATTAGAGCTAATTTATTTTAAAGACTRTCTTGAGGACAGCAGTTGAAAACACTCTATAAAGATTGGTGCAATATTATTTTTTTGTCATTATGGTTTATTTTTTTTTTGGAAGATGACATGAGTAAATGAAATATATAGAGTGGGAATATGTTCATAGTAAATTAATAATGGCTTTATTTTACCAGCCGTGATCCAATTCCAGATGAGTRCTGCTGTGAGAGGAGTAGCTAATTTGATGTAGCAGAGGTCAAAAAACCCAGCAGACTGAATCTATACAAGGGTGACATGCCAGAATGTGACTGAAGAKCTTACTACCATATACATGTGATTAAATAAATTGGAAAGAGGACATTTTTAGTTATCTCCTGTTTTCACAGAAATTATTTCTTTTCCCTGTGATTTATGACCTTTGATTTAACCCATTCTTGTTTATYTGAGTTTGCTGAATCCCTGGATGAAAAAAGGAATCAAGAGGAAAAAAATTACTTATTATTATTTTATTTTTGGAATATGTTGAAATTGATCTGACAYGTTAATGGTTTGCATGGCAAAAGGAAGTGGTGAAAGCTTCTGGCAGAAGAAACAGATGTGTGTGACAAAAATTTTTTAGACAGGAATTTTTGTGCACTGCTAAAACCAAGTGCTTTTTGATGTTCATAATCTGCTTTCTTCTTTATGTTTTACAAAATGCCTTTGAGGGATTAAGAAGCTGCTGAATGCAATGTGAATCTGTAGATACAGAAAATGTGAATGGTAAAAAGTCTGGTACTCTCCTAATTAGAGAACACCTGGAACTGATCTTTGTGAATTGTGATGGAAAAGAGCTGTAGTGCAAATTCTGGTTTGTAATGCAGATTTATTTTTGATATACTTGCATATCCTGATACACTTGTCCATTATGGTTTTTTCACCACTCCAAATACTAAAGCAAAGAGAWTAAAGAAAATATTTTCATTAAAGTTTCTTCTGTAGTTACAGTCTGCCATCTTTTTGTTGGAAACAGTTTAGCTATCTTCAGTCATTTGTATTTGAACTATTACTTTCCCCASTTCATAAAGTAGATCTTTACTCTGAAAAGGCTTAGATGTAGTAATATTCACTGAAGTAAAAAAAAAAATCAGATATAAAATTATGTGAGTGAGAGTCTTGGCAAAAAAATGAGACATTGCTCTGTAGATTAATTCTCATTTGTTGTGGTTTGGTGAAGGGTTCTGTTTGGGTTTTAATTGTTCTTTGCATGATCTTCCAAYACAGAAAAACAATTTATGTTGCCCTACTGTGTCTCTTTTTGTCTCTGTTAATCAGGTGGGATTTAGCTTCTTTTTTATAACATTAAGAATCAAACTCCTAGGGAAAAAATTAATTAGGAATTTGCATTGGTTTTTTGAAGGGCAATAATGTCCTTCCCATAGCTCAGGGAGGTGGCTTACACGGAGTATTTGGAGTGTTTTCTTGCTAYATGCACAGTCTAAACAATCTGTCTCAGACTGGAAAGGCAGTTGGATGTCTTTAGAAGATCTGTTAGCAGTCCTGTTTTCCCCAAAAAATATTCCAATGGCAATTTCATTGTGGAAAAAGAATTTCTCAGGAAACTTTATCAAATGTTTTATAATTCAAAACGGTAGAAAAAAAATCTGTTTTTTTCTCATTCCACTAGTCCTTTTATACTAGAAAGGAAGTGGGAAAATACTTTTGTTTCCATCAGAAATGTGCTAAAATAATACAAATAATACAAATTAGTAAACATGGGCAGGCAAAACGTATGTTTCAAGGTGAAAGTAAAAGAGAAACGCTTGAGAAATCTAAATATTTTCCAAAATAAAACTTCATGACTACCTCAATATATGCAAAAGTTCAATATTTAAAATAAATGATTAACTGATTTTTAAAAAAATTGGATAATGGGATATAAAAAAAGGTAAACTTAAAAACTACCTTACCTTCACCCCTCCCCTTTTTCCAAGACCCAGCTTCACTCCTGAATTCTTTATTTCTTCCCCTGCAGTGGAACAGGGGGACAAGGAGTGGAGGCTGAGGTTCCTCACTCATGCTCCACTAAYTCTTGAGGGAGAAGGACAGAGATTGCTGGTGAACCTGAACATTTGTGACCACTGATATGAAATCAGAGTCATATAATTTTTCTTTCCAGTAAGAATCTTACTGTTCTCATCAGTCTTATTTCCTTTTGAAGATAAGTGTCTGAGGAAAAAAATGCAATGAAATGCTGTACTAAATGGCTTAGAAAGACAAAAGTTGTGCAAAACTCATACTTCTTGATCATGTCATGATAAAGCAGGTGAGAATTTGATACTTGAGCTCAGTTGTATGGAAGGCTGACTTGTATTGAAACACATTTTTATTTTGTKGCACTTAATTTTTTATTTGTTCTCTGGTGGAATGCAAGCTAAAAGATCCTCTCCCCTGCTGCAATGTGCAGCACAGGATGCACACAACAAATCTGAACTGGTCCTATGGGAGTAAGGATTTTCCAACAAYGTAAAATATTTGGGAAAATGGAGGGGGGAAGAAAGCTTTTGTGTGGCATGGGCAGGGATTTTAGGAAATGTGTGGAGAGGTGCCTTTCTCCCATAAATGTTTTTTCCCTTATGTATTAGGTTTTTTTCCTTTTTTTTTTTCCAATTACAAAAATGTAATGGGTAGCTTTGCACTTCATCTCACAAATTGAATGTATTTATTCTTGTGTAACTCGTAGAAAATCTTTATGTTCCTTCTTGCAGCAAAATAAACCTGAACTCTGACACTCTTTTGTATCTCTCTCTGGTATACTCACATCTGGAGCAGTTTTGCAATTAGATTGTCATCTTCCATTTAGATACAAGTTTTGATTCAATCATTATCTCAAATTAATTAACTTAAGAGACTTTTAATCATCTTATTCATCAAACTCTAGGATCATTATGTTTTCCTTGATCCTTAAAATTGCTTTTGTCTTAATTGTCAGTCTGGAATTTCAAAGCAGAGCTGCACAGTCATTGGTAAATCTTTCACTTTTACCTCTGTAATAATTTTTTAGGTGCTGACCCTCCTCATTGTGGTTTAGATGGGATTTGTTTTACAACTGRCTTTTAAGGACACTTGCTCTCTCTGTGTACAAGACTACGTTCATTTTCCCACAAATCTTGATTATTTTTCTTCTCCTGTAATGCATGAAAGCTTCAATTTCAGTCTCAATTTATTAGCATGTCATTGTATTTTTAATCTGCATGTGCATTTCTAAGTTCCTTTTGCATTCTCTCTGCCATACTATGCTGATTGGAACATCCAATAAAAAGGTAGGATGGATGGATTGGTTCTGAATTTGGTTAACCAGAAAATTGGAAGAGGTTAAAATGGTTAAAAAGGTGCTCCAATTTTTGGCATAGTAATGAGAAAGAAAATCGGATCATATGAAGGGAAGTGCAGAACAAAAGAATAACTGGCAAAGGAAGTTGACAGACCATGAGTTGTGTGTGGAGGAACACAAAAGAATGGAGACATGATATTGAAAAAATTAGATGTGTCTTGATTTGCATTGTGAAAAATGTGGAGCTGAAGAGGATCCTGAGAACTCAAAGAACTGTTAGTCTGGAGGGCATTTTCAGATTTGTTCCTCCACAGAGTATTAAAAATCTTCTATGAGATTTTACTCTAGGACCTRTTTTTCAACCATTTTCTGTGCAAATGGTCTGACCCCTAAGTTGAAAATATTGCAAATCAAAAACACCAGTTTTTCCTTCTCTGCCATTACAGTAAGATCACCAAMGACAGTAGAGAAAAGTGACTAGAAACCTCACCATGTTTTTGACACTTTTGGGATAAGATGAAGGATTTTTTCCCTCAATTTACTTGCTACTGGTAACATCTGCTTTATTTCCCTGCATTAGTTTGTTTCCTGATGTTCCTCATGTCCCTCGTCTTTGATGTTCAAAAATAATCCACACTAATGTTGAGTRCTGAACTAAAAATACTTAACAAGAGTTGGTAATGGTAATATTGGTATCTGCATCTGATCCCACCTTTTGTTCTGGCTGCTCATTTTAATCTTTCTGGTACTTACTTCAGTCTGTGACTTTTTATACTGTGCAATACATGTATGTGATTCCTAACGAATGGGCACGAGGTGGAACTGCTAACAACTCTTGGTATTTGATTACTTAAAATCTAAGGAAATCTTGTCTAGTGAGAGAGAAGGGCAGCAGTTACTGCACATTTATGACTCTGTGTGAGCACTACATGCAGCACAGGTCATGGGGTGTTCAAGCAGCTGGAGAGAGACTATGTTCATGYAATGATGGTCTCAGAGCCATGCCTGGATGAGCCTTGTATGCTTTTGTGTAGCCATTATTTCTGCTTTCTTTGGAAATCATACATATCCACAGCAGTGCATTAATCTTCTAGGCTCATGTTACATGTCTATTGATATTTTTCCTTTTTCCCTGTCCTGTCCCTTTCAATGTGGATGATTTGATTTTCATGGCCACATTAACTTCACTGCTCTGCATGTTCTCTCCACTAGACAAAAGCCTCTCTGTAGAARAAAGGAYGATTGAATGGTAAGTACTTCTTTGAAGTGAATAGTCTGTGTTTATCAGGTAACTTCACTGCTGAAACATGAATAGCAAGAGGTGAATTACTGAGAAGATTGGTGTAGCCTGGGGTTAAATACAGCTATCAGKGCATGGCTGTTTTACCAGGGAGTTAGGTCTCATCCATCTGAGCATGAACCCAAAAGGTCAAAGAGAGAAGACTGGTAGAACTCAGGTATTGCACTTAAGAAAGAGACTGGTTAACAGCACCAATTTTCTAAGGAAAAAGCTACAATGCAGAAAGAGCCAGTACTTTAGACCTTAGGCTGGGGAGGAATTGCAACTTACTAAACAACTTACTATAACTTGTTTCAGTGTATTAAAAGGAGAAGTGCACTGCCAACCAGCATAAAAACAATTGAGAAGTACCCCAGAAAATTACTTAAAATGTTTATTATTCTTTTCATGGCTAGTGTCAGCCACACCTTTCATGTATAAATGTCATGGACAAGGAGGAATGTTCAATATTTGTCAGCAAAATCTGTGAGCAGGTACCAAATAGAAGATATTGCACATGTGGAGGTCTGGTTCTCCCAGAAACTATCTCCAAGTCAAATCAGGATAGAATCTATGAATTTATGTAAATAATTTAAATCCTTCAAATCTTGAGAGCAAACCCCTAAACAGAAAAAAAGTTTATCAGACCTGCATAATGCAATGTTGGCTTTGTTCTAGGAAAACACAGATTCTTTACTATGGCAAKTATTCTGTGTTTTGGTGTTCTGTGGCTTGGGTTGATATTTTCTAAAAATTTTTTAACCCTRAAAAGACTATAGTTCATAACTTTTGCACAATGTGTTGCATTCAGCCTGCTGCTTTTCTGAAAGAAAACAGCTTTTGAGCAAAGGGACTGCTGTGCAGCATGAACTTTTAAACAAGGAATGACCTATTTTCTTGCTTCCATGCCCACTGCTGCTTCCTTTTTACTGCCTAGAGCCACAAAAGGAGAGTCAGGGAGTAAAGTTTTAGGAAACCTTTCCTGAGGTAGAGTATCCATCTTGTCATTTCATTTGTTGCTTTTCCTGTTAAGGCACAGGGTGAGCACTGTTTGTTGCTTAAGCCTTGCTTTTACACCTAGAATCCTCTCGCCATTTTGCACTGCTTAAGTTAAACAGATACTGCATTGTAAGAGGAATGAAGATGAAAATGCAATGTGTTAGTTTCCTTATGTGTCAAAGTGTTGTGGAGTTTGGGACGATCACATTTATTTTCTGAGGTAGGATATGTAGGGTCTGTTGTTTGTGTAGGCGGAGAAAGGGAAATGAAACCAATGTGTCAGAAATGAGGTTGTGGATTGTGCTCATAAGAACTGTGAGCAAGGCAGGGTAAAAACTCAAAGGCATACAAATAAATTAATACATTTTTGAGATTGAAAGGATAAAGCACATATCACAAAATGTGACTTGGGGATATGAATACAGATGCTGTAGAAAAATAAGTGTAGGCATTATGTAGAAAAAAACTAGATCAAAGGAAATGTGCTCTGGATCAGATTCTCACAACCAGGCTGTATCTTTGCACTGCTCTGGAGATGGAATCTCACACTGATTCAGCTCCCATTTACAGCTGGATTGCAGTAGCTCTGCAACAGAGAGGAGCCAGGATTTGTGTAGTCTTGGCTCCTTAGCCCTGGAGGGCTAATAATAAGTAAAATGTTGGTACAAGAAAGAAGTATTTTAGGATTATTTTAAAGACTGAAGTACCCACACTTTCAACATTGTTGTGCATCCTAAACTACTTTAGTTGGTCTAAACAGTAGCTTATATTTGGATAAATAGAACATAAATTAAAAAAGAGGGAAACACAWTGGAACAATCATTTAATGAGAAATAGAAATGTAGGAAACCTTTGTTGTCCTTCAGCTGCCATAATTTTATGYCACAGCAGGATATAAAGAAATCARAATTATCAGTTATGCATTGTAAATACCCACAAAACCAGAATGYGTCTTATGCAAAAGAAAATGTTTTTCTRCAGCTGCCTTTAGTTTACCTTTATTGTGCTTTGGAGGAGAAGTGAAAAAAGGCTGAACTCTCCCACTCACTCACACMCCAGTAATTTCCTTTTATCAGCATATATATCATAGTTTTACATTAAATAAATAATGTAAGCAATTTCAACYAGTATGTTACATTTCACACATCTTTTATTTTACAAAATCCTAAGCTAATACTTTTAAAAGAAATTTATTTTTTGAGTGTAAATGTCCTTACCAGTCTAAGTGATGATTTTTTCAGATTTGAATGAAATTGATGTATAGGATTGGAAGTAAATTGCAGCTGATACTAAATTAGTATAAATTGCAAACAATTATACTTAAGTAAATCAAAACAATTCACTTGGATGCAAGTGAGCAATGACTAAGCTCTTAGGTTACAGTTTGCAAATTTAGAACAAAAGTTAACAGATCTAATCACTATCTTCATTTTGCCCAGCATATAYCACTTTCAGGTCAGTCACATRCTGKGAATWGTGATTTGAGTCCAGTTATTAAAGYCAGGTATCTACAGTGACATCACTGTAAGCTGTAAGGAATTTTAAAGCAATTATCATAATTATCATAAGAAAGATGCAGGTGTGTGCTGCCCCAAAGCCTCAGGGTATCTTCACATGTAAGCCTGACAATTATCACACTCTTTAAGAAAYACCCAGAAATACAATATTGCATTGGTGTAGGTGGYAAGGTTTTGGTAGTGGGAGGACTGAAGTTCTGGTGGGCTGTGGGACTGCTCCCAGCTGGACAGAGGCTGCCTCCAGGACAGAGCCTCTGCAGAACACTGCTGAGTGCATCACTGAAGCTGGTGGTGTCTCTGGGTAAATGTGTTTAAGAAAAAAGAGAAATCATCAGAGAGAGAAGTGAGGGGAGATGGTGGCAAAGAGTGAGCAACAGCAAAGGGAACACTGAGTTCAGAGAAGGAAAACTCCAGATCAAGCTCCTCAAAGYRCAAGAATTGTCCGTTCCAACAYGCAGGAATTCAAGCRAGTGTGGTGGAAGGCAAGTGTGGRTGAACAAGGTACTTCTCACTGAGTSTTTTCTTGGCAAGGTCTGCTTACAGGTTACTGTGCCAAGTGCCACAGTAGTGCCATCACTTCCTCAGTGATGCAGCAGATAAGTAAAATCAAGTTATGTAAAATCAGGATACATAAACAATCATATGGTAGATTTAAATGCTCTCTTAACTTCCTTTAATGAGCAGTTGTAGAGAAGAGGGAGCCACTATTCTCAGAAATGCATGATGGAAGGACAAAATGCAACAGACAGCAGCTTCAAAAAGAGGAATTCCAATWGAATCTAAGGGAAAGATTGTCACAATGAGGGTGATGAAGGATCAGAGGAGCTTGTACATAAAAGCTATCTTTGAGGTCACCTGAACTTCAACTGGATTTGACTCTGAACAACCTCATCTAAGTTCAAAGTCAACCCTTTGCTCAGGATGTTGGAGAACATAACCCCAAAGATCCCTGCTCAYCTAAACTGTTCAGTGATACTGTGACATCTGTCAGGTGCTCTGTCCCTGGATGGGACACTGCACAATTTTCTTTCCTGTAACCCATTCACAGGAGTGCAGGCAGGAAGGAGGTAGAATTCACACCCTGGGACACAGGTAGTGCCTGGTCCCTATCAGCAATACCCATCAGGAAGGGAAGAATGACCAGGAGGAGGAAAGAGAAACTTGGCTGAGGTAGAGGAACTAGAAACATCCTTTCCCTTGGGTTGTGACTATGGAAAGTAATCTGGAAGTGTTGTCAATCAGTGCTTCTGTAAGTTATTAGCTCACTAAAAGTTTATCATTACTGATTTTTTTATTGGATGAAAAAGTAGACTAATATACAAAATAAAGTGAACTATTCCTTCCTGTAATATGAAAAGGACTAATTTATTTGTTTGTTATTTTCCTAATTTATTCCTAATTTATTCCTAGATTATTGTGTTAAATGTTTGAAACAGAAACATAACAAATTTAGCAAATGGTATTATCTAAGTACAATGACATCTTTTTAAAGTATTTATTTTGGAGGCCAAATGTTATATTAAGAAAAGTCTCTGTGTTTTAGAAGAAAACCCCTACATAGTCCTTAAGCACATATCTATATAAATAACACTCAATTATGAATTTGTAAGGTTTTGTTTCAAGAACATTGCCTTTATATTATTTTAATACCCTTTTAATGAAAGATAATTAAATATTGAAAGAATTAATACTAAAAGCACACACACTAGAAAATGTTATTATTTCCAAGGAAATTACAAGAACTTGCTTCTGAAAATATGAATATTCTTACTCTTCTCTAAGTAAACACCCAACATTCATTTTATGATTTAATTTTTTTCATGGAAGGATAGGGTCTCAAAAACATAGGATTGAAGAGTTCATTACTGAGGCAAGAAAGAAAATATAGAAGAGCTTTTCTACAGACTTGGCTTAGGAATTCACAGTTGCACTTAAGAACAACTTTTTTACATTTTATTTGAAATTATGGATCAAAAGACCATTATGGAAAAAGGATCACATGGTGCTCAGGTATCTTTGCTGAATCTTGTGGGCAGTGTTACTTCCTTTTCATTTCTGAGAAAACTGGCTGAGAAGGGAAATCTGTGGAGAAATTGTATTAAATTCCCCCCAACCTGCATGAATGAAGTTACTGAATTATGTGCAGTTAACTTCAGCTGAATCTGAAGTTCTGACCAGAGAATAAATGGAAGAGAAGGAAAGTAAACAGAGGAGAAAGAGAATGAATATTTACACCCTATTCTATGTTAACARTGCTTCAAACACTGTATCATTCAAAAAAGGAGGAAAAATAATGCAAACCTCTCACAGTGCTAACAATATATATGTAGGTCTGAATTTAAATATGTGTAGCATATTTTTGCAAGATCATCAAAATTTTCAGCTTCCATAGCAATCCCTATTTCTCCTGTCTAAAGATTTATTTATACTYTACAAACARAACTCAAAACACAGTTTTTAGTTCACAAGTAACTAGACTGATGTTAAAATATAATTGCTGTTGCTTACATAATGAGTGTTCTCTGAAGTGTATTCCCTGTAGCTTTGTGTATTTCTTATTGTCTCAGGTGTTTTGAGATTCTTCCAYCTCTCAGCATAGAAAACATAAAGCATGTTCTGARTRCATTAAAAAAAAACAAACAACAAATAACATAGCAGTTTGGCATATGCTGCTTTTATCATTTGACTAACATTTTTACACCAATATATGGTGTGAAAATGTTTATCACAGGAAGCTGAAGAAAAAATGTCTAGTTTCTTAATTTTCCCATYGTAAAGGGTCCACTTCAAGTCCTGTTGAAATCAAAGGATTTTTGGACAGCCATTGATGGATGTCAAGGTGAAATGGATTCAGGTTTTCAGTAGGATTCTGGCAGGTTTTGTTACAAGGTAGAACTCTCCCACAGTGAAAGTCCACGGCTCAGACTCCGAATAGGACAGAAGAGTGTGGGAGAGGAGTGGGAGTTTGTTGTTTTCAATTCTGCCACAATCCTATGAAGTTTAACAAGGTCAGTGCCAGRTGCTGYACCTGGGATGGGGCAGTCCTGGATGTACAGACAGGCCGGGGAATTAGAGGCTGGAGAGCAGTGCCATGGAAAGGAACCTGGGAGTTCCAGTTGAGACAGAGTTGAGCATGAGCCAGCAGTGCCCTGGCATCCAGGAGGGCCAGCCCTGCCCTGGGGAACATCAGGCACAGCATCACAGCCAGGCCAGGGAGGGGATTGTCCTGCTCTGCTCTGCACTGGGGAGGCCTCACCTCGAGTGCTGGGGACAGTTTTGTGTGCCACAATATAAAAAATACATTAAACTATCAGAAAGTGTCCAAAGGAGGGCCATGAGGATGGTGAAGGGTCTGGAGGGGAAGATGTATGAGGAGCAGCCGAGGACACTTGGTCAATTCAGCTTGGAGAAGTCTGAGGGGAGACCTCATTGCAGTCTGTAACTTCCTCATTAGAGGATGAGAAGGGGCAGGTACAGGTCTCATCACTCTTGTGACCAGTAAAAGGACCTAAGGAAATGACATGAAGCTGAGTCAGGGGAGGTTTAGGTTGGATATCAGGAAAATGTTTTTCACACAGAGAATGGCTGGACACTGGAACAGGCTCCTCAGGGAAGTGGCCACAGCACCAGCTGGTCTGAGTTCCAGAAGCATTTGGACAATGCTCTCAGGCCCATGGTGTAACTCTTGGTGTGTCCTGTAAGGGCCAGGAGTTGGACTCAATGATCCCTCAGTTAATAACTCAGCATATTAACATATGCTGAGTTAACATATAACATATCATAGAGATATAACATATCTCTAACGCTGTGATTCTGTGCTATCTGGCCCTGGACACATCAAATAGTTTCACTGTCCTATTGAACATATTTGTAAGTTGTAACAGTTTCAATACTGTGTTATGTGCAGCTAATCCACCAGATACCAAACTTGAACTTGTTTCTGTTGTTGTAACCTATGCTAACTCTCACTGTTTATCACCAGCCATCTTTACTGTAAAAGACATCTTAAACCAGTGCTTCTAATTATTCTAATTCCTTCTGTTTCTTGTAGCTCATCTTTGTCAGAGATAGTCCTGTCCATTGAGCCATCTCCTGTTTCTCCCTAGAACTGAACTCTGATCCTCAGTGGCCCTGGAAATATAAGTCCAAAAATAAACTGGGAGGATAATTATTAACATGTGCATCAGTAGCCTTGTCTTTTCCCATTTTTGGTATTCCCTCATTAGACTTCTAGAATATATATAGATTTTTTTCTAAACTGCCAGCTAGATATCACCCATAGGAAGGTCTGGATAACCTTTAGGAGGTTATAAACCTTTCAGTGCTGCTGAAGGTGTGATAGCCACTCAGMTCAGGAGAGTGTGCACAAACACATGCAGTAAGCTGGTTTGTTCATATTGAAGAGGAATAGTCACTGCAAGCAAGATGCAYAAAGGGGTAGTTGTATCACAGTTCTTATATTAAAAGAGACACAAGGAGTGAAGGCCTGTGACTGACTGGATCTTTTAAAGCTCAGTGTAAAGAGGATAATTTCTCCTTCTCAACATTTTGTATACCCACACACAGGGAAGCCACAACCTGCTAAATTTCTTGGGGCATGGCATATCATCTTCATTGTTTCCAATATAAGTGTTTCTCTGGCAAAATTTTATTTTCTTTCACTGCATGAAATAAATCATATGTATGCTTTTCAAGGCAGCTTTTTAAAATTCAAATTTAGTATCAGTTTTTTTCAAAATGATGGAAGTAGTTATTAGTCTGTGAGCATCTGTTAATGCCACAGACAAATATAAAATCCACATTAGCTATTTCCATTTTTTAATTTTTCTAACATTTTTAACTTCTGAAACATCTGCTTGAGCTATTTTTCTTCTTGCATCTCAACTGCTGTGTTGAAGTAGAGAGAGGTGAGCAAGCTGCTTGAGACTTCAGTTTGAAATATATTAAATAGGAAAAGCTCAAAGGGGAAACATCTGCTGAAGTGAAAATGTCTGTGCAGGATTGGAAAGCAAGATTTAAGGCTGAGGACTAGGAGAAAGAATATTTCAGAGCATTTAAAATAGGATCTAGCTGATTTTTATAGTTCCCTTAGGTTGTTCAGGATCAGTACCTGGGTCAAAGAGATACATAATGCTGCACAAAATCCTCTCCTTGTATTTGTGTCTGTGTTACTTCTGACTTGAAAGCAAGCATGACCTAAGTTGCATAGCATCCAGTTAGCTTCAGACCTGTCATTTATTTATTGCTGTTGTGCAAGATGGAGAAACCATGAGATAATCTTGTACAAAAAAATCAAGCTGCCTACTGTTCTAAATCCATTGCACTTCAGAGCACCTGTACAAGAAGAAGTCCCACAGCACCTTGCCAAGTCATCCACCCAAATCTCAAGGGAGACTTTACAAAAGATGAGCATGATAGTCTGTGTGGATTCCCACAGTCTGTCTGTAGGAGCAAATGTGTACTGAATGTACACAGAGTAAAAAAGCAGCACTGTTTGTTCAGTCCTTGGTATATCCAGCAAAAGGCGATTCTTCTTTATTCAGTGCATGATTATAAGATTATGCATCCTTTTAATATAAGTCTGGAGGAAATTATACACCATTTTTCCAGGCAAAGTGTTTTATTTTTAAAAAAAAAAAAAAAAAAAAAAAAAAAAAAAGAAGAAGAAAGAAGAAAAACACCCTAAATAAACCAACACCCTAAAGCCCCTGAGGCTGGCCTTAGCCAGGCATTTTAATTTCAGAGGTTTGATCTTTGAAGGATGCAAATTTCTTTTGCATTGCCTGTAGGGTGACAGCACAGTGACAGCTTTCCAGGCCAGAGGACAAAGATTGTCACAGAATTTGCTGAGGAACATGACAAAAGAAAATTATATCTGGGGAGCTTATTCCCTTTACCTATCACAGGAGGAAAGAAGGAATATTTACATCCAGATGAATGCATGTGTAGTGTCATAAATAAAAAAATAAAGTGCATTGACTGTATTCAAGACAATAAAAACATCTGCCAYGCATTTTAGTCAAGGAGTCACCCAGGTATCTTAAAGCTTAGAGAACATATGAAAAAATCAACCATCTTTTACAAGAGAGAGGTGAAAAATATTTGGGCTCATCCCAGATTGTCTTTAACTTGTTTTATCTACCTTTGCTTTGAGAGTTTAAAAACTCTGGTGATCCTATCTGGCCTTTTTAGAGATAAGATGAGCTGGTAGGGGACAACCACAACTAATACATGTAATGTCAAATTCCATAAGGTACAGTACCTGCAGGCTGTGAGCTGTGAGRCTTTTGCTAGATATTATCAGAAGCCATTAGATTAGCTGAGTCTAGCAAGGAGAGAACATATGTGGCCGACCTGCATTTCTTTTGAAGGGTTTTCTATGGAGGATTGCAGATCATTAATCTTTAGAAATTCATACTCTTTGCAAAAAAATTGTGAAAACAAAGTCCTGCTTATGAAAAAGCAAAACAAATATGCAGGTTATTGTGACACAATAATTTGTGGGAAAAAAATTGATTTTTCTGAGCATCTGAGAACAGAATGACTTTCAGTATTCAAAATTAGTAGAAATTCCAGAGGTTTATATTATTTACACTACTATCAGCCAACTGGTGCTTGTCTCCTGCAACATAATTACCCAGGCAAGCAGTAGAGACTTTACAGACAAGGGGTGCAGAATGCCCATGAGGAGGTAGGTTTTGGGAGCTCATTGTAGGAGAAATTGTGGGAGCAGAACAAAAAACTCCGGGAGGAAGGATGTTGTGAAAGTGCAGGAGGGGTAGAAAAGCGCAGGGGAAGCCTTCCTTAGGAGTATTGGCTCAGGAAAGCCGGCAGGAGGAGCCTGAGGCAGGGTTGGAAATGATGGACCTGTGCTCACAGCCTTCCCAGCCCTCTCAGGCTGAGCTCATTGCCCAACAGTTTGAGACAATCCCCRGTCCTGAGTGTCAGAAACCCTCAGACTCCAGGGGGATGTAGAAGGTAACAAGATCATGAAGTGCAGCCTAGAGAGAAATTGGGTGTCCTTGTGGAGAGCTACAGGTGAACACTGCAGTATGTGATAGATTCCTTGCAGAGATGTGATGAGTTTACCAACAGCCAAGGGAAGGTGCWCATTTTGGCCATGCATTTGATGTAGGATGTACAAAATGTAATGTTGAGAGGGGAAATATTTAGGAAAGGTATTGCCACCTTGCCAGGACCACTGCTGCAAGGCAACTCACTTTGGRAACTCATTTCTTTGGCAGCAATTACTTGTGTTTGACAGTGGCAGGAGGAAGTGAGTCTGATACAAGTGTTCACGTGCCTTTGCAGCATGAGAGGGGGGTGATATCATGGCTCTGCCCTTTATTAATCAGCTTCCTTCCTACTTCAATCCTTTTCCAGGGACACAGTGTGGGCAGTTCAAGGGAGCCTGTGTGAAGGAAACTTTATTCCTGTGAGTGGCTTTATGAGATAAGCTGTAAAACTCACTAGAAACATGCTCAGAGACTGTGGCAAGCACTTTGCTTAAAGATACTGRAAATGGTCTCTTTGTTGTGATCAGTTCAGTATTGACTGAATCAGAACATTTGTAGTAAAGGACCAGAACTCACAATTCCTTCTTTTTAGCACCATTAAGCCAYTATTATTTCTGGATGTACCCCCTGAAAATAAGCAGTCTTCCATCCCTGGTGCATGTGTATGCCTTTGCTGTCACCAAAAATGGGCAAATTTTGARAACTTGTTGTTTTGACGATGTAAATTCAGTAATATTTTCATTCCTTGTACAAGTATTTAGAGTTTCTACCACTTGTKTCAGTTGGATAATGCTACAGTGCCAGCAGCCATCTGCTAATTTTACAAAACGTTTAAATTAAAATTTAAACCAAGCTTTTTAATCTCTTCACAAAATTGCAGTTACCACTGACCTTCTACAATAAGAAAGCAGCCTTCATTTATCCCAATCTCCTAAACATGTTAAAAATATCTATACAGAAAGAAAAACTGATGACATGAAGATGGGATAGTTATAAACCACTTTATGCTAAAGGACTAGCCATAGAAATAACAAAATTAAACTGGTTTTAAAAAGGTAYTTATTTCTCTGGGTTAGTGCAAGTTTSATTTTGATTTCAAGAACAKTTGGTGTTAYTTCTTTTAGRAAAAATAGTGACACAATTTCTCTAYATGGCAATCCTTACTTCGCCTTACCTTTTGAGCCCTTGTAGGGCTCAAGGGATTTGTTAGAGAAAATTATTTGGATTCCCTTCCCTTGCTTCCAGTTGAGATGATTTTGAACTCTATTCAGGCATGAAAGAAATACTAATCAGTCTTTTAGACTGAAGAGAAACTCCCAGGTGTCTTGAATACATGTAAACTCTCCTATAAATATGAATATCATAACAACTGAGAAAAAAGCTACCTGAGGTAGGGAAGTTTTATTTATTTTTTTCTTCAAATAGGAAAATGAACAAAAGATTCTGCTGGAAAAAAATGAGATTTCATAAACCTTAGAAAGTGGTATTTTTAAATTTAATCTAGCAGGTTGCATCTATCTGTTTGTGGGTGAAAGATAGTTGTCCTAAAACTTCCCTGTCCCYTCACAAGGCTTTTCTTTTCAAGGTGATGGAAATTGTTTTTCTCTCCTCTCACATGAAAGCTGTCTGTATGGATCAGAAAGGGGAAGGCAATAAGAAACAAAGCAGATGTCTCCCTGGAATATTTTAATGTGGAATGTGCATAATTTTACTCTTTCTTCCAGATAAGCAGAATTGTTTATTTTTTTTAAATCAAAGACAATCATATTAACATAGTAACAGCATATCTTGTGCCAGTCTTCTGTTCATTGTAACTAGTAACTGTTTAATCCAAACTCCATGTAGGAACAGCAGCTGCACAGAGGCAGGGAAGACTGGTCCTCACAGTGAGCTGGAGCCTCCTGCTCTGCTCACCACCCTTGTGTGTGCTTTGGTGAGTTTGGTGTAACTTCAAAGAAAGGCGTGTGCTCCACTCAGATAAGCATATTTGCTTTCTGGTTAGGGCAATCTCCCAGGAAGCAAAAAAATACAATTTTAAACATCTGAATCTGAAAAAAAGTTGAAACTCTGCCTTTTCATGTCCTAGATAAGAACTCTCTGCCATACTGCTTAAGTGGGCAGCACTACAGCTGTATGTAGTGCTCCAGAAGTGAGCCTGGCTCATGTCTCTGAAAGAAAAGAATTAGGTGGAAAAATGGATGGGAGGGTTTTAGTCTATGACWCAACAGAGAGAGTCCCTGATTCTGTGTTCTCAAAAGGGATGCTTTTAGTTACACTTCTGTCAAGGAATCTTTATGGGCTAACAATTGGTTTGTCTTTATTCCATGTGCTAGCTGTTTTGGATTCATTCTGGGATACCCAAGTCTATGCTTTTGGAAATTCTGTCCTTTTTCATGAATCTAACTTTGTTGCTGCTGGTTTTAAACACATAAATCCTTTATGGTGTTCAGACCTAAATGTCTGGTGATAAAAATGGAAGTATKGAGACAAAGAGAATATTAATATGTATTATGAAATCTTCTAATATATGAGGAGAGAAACTTTCTTGGATTCCAAGTCAAATTGCATTTTCTCTCATTTGCATCAAGAAAACAGAAGCACTAATAATATACGTGTCAAATCAGAGATGGAAATAGCTATGCAATCAAATGATACAATGGTGGTATATAAGTGAAGGTGACCTGCTAATGAATAATGTGGGAAGGAAAGACTGAAAAAGTTTTAATTGATATGTCAAGCCAGTGATGTCAGTCAGTTGCATGCAAGAAGAGAAATTAGTCAGTGTAAATTGTGTAGTGACCATCAAAACATGCCAAAAGCAATTGCACTTTCCTTAAAGAACCTGACAGATAAAACATAAGAACAAACTGAAAGAAAGGCAAATATACCATATCTGATTTACTGCTCCAGGTAGCCAGTAATGGTTCACCCAGCAAAGCCTTTTAATGTCTAAAAAAAAATATTTCCAGCATCTATGTACCACAATAATCCTCAATTCAACCTGTGAAGCTTTCACAGCTCCTCCTYTGAGAAACCAAATAAAATCTACAATGTTTGATCTGTATCTGCTTATATTGAATGGGCAGTGAGTAGCTGAAGCTATATAAAAATATGTGTGTATAAATCTGAGTTGAGCAGAAGCTGAAAGGAAAAAAAACCCCAGGATTTTTAGACAGTAACCTCACTTTGTAATCCCTCATGAAATATATTACAAAAAATAAATGGGAATTTCCTAGGCTGAGGCATTTTTTTTACTTATCTTGCATTTTAAAGGGAATTTTGTTCTTTTTCTGATAGAACTCTGAAAACCCAAAACCATTACTTTGTGACTATAGTCAGATCAATGACAGGAAATTGCACTAGGTCATTCCAGATAGTGAGAAAGAAAAAAAAATCTATTATATGGCTTTGTCACATGATTTAATCTAGAAGAAAAGTGAAATATTAAATATAAATATATTTATATTAAATATTTGTGGATCAGAGCTGCCCAAAAAATATTTTTTCTGAACTTGAAACCATTTTTGATAACATAAGTTATATATTACTTTGTCCACTAGAGGGTATCAAACATATTTCCAATCTTGCAGAAGAAACCCTCAGAAGCTCAGAAAATAAATAAAATCAGGTGAGATTAATGTGCACCATATTTTCAAAAAAATACCAGTATCTATATTTAATATAATATTTTGTGAAAGTGGAGCAAAGGATTTCCTCCTGCTATACAAAACCCTAGATATTTTTTAATTATGAACCACCTCTACACAATCTTGACTCCTCTTAATATCATCATGAGAGAGAGGCCATATTACAGTGAAATACTTAGTGATGTTTCTTGTGATATGAGATTTCTAATCCCTCTGAATTGGAGCTGAAATTAAGATCTAGTTTGTGACTTAATCTCCAAAAATTTATGATGTAGATTAAATATAGTTTTAATATCCTGGGTCTGAATTTGCAGAGGCTTGTATTTCAATTTATAATTTGTGATGATCCCTAAAGAGAAACAAACAAAAAATTAAGCTTTGAATTATTAACAAAAAATTACTTGTATTTTGTATTAGTTCTATATGTTATAGTTTTCTTAGTCCATAGTTCAGTTTTAAGGTGTTTGTTTTCAACAGAGAGAATGGAAAAGGTTCCTTCAAAGAAAAGTTTGATAGGCTTTTCTATAACTCAGGATAATTATCAGTGCTGCTTATCAGCACTGCTAAAGCTGTCCTTCTGGTGAGACTTGAAATGGAATAATGATGAAACAGAAATGTTTTCAAAATTCATTGTTCTTGTTTTGTGYTAAAATAAGACTAAACAAATWSAAGCWCAAGCTGAAGTACACTTCCTTTAAMATTTATRTAGTTACYAGTACAATCAGTCAAGGAAWGGTRTGAGTTAAYCAGCACATGTAAACTTTATCAAAATGGAGCTTGAAGAGATGGATTTGTTTTCTTGTTCAATAGGAAGGCAGCCWGTATCATGCAGGAGTTGGTGAATGAGAGTGGAACTCTCCAGTACGTGTTATGATGAAGCCCATGGTCAGAGTGGTGCCTTGTGGCTGCAGTATTCACTCCATGTGATCCACTCTAATGAGTTCAGGTTTTGCATTGTCCTGGACAAACAAGCTTGTGGCATCCCAGGGAACATATCACACATTGCACTCATTCTCTTTTGGGGGAAAAAAAAAGCTCAACAAAACAAACCCAAACAGACTTCTTTAGAAATAGTTCTTTTTTCTTAAATGCAGACATCCGCAGCTGATTCTCCTGTAAAGTTTTGTTCATAATATTTGTRATAAGATTTTTTTGGTGTTTATTTCTGATTTGCTATATTAAAAGTGGCTGAATTGAAGACTTTTCATCAGCTGGCCCCCTATATTCTGTTAGTTCTCAAGAAAACAGTTCTTGCCAAATCCTCTTTATTCTCATTTGTCTCTGGGTTTTATCCCTAACAGTATGGTAGAAAACCTGGGTCTTTGGAGTAAAAGCAGTAATGAATCTATAGCAGGTTTTCTTTTGCTTCTGCATTTATTAGCTAACTGCTCAAAAGACACATAATGAGCTGAATTGCCCTATGAAAGTTAAGAGGTCCAAAAAAATCTCAACATTTAAGGTTCATGTGAAAAAAACAAGTCCTCAATGAACTGAAAGTTTAATTCAGATGAGGCTGGCAGAAAATYCCTGTTGAGTTTAAGATTCTCAAGTGTTCAAAGTACCTTCTTGCCTAGGAAGATAATGCAGGAGCCACTACTCCTATGTTCAGCCTTCACTGCTATCAAGGAAACAGCAACTGAACGACATCTGGGATAAACCTTCCTGTCTTTTAGTCTTGCATTGTACTGAATAAAACACATGCATATGAAACTGTACTCCATTCTTCTTCATCTAAAAAGGAAATTACTCACCCCTCTTGTTCCYAGTGAATGTCACTGTATACTCTCATTTCCAAATAACTTGACTGAATTGACCTTCAGTAATTCAGTCTGCCTACATGCAAAACATTAGCACACTGCACTCAGATTATCATTCCAAAAATGCACATTACAAAATAAGCTTGGCATTTATGTTATCACATAAGTGCAATTARTCCTACAATGAGGGTTTATTTTGAATGTATCATTTACATCAAAGAAACAGACCCTTGTATTCCTTACAAGATGATCAATGACAAAAGACCAGAAGGCAACAAGTAGGCTGTCTTTGGCCTCTGTGAAAATTGGATTAAGTTTTATAAAATCTATTGAATAAAGGAAGTTGTTAATACTTGTAATATACTACTTCCCTGGAAAATATTACTGAGCTTTAAACTTCTATCCTATGGCCTTTATTCAGGTTGTGTATCCATGAAATCAAAGATGGGGTGAAACCCCACATCAGGTAATTCAGCCCACTTCCTGTCACCTCCTTTATGCAGAAGCACTTGCGTGACACAATTTTAAAAAGGTGTTGTCTTAGTGAAAATTTTCTAAAATCTTTGTAATTAAAGATACAAAATGTTAATTTTGTTGCTTTTTAACCCTCTGGTCTTAAAAATCAGAAAGATATTTCTAAATTTCATAAAAATAAGTTTAAGGTGTTGCAGCAAGAGAAAATTGCACATAGATTTTTTGCACATMGACACTGTTTATCTGTTTTATGCCAACATGCTTATGCACACATTTTGATGTTCTACATTCTGAGTATAATGAAGATATCTGAGACCCAAATTATTCCCTGTAAATACTTTGTRCTTCATCCCTTCTGGCTACTTGTTAGTGTTTGTATTCAAAGAGGATCAYATTCCACTGCAACAAAAAATACCAAGAGCTTGGTCCTGAGTAGCAYTCATCTAGGCACACTGTGAGGATTTGAGAAATGTAATCTTCTGGTTTTGTTCATGTAGTTATTTTACAAAAATTTTAGTCTTAGTGCRGTAGATAAATGTATTTGCACTGTGTCAATGTGTATACATTTCCTCTCAGCTTGGTTCCTAACAAGAAATAATTTCTTTGTGTTACTGGGTAACATTCTGTTCTCCTGTCTGCTTATTGATTTGCGAGCCAAATCACAGAGCTGCTGATCAGATACTCACTTCCTGGAGGGAGAAAATTTGCTTTTACTCCAAGCACTCTGCCCTTTCGCGGATATGCCTGGAATTTCTGCTTTCTGCTTTACCAAACTCCACCCAAACCTACTTTCCTTTCAGGAAGAGTCCTGAAGGGTGTATCCTGTGAGATTTCCTGAC
>CADDXX010000164.1:1353942-1433872 GCA_902810485.1 Alauda arvensis | reverse complement strand
AAATTCATCTAAGTTCACCTTCAAAATTTCTTTATTTGCACATTAACCTCTTACTGTTGGTGGAAGCATTACTTATTGAGGCAGTGGGGATGGCAGTTCATTTGGACACATTTTTCTTGTAGGAAATCCACTTCCTRCAGTTTAGTACTTTAATGTGCATAYGTTAGAATGGCAAACTTTATTCTGCCTTAAATCTTGAATGTAATTTAGGGGTATAAATCTAAACATGACTGTTCAAAAGTAGTAGATTAGCCTTGACTGGCTGCCAGGTGTCCACCAAACTGGTCTCTCACTCCCCTCACTCAGAAGGACATGAAGATAAAATAAAAAGAAAAACACTCATGGGATGAGATAAGGCTAGGGAATTACCCAATCACCAGTTACCATGGGCAAAACAGACTTGACTTTGAGAAGATTAATTTAATTTATTAACAATTAAAATAGATTAGTATAGTGAGAAACAAAAAACAAACTGAAACTACTTTCCCTCCACCACTTTTCCCCACTCTGYTCAGACTCCTTTTCTTCACTCTCAAATCCTCTATATCCCCCTCTCTAAGGGATAGAGGGGATGTGAAGTGGGGGCTGCAGCCAGTTTATAACACCTTGTCTCTGCCCCCCCTTCCTTCTCACCCTCCTCTCATGCTGCAGCCTGGGGTCCCTCCCATGGAATATAGTCCTTCACAAACTGCTCCAACACATGGGTCCCCTCCATTGAGCACACTCCTTCAAGAACAAGCTGCTCCAGCCTGAGTCCCCCATRSATCACAGATCCTGCCAGCAAACCTGCTCATGCATGGACTCCTCTCCATGGGCTGCAGCTCCCTTCAGGACATACCTGCTCACTGAATCATGAATTCCCCATGGTCTGGCTGCTTGAAGATCTTTGCTCCAACCTGGAYCTCCMYRAGCTGCAGGRGCACAGCTGTCTCACCATGGGCTGCACCAGGAGCTGCAGAGGAATCTCTGCTCTGGCACCTGCAGCGCCTCCTCCCCTTCCTTCTGCACTGACCTTGGTGACTGCAGAGTTTTTCTCTGAAATCCCTTCTTACTCCACTCTCCCACAGCTGTTGGACAGCATATTTTTTTCCCTCTTTCTTAAATGTGATTCTGTAGGGCTCTCTTTGACCAGTGGCTCCATTTCAGAGCTGGCTGGCTCAGAATCTGTCCAATATGAGGGTGACCCCAAGCCTCTTCGAACAGAAATCATCCCTGCAGTGGTCATCCAGCTCCCATTATGTTTACTTGCCATGTAAACATAATGCATCAATTCATGCCCTTTTTTACTGTCATACTTTAAAATATGTATATGCCACTCACATGCATATGTCACTTGAAAACTGTACATGCAACTCAAAAATTATATATGCTACTGTAATTCTCCAAAATGTTGTGTTGTGTTGTGTTGTGTTACATGTGGCTCAAGACACAGGTAGGGGTTTAAACTTTCTCAGTGTTCATAATTGCTGTTCCTTGGAACATAAATAACCTACTTTGCRATTTTGCTTTAATTATTCTTTTCTGATAATTCTYTTCTATCCTTTCCCATCTCATCCCAACCCACTTCATCTCATTTTGCCTCATCTCATGTTTGCCCTGAAGGTTACTACTTMTGCAGACTTAGTTTTATCTCATACACTTTTATTTTGCTTGAGCTTTCTGCCTTTAACTTCTGAAATTTTCTTTCCCTGAATCTCACAAGATCTTCCCATCATCCATCTCCTTTTTTATAACCCTGAGTTCCAGTATATTTTTATAAATAAAACAGTGCTTAGCCAAATAGATATAAAATGACAGAATAAAYATGATGATCCCTAGAAAGCAAACTTTCCCTTTACTGTGCTGTTTTTATTTAATTATAGCTTGTATATATTTCCTCTTGTTTTTCTAATTTGAATTCCTAGACAAAGAACACTTGAAACATTTATGTCCCAGCAGTTATCATGATTTATGAAACATAAATGTATTTGATGACATAAAAGAAGTGGGAGAGGTTCCAATCCAGTTCCAATGTTTTTCCTTGATGTGGATGATGCCAGTCTCTTCTATTCCTTCATGTTGTTGTACTTTCTGTTGGCTTTTTTTCTCATMCTTACTATCTGTTCATTAAGAATGTTTGAGCAGAGCAAAACAAATTCAATAAGATATGATCTTCCAAATCTGCTATCTTTGTTTTAACAGAACATCCTTTCAAATGAAAAATATCCTGACTGGTGTAGGTCCATTATCCATGAGATAAGCCTATTTCTTAACCGATCTCATACACAAAATATGTGTAAATAATACTTGCATGGCTTAGTATATTGTTGTTTAGAGTGGGTTTTTAGATTTAGAGCTTCTCATGATTTCATGGCAAGGAAAAATTAGTTTGTTTATCTTTCTGATTACAAGTAAACAAATAGGGAGTTATCTTTTTTTTTTTTTTTTTTTTTTTTTNCACATTAAGTCAGAAACTACACAGAAGTACAATGCCAGAGCATGGAGATAATTAATCAAATTAAAATTTACCAGTGAAATACATAGTCCTTATTTAGTCTGCATGCTTATAAGTGCAGAAAAATAACACATTAGCACTATTTATTAAGAGAAGATTAATGGTCTGAAACTGAAAAACCATAGCATAGAAGTAATGGCCAAATGCTTTGGAAGAGTTAAAAAAATAAGGATTTTCTACTTTTCAAAATACTGTGTATGTCTGAAGACATGAATTTCACAAAAGGTGCTAAGTGCTTTAAGTGGTTTAATATATTCTAATGGAGACAGTGAACTGTGAAAGAAAACTTTTCTCTGAAATGAATGAAAAGCAAGTGTATTCATTTTCACAGATGTTGCTAAAAACATCTGTTACTTAAAGCTGCATCAGCTTTAATTGGATACTATTCTTGACTCTCCCACTCTTCATTTTTCTAATAGTTGATTTCACTAGGTATTGATTTCTGTGTGTAGAAACTCAGTAATATATGACATTGCTACACACTGCTCAGTTTTTAGAAACCTGTCAGTGTTTATAACTCACAGCTTGCAAAGCACAATCTATACATGCACAAGGGCTCTGGTCAAATGGGTTCACACAGATGATYTCTCAGAAATTTGAGTGCTTAACCCCTTAGTAAGGGTCATATGGAGGCTGAGTCAGAAACCTGAGCTGTTTAACAGAATCCCCACCCACACTGATGGCTAATGGCAAYGAGAAATGAATAATTATCTTCTCCTTTTGCTACCTGGTATGGGAAGCCACGCAACAAATCTCCTCATTTCTTTTACAGTGTTTGGGACAATGTTTTGTTTCCAGGCRTGTTCACAGGTCTGGTACCAGCTGATCCATGAGCTAGGATTCATGAAGAACTGTGTCATCTGTGTCAAGGCAGGAGTGCAAAGAAGCCAATGCCTGAGGAAGACCAAGTAAAATAAGACAGTACATTAAATGAAACTGAGGGAATGTCTGACTGGTTTTGTGTATAGTCTCCTACCTTCCCAGAGAGAAAATATTACACATATTTTGTGCTTTTCTAGGGTTGCATTACTATTAGATCCTTATCTCTGAATGTTGATTTCTTTCTCTTTCCCCTCCACCCGTATATTCTAGCTTCAAGAAAACCTGCAGTGTTTATAAGTTAATGGATTGTCCAGATTTTTATGTTCATGATGATCTATATGACCAACAGGTTTCATTCAGCTACGTTTTGCAAGGGCTCACTGCTTCTTAATGTTACAGTGTAAGCTGTAACTCAACAGGTTTATTTTCCTCCTGGTTACATTTCATATCACTTCAGTTCTACATGCCCACCTCTCTTCTATTGGAAATTCGACTCTCTCATCAGCAGTTCTACTGTTGTTAARGTAGCTGAAATGGTGGCCTTAGATTTTATTTGGTTCGTCCTCTTTGCCCCTCTGCAAAGCTTATCTGATACACCATAAAAACTACTTTTGTGTTTCAGGAGTGGGGCAACATCATCTGATGCAGCTGCTGCCTTCAAGTCTCTTCAGATTAAATCACATTAATTTACTGCAGGATCATTATAAAGGCATTCATGGATACTTGTGTACTCAGAAATCACATTTACCAGCTAACTGAATGGCTGAATGTAGAGGAAATTACAACTTTCTTCTCTGAAATCATAGGCCTCTTCCACTTAAACAAGAGAATTTTTACTGGCTGAGGGCTATTAGAAGGCAYACACTAGAGCTCCACATCATGTCTATAATGCCTCAAACCATGTAAAGTACGCTGTTGTAAAATTTTATTAAAATTTTCATTCTTGGTAGAGATTCCTATGGAAAATTACAAAACACGCTCACATTATCACAAAGAAGATGGAGTACAGTGTAAACCAGAAACAAACAATACAGGTTACAGACGAAGGATTGAAGGAAGATTAAAAGAGCCCAATACATGAGACTTCAGTAAAATGAGATTGCAGGATCACATGATTGTTCTCTACATTTATCTGAAGGGCTTCAGGAGTAGAAAATAATTTCTGTGTAGTAGAGGTGGAAGTACATATGAGAACCATTTGATAAAATAAAACAAACCCCACACCACCAACAAAACAGAGTTCAAAGGTTGTGATGCCTTTTCAAGCAGCAAACTTTTYAACAGAAAAAGATCCACTACAATGCCTCTAATGAGCTGTATACKCTGCAAAAAATTCAGGAAACATCTGTTTTTCTACTCATAATTATATTTTATTCAGTAATTTTGAAAAAATATTCAAATGTTTTCCCAATTGTTGTGTAGTACTTTGAAAACAAACCTGAACAAAGCACCAAAAATAGTAGGGATAGATAGTATACTGTCAGTGGACTAGGTTATATGATTTAATAAATCTATTCCCCAATTGATTTCTGTTAAGCTATGAATTCTCACAGAATCTGAGTTGTTYTGTAGTTTTGAAGTCTCATATTACTTCAGTGGAACCCAGCTGAAATTTGCAATTAAGAGTTTTTCTGGGTATTTTTTTGTCTGTGTATGGATTCAAATAATAAGCTSTGATGATAACAGCACAGCAATGGAYAATTTCTGTGAAATACAATGTACTTTTTTCATCATTTTCCTTCCTGGTCAGTCAAAAGAATCACAAGCAATTAAAAGTCCCATTGTTCCAGTGCAGTAATTCTCTAAGACAGGGAGTGCTTAACTCTTGAAGCAACACTTCACAGGAGGTTTGAGCTATCTGCAGCTGTCCTCGAAAATCAGTTAAATGGTAGAAATCTGTTAAATTATTGATTGAGTGTTATAAATAAATATATAGGATGGTTTGCATTGTAACTTTTTWAAGACTTTCTGTAGGAATGTCTACGTGGTTCTGGGGCCTTAATGAGATGGTAACGAGAGATCTCTGGAGTCCTGGGCAGCTCTTAGAACATGCAGTTTATTGCAAGAGTCGTGGGTAACGAAGAGGAGGCTTACCCAAGCTGCCAGCCACAGCTAAGAGTAAGCCCTAGAGAGAGAGCAAGAGAGAGAGAGAGAGAGAGAGAGCAGGAGAGAGAGCAAGCAGGAGCTTGTGTGTGTGTCTGTGTCTGTGTGTGTTTGGTGTGTGTAGGTGTATGCATGTGTGTGTGTGTGTCTGTGTGTGTGTGGGTGCATATGTGCGTGTGTATGCCAAGTTCTTGTTACAAAGAATGTTTTAAGGTCATCTAGTTAAACTCCCCTGCAGTGAGAAGGGACACCCTCAACAAGATCAGGTTTCTCAGAGCCCCATCCAACCTAGTGTTGAATGTCTCCAGGGATCAGGCATCCACCACCTCTCCAGGCACCCTCTTCCAATGTTTCACACCCTCATCACAAAAAAATGTTTCTTATATCCAATCTAAATCTACCTACACAATTTTCATTTAAAGCTGTTCTCCTTGACCCATTTCAGCAGGCTCTCCTACAAAATCCATTCCCATCTCTTTTATGAGCCCCTCTAAGTACTGAAAGGTGAAAATAAAGTTTCCTTGGAGTCTTTTCTTCTTCAGGATGAACAACCCCAGTTCTCCCAGCCTTTCTTCAGTTGCTCCATCTCTCTGATCATCTTCTTGTCCCTCCTCTGGACCTGCTCTGACAGGTCTGTGTCTTTTCTGGGCTGGGACCCCAGAGCTGGATGCAGCACTGCAGGTGGGGTCTTGCCAGAGCAGAGCAGAGCAGAGGGGCAGAATCCCCTCCCTTGCCCTACTGGTCACACTGCTTCGGATGTAGCCCAGGATGTGTTTGTCTTTCTGGGCTGCAACGCACACTCATATCCCGCTTTTCATCCACCAGTAGCCTCAAGCTTTTCTCAGCAGGTCTACTCTCAGTYCCTTCAGCCTCCAGCTTATATTGATACTGGGGGCTGCCCTGACCCAGGTTCAGGATCCTGAACCTGGTTTTGCTGTCTCTCATGAAGCTCACATGGTCCCACTTCTCAAGCTTGTCCAGATCCCTCTGGATGGAATCCCATCCCTCATGTGTGCCAACCCCACCACTCAGCTTGGTGTAATCTGCAAATTTCTGAGGGTGCACCCATTGCTACTATCTATGTCTTTGATCAGGACATTAAACACTACTGGTCCCACTATGGGCTCCTGGGAGCTACCATTCATCATKGATCTTCATCTGGACATTGAGMCATTGACCACTAATATCTGGATGTGATCTTRCAATAAATTTCCTATCCACTGAATGGTCCACCCATCAAATCCATACTTTTCCAATTTATTGAGAAGGATGTTGTGGGACACTGAGTCCAGACACATGATCTATGTAGCTCTTCCCTTTTCCACTGAAGCAGTAGCTGCATCATAACTAGTACTGCTGTAGCTGACAGAAGACACACTCAAGGATACAATATACAGTCATATAAGAACCCCACAAAAATCTCTTTCCAAGGAATAGGATATAGTTGGTTTCCAGCATGCAAAAGGTAGAAAAAATTATGAAGCAGTCTGGGATGAGGAGATAATTTTAAAAGATTGAGAGGTTGGCAGAAATCCAGAAGACACAGGTCAGCAGTTGTCTAATGCAAAAYTGGAGTGAACTGTTGACTCATGACAGTGACAGGGATTGAGAAAGAACCCAGCCTGGGAAAATAGATTGAATTTGAAGTAGCTGACAGAGCAAAAATTGGGAATAAGAAAAATCATAGGCACATGCCCCAGTCCAGAAGGGAAGAAGAATAATTAGAATATGGCATTACAGCCCCAGCTGTGGAACAGCAAGGAGATGTCTCTAATTCATAAAATCCACCAGACATAGGTAATTAATTTCACAGAAATATTGTTAAACAAGCTACTGAAGAAACACATTTCTTTTTATATGGATGAGTAGCTTTATTATAAATCCTATAGGATTCTTGAGATTCATTARAAGGGAGGATCTGTAGATCTTTTAAAGACCATCTGTTTTGATTTTGGGATCATCACCTTGTCAGGTTATAAGGAACACTGTGTTCAGTAGAAAATAACAAATGCAGTATTAAAATTCGTAGGATGTATTTTTCTGATTAATAATGCAGATGCCTTACTTTCATCATTTTAAAATCTGTTTCAGGGAACAATTGAAGTCTTTCATTGTATTTTAAAGATTTTTTTTTCCTTTGAAGAATGCTGTCTTGAAACCAAGAATATTTTTTCTGCAGTTCTAAGCTCTGATTAATTTTTTTTCCCAAATTGAGGATCCTGCCCCCTTCTATTTGATTTATTATTTTTATGTTTAGGAATCTGACTTGAACATCTTACAATGCAATATTTACAGAACTGTCAAACTTTGTGATTTATGCAATGTAGGCTATATGATTTTTGGAAAATACATCAACATTATTTTTGAGGTTTCTTTTCAAACTGCAGAAACATAAAAKACTTTGATGTTTTTGCAAAACATTGCTGAAGCAATTATACTTTGTTGCTATTAATTTTTATTAAGGCAGAATAAATATTAAACTTTGAAACTTCTCAAGTTAAAATAGGCTTTAAATGCRACAGTTCAATATTTGAATTATACAAAAGAATCTTGGAGGGGCAGTAGAGAATCTCAGCTCATGGTTTGCATATGGGCACAACACATTTCTCATTAATGTTAATTGGATTTATAAGCCTGCATCAAAGGAAGAATATAGGCTTAAAAGTAACTTTCAGTCATGCTCAGATCTCACTCTTTTTTTTGGCATTTTGCACATTTTTCTAGAGTTTTTCCCAAACTCTGTTTTGAACTAAACAGAAGATTACTGTGGATCATAATGATGCATTGTTTTATCAATTTCTCAAGGTCAGCATARCTAGTCTACTTACATAGAGACCTCTGTTCTTTCCTAAAAATACTCTGCATGTTCTCACCTGAAGGAATTTTCTGGATTACATTAAGRAATAAAAAAGATTTTTGTGCATTTTCCCTGAAACCACTGCCATTCTAGTTTGATCAGAAGGAAAAGAAAATAAATAGGTGGCTTCCTCAGCACCTTGTAGCCCAGTATCCCTTCCCCTGCACCATTCTTCTTTCAGTACTGGAGACTGGCAAAAGTTCATCTACCACAGTAACTTAGTTATTTTAATGCATATTTCTTCAAACAAATGATGTAGCTCAGCAATGGATCTCACTGGGACTATAGTCAAAGCTCCACTTTATACATTTCTATCCATAACTACATGAGTGCATTATGAATCTGCACTAGTCAGGATTGTATCACTATTTACATTGGTATCTATTTATATACCTTGGGCAAGGAGAAACTGATTGTTCTCCTGATCCCAGGAGGAGAGTGAAACAAYGGCAATAGCTGATGCTCCCTTTAGCTGACTATCAGCAAACAGCTTCCCACAAGGAATCTGTTGTACCACAGCAGAGAGCATGAGAATTCTTTGCTGGCAACTGCTGACCCACAGCTGCAATTATATGCTTTGCAAGGTTTAGACMATCCTGAAATCAGGGTAGGATAATGAGAAATAAACCCAAATCAGCCCCCCAGCTCTCCCTTCTTCCTGGGCTCCTCTTCACTCCTCAGTTTCTTGCCTTCTTCACCCCAGTGGTGCAGGAAGACAAGGAATAGGGTCTGTGGTTAGTTCATCACATGTTGTCTCTTCCACTCCTTCCTYCTTAGGGRGAGGACTCCTCACACCCTTYTCCTGCTCCAGTGTGGGAGTCCCGCCCACATGAGACAATTTCTCCAAATGACTACTTCCACAGGCTGAGGTTCTTTACCAACTTCTCCAGCATGGATCCATTTCCAGAGGGTGTAGTCCTTCAGGAACAAACAGCCAGAACGTGTGTTCCCCATGGGGTCACAAGTCCATGAGGCCATAGTTCTGCCAGCAGCCTGTTCTAGGTTTTCTCACAGCATGACAGCCTCCTTTGGGCATGCACCTGCYCTGGMATAGGGTCCTCCACAGYCTGTAGATGGATCTCCCTTRCACTATGGRCTTTCATGGTCAGCACAGCTGCCTCACCATGGTCTTCAACATCRGCTGCAGGGGAATCTCAGCTTTGGCTCCTGGAACAGCTTCTGCCCTTCCTTCTGCACTGACCTTGGTGTCTGTAGGGTTGCTCCCCTCTCGTATTCTCCCTCCTTCTTCCTCTGGCWCCAATGTCTCCTGAATAATAACTTYTTTTCCTTTCTGTATMTGCCAAACCCAGAGGCACTACCACCATCATGGATGGGTTCAGCCTGGGCCAGTGGCAGGTCTATCTTGGAGCCAATTGTGTTGGCTCAATTGGACAAGGGGAAGCTTCTGGCAGCTGTTCACTGAAGTGACTGCTGTAGCCTCTCTGGGAGAAGCATCCCCAGAAAACACTTATACTAGTGGGCTGTCTGTGTCTCTAAGGTTTGGTAAGACTTTTAATCAATGTGATTCCTTCCTCATTTTTTTTTTTATAAAATACAATCTGGTATTTTGGTGTCTTTCTTGCAAAATATTCTCCTGAAATACAGACATTTGTTCAAAGAGAATGAGAAGAGARTGTATATAATGCRTGATRTTTCTTGTAGAATGCAGCACAATTATGCAAGTAGACATTAAAGCAGTTACTGCATTATGATGTACAGTACTCTATTYCTTTGTTGGGGATTAGCAAAAGGATTAGACCTTCTTCCTTTCAATTGTAGATCTAGTTTTGATTAATTTATTCTTTCTTCATAACTGGAATGTAGTCAATCAAGGACTAAATACAAAGTCACTATTTAGTCAGTCCATCCTGCATCCTTTATGTACCATAATCAAATGAATACATGTCATAGTTCTTTCTGACAATCCTCAAAATTGCTAAGCACCTTCTCTTGTTCTGATAACAACTGATCCTTGATTCTTTAAAGGCTTTGGGTCTCAGCCTTCATTATAGCTTGTGCTTTAAAAGCTGAGTTGGTAGGACAACAGATTAAATTCACAGTTAATGTTTGGACATCATCTTGGCAAACTTCAGTGTCATTGTAATTAATAATTCTCAAGTCTAGCTATATTAAACACTCAGTTCTCAGAAAAGTTTCTATGGAATTGATTTCTTCTTTTTTTTCTGCATTGGTGAGACTTTCAATTTTTACTTATCATCCTAGTCACAAGGATTAAAAAAAAAAAAAAAGGTGTTCCATGTTAACTGGCTGATTGACCCATAGACATACATTTTTGCTTCCCTCTTCCTCTTACAATTTCATACACATTTGGATTTTTTTCACTTTCATTTTAAAAAGAAGCACAATTTAGACACTGAGCAAAAGAAATTTCACAGTTAGGCAGGGATCAGGTAGGATAAGACCCTCTGCATGAAGGTGAAGTACAATGTTACAGTAAAGATGGCACAGACGTTCACCTCAAGATCAAAAAGAAAAAAAATACGGGGGGAAAGTCAGAATTGTTGGTTGAAAGTCCACAAAGAATTCTTCCCAAAGTGCTTTGGTGCCTCTACTGTAGATTTGCCTATATTTATACTGASAGTTTTAGAGATATTTACACACGTGAGCATCTGCAGATAAGATCCTAGCAGGCAACTGTGAGGTGAAACAATGTGGTGAGATGCTGGTATCATAGTTACACATTTAACATAGTAATAAATAAYGTAGAAAATAAAAGTTTGTCAGATATTAGACAGCAGGATCTCCTCTCTCCCATAGAGTTTTGATAGCACTTAGTTCCCAAACATTCCAGTCTTTGCAGTAGTCTGAAAAACAACCATTGGAAAGATTCTGTCCATCTGTGCAGAAGATATCAATGGCAATATTGATTTTTCTTTTTTTAATGCTTATTATCAATTTTATTGGTGAAATACTAAAAAAATATATAAGTTATGAAATATCTTCCTAACATTAGATTCAGGCAGACATGATGTTATTTTTATTTTCAGCTGATGAAGATAAATAACAACGCATCATTCTTTTGCTGCGATCTTCCATCTTGTCTTGTGGGAAAGGACAGRGAATCATTTAAACCACAGAACTGAAGTTCATTCAGCTCCTTTTCTCTTTTTTAAGGATGACAGAAACTTATATATAATTTCATCACATACTTCTGCAGTCAACAGCACCTTCACTGCTGAAAACTGACCTTCATTTATCTCACGGAACACCATCATAAATCCATTTCACTGCTTGATATGGTTGGCTGAATTACAAATTATTGCCTTATTGCCTCTGATTTCAGGCAATGCTATGGTTGGCCTAGGTGCCATATCTGGACATCTCTGTCTCACGGGTGTATGTCACAATAAATCCAGAATGATTAAATAGGTTATTTAAGGTATATAGCCCATTTTATGCATACTGACCTACAATATAATAATAAGGTAATAAAATGTAGTACAAGTTGAACTTTAGACTTGTTTCCAGATGATGTTTTTTTTTTAATGCAAACACATGTAATGTTGTAAGAATGTGACCTGCAGGTCTAAGTTCAACAAAGTCTCTCCAAGAGCCAGTGCTGTGCTGCTGTCCTTGCTGTACTTCCTGGAGCACACCTGCTGTTTGAGGTAGTGATAATAATTTAAATTTTAAGAGCCTTTAATATCTTGAGTAGAATTGTATGTCACAGTTTCAAAAATAATGACATAATTCTTGCTTTCTATTAAATTCTGTATATTTTTAGATTAACTTCTGATTAGCATTTTCCATCCATGGGCTTTCCTCTGCTTGTTGGTTTTTTTCGGTGTTCTTGTTTCAATGAGAGAAATCTTTCTGGTAGMAGAATCATAAATCCTATGACTTTGWAGATCAGAATTCTCCTCCCTGCAYCATAATTTGCTGTAAKTATGATTTAGGCAAGTTTCTTCTTTGATTTATTTTMCAGAAACATTAATTGTATCAGTATTATCACACTTTACATGAMTATTSCTCATAKATACTCATTTTGCACATTCRTTCAAACACCTTCATATAGAARTGGTAGGATTATTTAAGATAAAAATGCTTTTCTGTGTCAAAATTATAATAACTAATTGCATATGTAAAAGCATTTCTTATAGAAAGACTATTTGTGCTTACCCAKATTGTGGAGGATGTTTTTGGCAGGCCAAGAAACACCCTCACTCTTGCTCTTTTTCTCATTAATTCTTCTCAGAGRCATACAAACTGGAAGACCTCTGCCTGCAGTATTTGCATTGCTTTGGCACACAGGAACTGCAGAATCAGACAAAAATCCTAGTGCTATTGGAAAAGAATATCATGTGATTGTTTGGCCCTTATCTTGTGATTATATAATATATTTCACAGAACTTCTATGAATGTTCAGTTAGAGTCTTTACGATCCTATGATATGGTTACAAAGAAGAGTTGAATRTTTTGAACATTTTTATTCAGATTTYTCATCTGAGTGAACCTTGCATTTCAACGACCCTGAATAAAAATCAAGATTTCATGTGCTGACAACCTTTCCTTGTGTGAACAATCCTTTCTTTTTAAAGCCCTCTTAATTGTGCTGAAGATAAGACACCTGATGAACTGCTGCTGGGAAATGCACAAAGATTTTTACTGGGTGTTATTGTTATTTTTTCCTTAAATTATTTCTAAATGGGTAATGTACATAAATTTCACAGACGTCTTGTGAAAGATTTTTATGCAATCTTAAGACATAAYTGAAATATCACAATCTTGTTTTTAAAATGCTTGGTGAGCCTTTTAAAATCCAGTCATTGCACTTACAGTATTGTATTGATCTTGGAGAAAAAAAAACAAAACCAAAAACAAAACAGGTTCAAACTGAATGAGCCAAACTTCTATGCTATTCAACAACTGTTCAATAGTCAAAAAAATTTTCTCCTAATTCTGGAAATTTTTTTTTACCCTTAATCATACAGAGCCCCGACCTGGCCCTCCATGGGCTGCAGGGGCACAGCTGCCTCACCATGGTCTGCCATAGGCTGACAGGGAACCTCTGCTCCTGTACCTCGAGTACCCCTCCTGTACTTCAATGTCTGCTGAGATGTTTCTCTCACATATTCTCTCCACTCTCTTCAGCTGCAGTTGTAGATTATYCCCCTCCACCCCGCCCTTATCCCACAGGTGCCACCACTGTCTCTGAGGGGTTCAGCCYTGACCATGGCAGGTCTGTCTTGGAGCTGGCTGGCACTGGCTCYCTCWGGCATGGGGGAATYTCCTGACAGCTTGTCACAGAATCCAGCCCATGMAAACCCAAAACATTATTATCTGACAAATTTAATATCAAAGTACTTAGTATCTGATGATTAAAGAAAGGAATTGTTGCAGCTCTACTCTTTATAATATCTTTAAATAGAAGCTATAAAACACCTCTCACTTTTCACTTTCCTGTCTCTTCCCAATAAAAACTCCTCAGTTCCACAAGACTTTTGAAAGTTCTCCCTGTTTGTTTGTGTTTTTAAATTAATTTTTAAATTTTAGATAAACCAGCAGATCTCTGATTAAATAAACAACTMTTTAAGGAAAGCAGAAAGGACTGCTTAAAACCAATAAATCACAACCAACAAAAATACAAGCAAGCTTTGTGGATTAATATCTGGGATATGTTAATTGATGCACTCTCTAGTGGATTTTAAGAACATGCAGATAATTCTATCTAAAATGAAAGCATGTGTCATTATCTCCAAGAGTTCCCAGAAGCCCAGTAACAGTGCTAAATGACAGCGAAGTGTGAATGTGAAGCAGCTGTGAATAGCTGTTTAATACTATCACTCTAGGCAAACAACATAACAAGAACCAGCTCGACTCAGAAAATGTCCATTGCATTTTCTGTTTATTTTTCTGTGTCATTAAAAAAAAAAAGGGTACTAAAAACTTCAATCTCCTCACCTCTCTTCTTGCATCCTGGCATTGCAAGGCCTTTGTCATGTGCAGTTTTCATGTTGCAGAAATAATTAATCTTGCTCATTTACGTCTTGCTGACACAAGCATCAATGTGTGCTACATTATTAAATCAGTTGTCTCACYTGACTGGACTTTAAGACAAAATTCCCTTGCAGCCAAGTGAAAAATACCTCTCAGAGGGGAAGACCTGTCCACTTGGCTGTGTGTGAAATATGTGCTGGAATATGTGCAGCTGCTTAGCCTTGCCTAGCTGATGWTTCTTTGTGCTGCTGTGTTGTGCCTGTGATGCCTACCAAAGTACTGGAAACCATCCTAAGGTCAAACAAGYCCCATGGAAAGCAGAAAAGAGTAAGCTTAGATGCTTGTCTGACAGATGTTTCTCTCTGAACTGAATTTCCAAGACATCATTTATCTAAAAGCTCTTTTTTGTTGGCTGCTTTATGCTGCTTAAATGTTTTAAGTGTTTATGSTCAATGAAATATGGAGAACTAAGGGAGGGCCAATGATCCCTCAGATGACTGAAACTGTAGGAAGAGTGGGTAGCTGAGAGAGGATGTGGTGTCATGTTGCTTAGGGCATAAGGGGTACTCACTCTCCATTTCCAGCATGTTTCCATACATTCAGAACGTATGCATTTCCATACATTTCGTCACTATTAGCTGAAAAACACAATGAGTGTTTCAGACATAGGTAAAGATTTTGGAGACATATAAATTATTCATTTATGTTATTCCTTTGACCACCATAAGTTTTACATCCCTTGTTTGGGAAGGGTCACCCTTTGTTGACTTACCAAGTTCTTGTACTTGAGTTTACTCAGAAGTTTGCATAAATATTTACAAGCTGACTTCTGTGTCCTCTTTATTTCACGTAGTGTAGAAAAAGAAAGAATAAAACTTATTTTCTTTCATAATAAGTGCACTAAAAGAAAATGAGGAGGCACACTGTGCATATAGAATAGTAAATGTTCCTTCAAGACATCTTATGGCAAGATAACATGAAAGGATAAATAAAGACTAACTTTTCCCYATTTTAATAGAAAGCTGGAGAATTGTTAATCTATTGGTAATGTCAGACAGGTGACTCTAAGGTGATCCTTATGTAAGGATTTGAGTAGTTTCTTCTGGTTTTGGATGACACTGAAATAATTGCATGCATTTYTATGCTGTTTTGTTGTTGCTCCTCCACTGCTCCAGATGTGTAGGAGCAGGTATGGTCCTCAGGKAAATGGTCACAGCTCCAAGYCTGAGTTCCAGAAGCATTTGGACAATGTTCTCAGGCCTATGGTKTGATTTTTGGGGTGYTCTGTGCAGGTCCAGAATTTGAACTCAATKATCCTGATTCATCCCTTCTAACTCAGCCATTCTCTTGTTCTTCTATCTCCCTTCTTTCTCTGCATCCGTATTCTTTGATTTTCTTTCCACTTGCCTTCTTCCACTCCATAGCCTATCTTCTAAGTTACTTTCAGCCAACAGCATTTTCTTGCTTTCCCAAAACTCTCTGTGGATTGTCTGTGCAGATGCCAACAACCAACTCTGGGTGTTGGCAGTAAAGAAGAATTGACTCCAATTTTGCTCACTGAGCACCATCTCCAGACAGCTATTAGAATCTGAGTCAGTTTCTATTCTTAACTCCCTCTGGTTGTATGGACAGTGGTCATACTGCATAGTCCACCAGAACACACTGGAAAAATATCCTGAACTATTAAGCTGCTGAATGATCAAAACTCTTCATTTTCCTAAACATTCAATTGAATGAATTTWGTTCTTCTTAGGGCCATTTTTCACACTTATTCAGTCCTCAGAGCAGCAGGCATCAGTTCAGCCTGCACTGTAAATTTGAACAGCATACGGTCACTTGGAGGAAATAAACTCTCCATTGATAGCCCTACAGTTCTCTTGAGCTAAATAATGTTAAAYTTGACCTTGGTTAGCATTCTGCAAAATAGCTACAAAGAATGAATAACTTAAAAAAGACTGGACTCAAAAGTTAGTAGTCACAGTTTCTACTCTACCTGAAGGCTGATTAGAGGTGAAGTTCCCCAAGGTCTATTCTGGGACCTTGGTTTGTTTAATATCTTTATAAATTAGTTGGAAACACAATGGAAACACAATGTCATCAAATTTGCAGATGACACTGAAACAGAAGGTGCAGTTCATAAGCTTGAGGGCCCACTTGCCTTTCAGAGCAAGACTAGACAAAGCCCCAAGTATGTTCTGAATTCAATTATTATCTTGCTTTGAACAGGGCATCACAAGATCCTCGGCAGCCTGAATGATTCTGGGATTCCAATGGCATTTTCCCCAAAGGATGTTGATTATAACTCCATAAAGGGAAATCAGCAGTGTTGKGAGCTGTTTATTTCATRCAGTTCTTTGCAKTTGCTTCTCAGGATGATTCAGAAYGAGKCCTTCAGTTTGAGAAACTGAKACATRCTGAGTGTCATTTCCTAACAGATTYCTTAAGGAGCTGAGGACACAGTCAGCCTTAATCCAACRCTGAATTTACAGCTCTGGTAAGGGGCCTCACTTGATTTTTTAAAAATTGTGTTAGAGCTGGGATTGATTATGATGACTAGGAAGTTAATGTCAAATAATTTTAACATGCTGACAAATATGTGTCTTATAATTGTTATTTCTGTTAATAAATGTGGGCAGGTTTTTGGCCTAYGACAAAGACAGAGCATCTCTGAGAACACTGCCAGTTGGCAGCTCTTTCTCAATATTTTCTGAATGAGCTTAATTATAGATAACTAAACAATTCATGTGCAGATTATGACCCTGTAGCATCATTTGGGTAAACAGTTGCTGACATAAATGGCAGAGCAGCTATGAGTTCCCCACTGTCTACCTGTGATTAGAATTTAGTGAGTTAGCAGAAGTTTCAAAGAATATTTATTTGATAATATTCATTGCTGTGTTSTGTTCCCTGGATCAGAAGAGTGGAAAGTTCTTTGTGTACTTACTAGCCTGAATAATTTAAAAATAATGCTGCTTTTCTATAATAATATGCATATTTACATATTTACATCTCAGATCCTAYTAGAGGCTACTTAGCATACAGAAGAATAACTTAAAATAATTAGGAGAAACACTGATGTGAATCTAGAAGAAAAATAATAGTGACAACGTTTATTTAATTTAGGTTCTTTCCCCACTTAGGAGAGAATTTGACCATGATGTGTGTGTCTGCAGGCTGAACTTTTGATAGCTAGGGTACTTACCTAACAGAATAATTTACATGCGTGTAAAAAATGATTGTTGTTATCCCAGGACTTACRAAATAAAAAGATATTCTGAAAAGYRTTGCACTGTAGAATGCATTAAAARATGGTCCAARTARASARTGGCTGAGATTCTGCAGGATGTCAAGCTGTCTGATCAGACAGACAACCTATTGCTTTCTGTCTGTTGTACTGCACATCAAAAATACTTACCAAAAAATAAATGTACTGCTGCAATGTTCTATAGAAATTAATTGTACAGTGAGGTATTTCCCTTGGCTACATCTAAAGGGACAACCAGCACACACTGAGTTAACATGAGTAAGAAAATATTTCTGGAACATCATAACTCCCACCAAGTTCTATGCTAATAGATGGTGGACAGAGAAATACCATGTGCTTTTCAAAAGAAGGACAGCCTGAACATTAGGACGACTTTTATCAGCTTAGGCCAAGAATAATTGACAATGTGTTACTTGCCTGACTGATGCATATTATATGAAGCTATGATCTGAGCCTACTCCTGTTGTTTCAGTATTCTGATTGCAGAAAATGGTTGTCTTGCATTTGATGAGTGTTCCACTTAAATTTACATCAGAGGTCTTTAGCACTGGGCCTGTGTTGTACACAATACTGCTGAAAAGTGTTGGTTCAAATTAGGATGTGTCTCATGCCTGTTTAACATTGGCTTTCAGTACTACACTCATGGAAATGTTATGCAGGCACTCATGCCAGAAAAATAAAAGCTGGTTATGGTGAGCTCAATGGCTAACACAGAGTCATTCTGAGACATTGCTTTCTTCTTCACAAGCTCATCCCACACCTCTATTTTGACAGAGAAAGCATGACAAGGTGTAGGACAAAAGGAGATAAGGAGTGTGATTATGGACGCCTTGGAGTTCAGTTTTATTGCATTTGGGAAGTCTCCTGGTGGCTGTTGTAATGCCTGTCCTGCTGTGTTGAACTTATGGAGCATCATGGCTAGCAGAGGTGCAGCCAGGTCTAGTCTGCTAAACCTGACTTTTCCCAGGTATTTTTTACAGGTTTGTTCTGCAGTTCTGGTTAAAAATGTAATTTCTGATTTTTGGTACCACTATTTGTGAAATAGTGTATTTGGATCTGCATGTCTGGTTTTGTTGATTTTGTTGTGGTACTGCTCTAGRTTTTTTAGTTTTGTTTTGATTTTGTTTTTTCCTCCAGTGGTCTTGGATGACAGAARACCTTGTGGTTTGGATGGACCTCTAGTCCAGTATTTCACATCTGTTTGACACAACTGAGGGCACCTTAGATTTAGATCTTTCTACTTAACAGACCTAAGTGGAAAATAATTTTAAACCTAATTAAAATAAACAAATTTAAGAAGTTAGATGACAAAGAAAGATGTCTTCTGYTTCTATATAGCTATGGGAAAAACATCTATAGGGAGTTACTAAGTTGTATGTGTCAAGACAGGTTTTGGCATAATGAAATGAGACCTACATASATGGATGTTTATCCTAAGTTTCCTWGTWATGCTYTTTGTTTTGCCTGTGTGGCATGCATACATGGTCTAATAATGGTTTCTGATATAAAACTACAGGGATAGTGACATTCTACTACATTTCAGCATAATTTCAAGGGTCTAAACAATACCRTTTTACACCTTCTAAAATTTTCTGCTTGTTTATTACATATTTAAKTGACTTAAGTTGGTAGTACTAGCTCAGTATGAAACTAGGAAAAGTGACTAGCACTTAGATGAGTGTACTTACCTACAGTTGCTGAGACTATAAAAATGAGAATATGAGAAAATTTTGCATATTTTTCTTTTAATAAATTCTTTTTCTTCTTAGTAGATACCAAATATTCAACAAAAAAATTTGGATTGTTTCTGCAAGTTGAGACAGTTAATACTCGAGAAGGTACAAATCCCATCATACATTTATGTGAATAATAAATAAAAGGTAATGGTCCATTATCACAAATACACTTTGAGAACAAAGAATGTTTTATTAGGTTTACCTTGTTATGTTATTATAGCTTTCTTTTGTGAGGACCATTCAAGCATACAACCATTGGTGGCTTTATAAAAGATAATAAAGTTTATTAGTATAATAATGGGCAATGAATAATACTTTGGAAATAGCAAATAGGCTGTAAAAAACTGGATAAGGTCAAAACTGTATTATCAAAAGCTACTGTGTCTTCTTTAAAAGAAAAGAGGATTTGCAGTCCAGTCTTCTAACACGTTTAATGGGTGAAAAAAGTAAAATGCTAGACAAATTACACTCAATAAAGAAATGACATTTGGATTATTATTCTGTAGAGGTTTTCTGGTAACTTTGTTCCTGTGTTTGATGACTTTTTCTTATATCCCTGMAAGTAGTCTAGAACTTTTTATGTTTTATGGGGATCAGACAAACAACATTTGTGACACTCTGAAAATATGTTAGCAGCTTTCCTCYTGAGTGTTTCACATCCTTTTGCTTGATTCCTTGCTCAATATGAAGCAAGCACACCCTACTCAATGAACAGCATTCTGTAAGACTGGATTCTGCAATTTAATTTTTTATGTGTGGKGAGGTGACTTTGAAATTAGTGCTAACTCCATCCAGGAGAGAATTCCATGATTTTTAAAGAAGTGTCAGGTGTCACAAAGAATTAATTGTGGTAAGATAGAGAAAGATAGTGTGGGGAAACAAAGAGAGTTGGTACTAAAGCTAATCCTGTGGCTGATGTATTGCAGCTGTGTTAATTATCCAGGAGTGGGGGAACAGCCTTGCTCTCCCAGCTATGGGTGTGATAAAGAGTGAGCTGGCTGGGAGGGGGCTCCCTTTCAGTTGCAGCTCAGTTGTTGTTGCAGCTGTTGCCAGGTGAAGTCTACTGCCATGCTGTGAAGATGCAGGGACAGGAGGTTGTGCAAGGGACAGATAAGGTAAGGCTTTGTACCAGGGATTTGACAGGGCCTGGGCCAGGGACAGGATGGAGTGAGCTGATGCTGTGAAAAAGAAGAGAGAAGAAGGAGAACTGACTGCTGACATAAATGGACAGACCCTGAGAGCTGCTTAGAGATGCCTTTGGGAAGCAAGATAGAGACAGTTAAATAACAAGGTGTTGGTGTGTGAAGCCTTCTGATTGATATGAAAGACTTATAGATAATAAAGTCCTCGTACTTGAGCCCTTGGGAAGTTTGTAATGAAGCACTTTGTGTGTTTTGACTGTCTCGACTGCCATATGAATTATCCCTCAATTCTATTTTGTTTTCTCTGCATGTGGGAAAGTTTTCATGGAATATGAAAGAKATCTACCTTGGCTTGACTTAGTAAATGAGTATGAGGGGCAGAGACAGAATGCATCTTCTTCAATTCTTGRCTTCTTGAGAAGTCTCACCTTAGTACCTGTTTTCAGTGGCTGGTCTTGTCCTGTACTAGGGTATCCTACCAAATTTCGCATATAGACTAACTGTACTTATTACACTTCCCCTTCTTCTGACATGTCATGTTGCAGATGCGTTTGCAGGAGGCTGTTTAATGGCTTTCTTGCACCAGTAGGTTTTGCTGTTGTATTGTGGGTTGTCACTTTGCTGTTGCATAAATTGTTCTCTTTTAAARTAGTCAGTTTATAAAAGCCCTATCTGTATATAAATAGGAACAGTCATAACTGAAACAGTAGCAACAGATGAAAACCAAAATAATTATTTTGTTAAAACCATAAAATAGATATTATACACTTCGGATAACTGAGGGAAGAACATGGCAACAGCTCCTGACATCTATTCAAGCTCCACTGTGAAATCAAAGATGTCCKAGTGGGGAGCCCTTGGTGAGATGCCAAGAGCAAGTTCAGCAGTTTCTCTTGGCTCAGTTCTTCTCCCAGTGTTTAAGTATCTAACAGTTTATGCCAGATGTGTAGGTGTCCTTAGAGTGGGGGCCTCTTTCACCCTGTTGCCATTTTCCATACAGCATGTTGACAGTTTGAGAACTGTTCTCTCTTTTTTATTACCTAAGGCAGTAGGAGCAAAGTGAAAATTATGTGGCAACTAGGATGTGTTGCATCCTTTTAGGATGAAGATATTTTAATATTTTACAGAACATTTCAGCTATCATAACTGTATTGAGACCTGATTGTTCCTGTCAACAGGAGGTACTACAGAAAACATCATTAGTGATGTTGACAATTTCAGCGGAATGGTAGTAGAAATCTGTGGTAAAACTCTTTTTTTTTATTTTTCTTTTCTGATAAGTTTCTCAGCACCAAAAAAGTCTGTACTTCAGCTCCCAGCTTGGATAGCGAAAGCACATCTGCCCCCCTTACTGACCTGTTGTGTAAATACATTAGATACCATGAGACACTCAAACAGTGCTCTGTAAAAAATAAGTGGCTGGCTGGTTTGTTGGTTTTGTTTTGTTCTGTTTTCACTTGGCAAAACAAGAGGTTGAGATCTTTTTAGTTTCTTGGAGTACAGTTTTGCAATGCCTTGAGATGGAATATCCTACAGTAGAAGATTCTAGCAAGTAAGACAGATGGACATTTGTCTCTGAAGCACCTGAAAGTTATGGTGGAACAGAGAGCTGACCTTAATGAAAATATAATGGACATAATGCTGTAAATATTTATTTATTTAAAKAGGAAAAAAAARMCCAAARAAGTTTGTTGATATAGTAAAGTAAAACTAACRTAATCCTTCATTTTTATCTCATTTTGATGAGTACTTCTATTAAAAAGAATGTGGTGGGTGTTCTACTGGTCATGTACAAGCTTTCATAAAAAATGTATGGAAATTATAATGAGAACACAACTAGATTCCAACCTGTTTCATTAGCAGACCAGCTCTTGGGAACATTTGACCTAGATCTGCCTACTAATACATAAACTTCATAATGATTCAAGACATATTTTCATAATGAATGATGTTCACTTTTGCACTGAGGCCTGAACACCACCTGTATCCATCTTAAATTCTGTCTTTCCAGACTTAAATAGTATTTGATTCAACTGCTTGTGCCTGAAGTTGATTCTTTTATATGAAGTTGAGGTTTTTTTTATGTGAAGAAAGCTGTTGGGATTTTTTTGTTTAGTTGTGGGATTCTCTTTGTTGTTTTTTTGTTTATTTGTGGGGTTTCTTTCAGTTTCCTATTTGAAAAAGATGCTGTAAACTTTCCATAGTGTGTACCTAGGATTTCTAATGGATGGGGGTTRGGAATGAGAAAAACTTGAACATATGTTTAGAGATTTGTGTGAACTACGTTTTTTCAACCACATTCACAACTGGAGACAAAAAATTGTTCTGTGTGGACCTGAATGAATAAACATGCATGGAAACACATGGCAAGRCTGTTTATCACCTATGGAGGACACTTGTCCTGATGGGAATTCCCTCCTGGGTACAGAATTGGGTAGGTGGATGCACTCTAGCTATCCACAGGTGCACTTTGGGAATTAGGTTTAGATGGTAAACATACTAAAAAGAGCTTCTTTAAAATTCTTCAGACTTTCTTGTCTGTGGGAGTAGCACACTGTCTACATGCAGGCTGGCTAACTGGCAGCCAGGGATAGGCTTGGTAATAAAAATAAATGATAATGAAATATGCACAGGTAACGAGACATAGACCTGGGGGAGGGCCTCTCTTGTGTGYACTGGCACCAGAGTGCTGCTTCATTACTGCAGTATCTGCAAGTGCAGAGTAATTTCAGTACTGGCATCTTAAAAATGTTTTAATGAATGCCCATGAAAAAAAAATGATCCAGTATTCATGTTCATCCGTCTTCTGTCTCAAAGACTACTTTCAAACTTGATGTCAGTCTCATGACTGTGGGAATTTCCTAAAAGTAATGAGTTCCAAGTCAGGAGTTTTTGAGGGATATCTGGAGGAAAGCTGGGTATTGGGATGTGTACAATAGTGTTCACTCTGTAGATCTTTGGTTTAGGGAAAWATGGCCCTACTGGACTAATATTGTGACAATTTCATGAACCACAGGATCTATGATTTATGTGGAAAGCTATCACAGGGGACAAATAAGCAAACAAAAACCTGTATCCCAAATATATGYACATGTCTTCAGGGAGAAGAAGGAAGATTTAAGGGAGTAACAGTGGTGAATTTTAAGTAAATTTAGAAATAGCTGGGGAGTTGGTAGGATGGAAAGATAGGAAGACTATCTTAGAAATGTGATATACACAACAGAGCTCTAATTCCAAAAGAGATATCAGGCAGTTCTAAGTCCAAACAATAGAGAAGAGTAAGCTTGTTACACATAAGTGCAACTTTATGGAACAAGAGAACTGGAGACAAATGAATAATGCTTTTCATGTGTAGATTGTGTCGCAGCTAGGGAGTAGTTTTGCAGTTTAATTTGTTGTATTCATTGTGTTTTCATGGACAAAAAAGACCACATTAAACCCCCTAAAACGGCCTACCAGCCAATCCATTTAAATCACAGGACTGTGTTTGCTCACTCTCAAAACAACATACCTATTCTTGCATTATAAACCCTCACACATACACTAAAAGCTACTCTCTCCCAAGCTCCAGGTCTTAAAAATGGACCCAGAAAGTTTTGTTTCTTTTCTTAGAACTGTAAAATAATTGGACAATTCAGGCTGAAAAGGATTCTGGCAGTCACCTRTATTTGTTTGAAACAGGTTAATCTAGGTCAGACTACTWYAGGCTTGTCCATTCATTTTCTGAGYAGTATCTTTAAGGAWGGAGATTGTCCTTTGTGGACAACCTGGTCTAGTATTTGACCACACTTCTKCTGTAAGAGTTTTTCCATACATGTAAATAGAATTTCCAGCCTGTTTTCTTTGTGTCTTTTCCTATCACTAAGTACTTCAAAAAAGACATTGCTTCTGTCCTTTCTATATCCTTCTATTCAATATTTATTGGTGTTAAAGAGCTCCCTTTATCCATCCCAAGGCTGGACAAACCCAGTTCTCTTGGCCTYTCCTCATAATTATTGCAGGTATTAGTCCAGGTTCATGAAGTTTGGACAGATAAGGTGTGACAAAGACCRAGTGCTCTACAGCCCAAGCTGCCAGGTTTCTCCTGCATTCAGCTTTTCTTAAGCATAGCAGAGTTAATTTACAGCCAAAGCTCAAAAGAAGCAAACAAGGACATGAACAGTCAATTCCTCCGCTCTTTTCCTTGCTGTTATGACATTTCCTTKTCACTATTCAATTTAATTATATAGAAATGTGCAAGGTCTGTCCCCAGAACCACAGCATAAATGCATGTATTGTTATATTGCCAGAACATTCCCTAGAAAGCTCTGGAGCCAGACCAACCTTTATGCTCTCAAATATTTGCCRTGAACCAACTGTTCAGAARTTAGCCTGAGTCAGGAACCATTATCAACAGCTAGTCAAGACATCATTACACATCTTGGAATAGTGTTTGACAGGAACATGGGCCAGCTGGCCACAGGGTTAGTGAATGGTCCCACACACAAATAATTTGTGGAAGGAGCTGTAATTCCAGACTGGACACTGCTACAGCAACTGAAGGWAGCTTCAGTCCAGTGTGAGATATCACTGCTGAAATTGAAGGCATTGAAAGAAGGTAGTGAACTGGAGCCTGTGGGGGTTAGCTGAAATTGAATGGGTAATACCAGAAAAGTATGCTCTGCAGAGAAGCACATAAATCTTTYTTTAGGATTCTTTTAATGTCCGTTTTTTTTTTCCCACCAGAAAACTCTTTTAAGCTGAGCAGGATGCAAGGAAAGGAAAGATAGGAACAGCTGAACATTTAAGAGCATTCATGTTTCAGAGGATTTACAGCTTTCAGCTCAAACTTTTTCCTTGCAATTGGCTCATTGGCCACTAGGTTGTTTTTGTATTCCAACACAGCGTTACGAAAAATMATGCATGTCARGCAGAATAGCCTTGAATCTAACAATGCACAAGAGAAAAACAATCTATGTCTGATTTCCTTGGGTTGTTTTCTCTACAGTCAGATAATGCTGAAATATTGAAAGTATCTGTAATGAAACATTCTAAAACCCAGGCACTGGTTACAGAACTACCTCACGTTCTATTTGTAAAGAAAGAATTCTGGAAATACTATGAGAAACATGAATAGATCAAGCACATATCAGAGTTGATTTGGTATCCAGTATTATGATCTGATCAGGTCTGATCTGAATGGCTTATCCTGCTTGGAGCAAGAGGTTKGAGTGGAGACCTTCTGAGGTCCCTTCCACCTGAATTATTSAGTGATTATCATAACTATCAGCTGCAGCCAAGTTCACACCAATAGTATAACAAAGAGTAATGACATATCACTTGGGAGCTGAATTTATGAGCTGTCTGCAAGTGCTAAGTGCTCTTAACTCTTACTGATTTTGACAGGAGGCGAGTTAACTCTGCAAATTCATAGAATCAGAATGTTTTGGGTTGGGAAGGACATCTTAAGGTTATCTAGTCCAACCCCCTGCAATGAGCAARGACATCTTCAACTAGATCAAGTTTCTCCTGAGMAGCCTGACCTTAAACATTTCCAGGGCTGGGGAATCCATCACTTTGCTGGGCAACCTGCTCCAGTGTTTTACCACCCTTACCATAAAGAATTTCTTTCTTATATCTAGTCWAAATCTACCCAATTTTGGTTYAAAAMTATTATTTCTTGTCCTGCCACAACAAGCCCTGCTAAAATGTTTGTCCCCATCTTTCTTTAAAGCCACCTCTAAATACTGGGAATCTGCTGAAAGGTCACTCCTGATCCTTCTCTTCTCCTGGTTGAAAAACCCCAACTTTCTTAGTCTTTCCTCACAGGATGAGTGTTCCTGCTCTCTTGTAATTTTTATGGCCTTTCTCTAGATATCTCAATTCAGTAGACAGTGAATTCATGAAGTTGTCTTCCTCTACTTTCAGATTGTCTAAAATTACACTAAGTGTAATGAAGTAACAAACTCAAACTAGGGACTTTCCTAAAAACAGTTCTAGCTGTGGTAAATGGTGAATGTTCAAATTGATTATGGGAAAAATTAYGGATGGGCATTTAATTCTGCATGAATCACCAAGCTAGGGAGGGTTAGGGTTAGTAGAGATTATAGTGTTATATAGAACATTCATATAATGGGTATGTACCACCTGATTACCATGGACAAATCTAACTTTTCTGTACTTGCTAGGTCTTTAGACAGATATTGAGGCACCTGAGAACCAGGGTTTTTTGCTACTTACGGTCWTGTTGACAGGAGGCATAACATAACCTACCCAGAGAGAATTTTCCTTCAAACATCCAATGACATTTTGACTTGGAGCCATTTACAACCTCGTTATGGTTTAACCCCAGCCAGCAGCCAAGCCCCATACAGCCACTCACTCAGTACCCCACCAGCAGGATCAGGGAGTAAATTGGATAGGTAAAAGCTGGAAAAGGCATGAGTTGAGATAAAGACAGTTTAATAGGGAAAGCAAAAGCCAYACACACAAGCAAAGCAAAACAAGGAATTATGTCACTGCTTCCCATGAGCAGGCAGGTGCTCMGCCAKCTCCAGGACAGCARGGCCACAKCACACATAACTRTGACTTGAGAAGAGAAAGACCACCMCCCCAAACATCCYCCTCYTCCTTTTTYTTCCTCCCACTTTATRCACTGAGYATRATGTCACATGATCTGGAATATCCCTTTGGTCAGTTTGRGTCACCKGTCCTGGCTGTGTCTCCTCCCACCYTCCCATGCAYCCCCAGCTTCCTCACACAGTGCAAAAAGCAGAAAAGGCCTTGGCTCTGTGTAAGGTCTGCTCAGCAATAACAAAAACATCTCTATATTATCAGGTCTGTGTTCAGCACAAATCCAAAACACAACCCCATACCAGCCTATTTAATTCTAGCCCGGCTGAAACCAGCAAAAAAACTGAACCACAGAAAACTAATGTAAAATTTCCTGGTTAGTTTTCATGTCAAAAATAGTAATTTAAATTAGTAATATATATTGATTGCAGGAATAAATAAAACAGAGTTCAGTGGCTGGAGGAGTGTCACACAAAGGTGTTCTCACAGAGGCTGTAGGCTCACAGGGCTTCATTCAGTGGTGTCACGGTCCACTTCCCTTCTTCAGGTTAATTATTCCTGACAGTCTTCCTTCTTTTCCTGTTTTTGTACCTACCACAATTTCTCCAGCTGGAATGACCTGTATCAGATGATGATCAGTTGAAACCTTTTTCCTGAGTTATTCTGAAYCTGGCCAGTTCTCTGATTCACTGCTCAGCTGCACATACACTGATATAACTGAGTGGGCAATGCTGATATGGTATGAGCATGTCATCAGAGGGGGAAAAGGTGAAACCATTAAAGCAGAGATACTGTTAAAGCAAAAAAATGTGGTTGAATGACAGCCTGAAAATGTGGTTCAATGGCAGATTAAAGCAATCTGATGCAGAGCTTGCTTGCTAATGTTTTTTTAAGAGAGAAGTGGTGTTACTCAGTTTGTGGCACGAGTTTATTCGTGTGGCTCATGGTGCAGTCATGCAAAGGAGGAGGAGGGGGAATGCTCTGCTTTGGAACAGATGTTATCAGTATTTCAACTACTGAACAAACTTCTCATCTCCTCAGCACATTGGTCCAGTTTCTCCTCAGGAGAAATRGGAATGCATAAGAATTTGTATGTGTGGTTTTAAAAGCTGGTATCACAGATACTGGAAAATAATGAAGTATATTTCAGTAATCACCCACAACCAGTGCAGGAGAGATAGCAAATATGTTATGTAGGTAAATAAACCAAGGTACACATCCCAACAAACTTCTGACACTTAGGTCCAGCTGGAAACTAACAGCCTGGAAAAAAATGAAAWGCCTCATTTCCTTCCAGGAWATAAGAATGGGCTGTCTCATTTGTTATCACTGAGCAGGAAGTTTTGACTGAATTTTTTAGGCTACAATTAATTTTGCCACTAAATAATTATGTATGTTTGAGATGGTGGCGTCAGAAGCCTGTAGGTTCTGATTCTGAAGCAGCCAGCAAACAATCTCACAGGGAAAATCAGATTTTTTGAAAGATTTGACACACCAAATGCATTGCTAGTTGTTTGGTTTCTGCAAATTGGCATTCTCCAAAGGAAAACCATTGATTCAGAACATTGCCAGCTACCACTAATTAATGAAATGCTGTTGTCAGAGTAAATATTTGCACCTTTAAAGGGAGGCTATGGTACCTGAAAGGATTCAGGAAAGTGCTATGCAAATTAGTCAAAGTGTGAAGTATTCTGCTTATCACAAGAGATTTAAACTCAGTCTGACTTGGGAAAAAGGGGTTCAAGAGAAGTTTTACTATAAAAGTATGTMCATGAGGAAGACATCTGAAGCAAATGCTTTTTTAAATTTATCAGACAAAGCAAGTTATTGAGCACTGAAGTGAAATAAATTCAAACTATTAACATGATGTGACTTTTTTTAATGGGCTGAATAATAAATCACTGAGCAGTTTTTTAATTTTCTCCATCATTTGTGTCCTATTAAGACTGGATCTGTTCTGGATAGATGTTCTTGCATGTCCACTAATGACTAGAAATACCTCAAAATGAAGGAAGTTGTCCCCCTTACCCCACTCCTTRTCCCCAAATCCAGCACTGTTCCTAGAAGGGGCTGTTTGCTGTGACAGGACTTTTTCGTTTGGCCTGCTCATATCACAGCTGAAAGCTTTGTGTTGGGAATTTGACAGAACTGCTGCTGCTTTGCTGGCCCAAGAGMCTGGGCTTGCTCCTCTGTAGTGCTGGGCTGGCTGTGGTAATATGCTGTGTAGTATCTGCTGATACTAAATTGGAACCCTTTGCATGYTCATTCACTTTCTAGGATAAAAGTCAAAGGAAGGGCATGGCTTTGGATGACTTCTTACCCCAAATGCTATCGTTGTATGCTACAGCTTAGCCCTAAAAGCTAGTAGAGAGGGAGAGTATTAAGACAGAGATGAAACAGAAAATAGAATTAGTATTGCCTTCTTGCGTCACAAATGATGTTTTGGTGTATACAAAATTACTAAATGTTGGAGTTTTTTAACCTGAAGTAAGTTTTGCTGGCTTACTATAGATGAGAACAGTCTGTTTATTTGTGTGTTTGCTTCTGCGATTTGCACTCTCACTAGAAAAAAAAATTTGGAAAAGCAACAAGCATGAAAAGTATATTTACAGCTGTGTATCAAGTTAAGTGAAAAGATTGAATGGCTGAGACATGAGAKAACAATGGAAGGAAACTAGTCTTATTTAAACCTCTATTAGTATTTTCAGAACTTGCAGCCTCTTAATGAAACATCCAGGGAATAAATTAAAATCAATTAGAGAAAGACCACAAAGTAGCAGTAGTCTTCCTAGAATAGCATTCATCCAGGACACTGCTGCCTGAAACTTGCATCACACGGGAATATATCTAGTCAGTGAAAGTGTATTGAAAAACAATAAAGATCCTCAAACAACTTGAAAAGGTAATGGGTTGCCAATCAGATTCAACTTTTCAAATAGCTTGTAGAATCATAGTCTTGCTTAGGCTGAAAGAAACCTTTCASACCATTAAATCTAACCATTAACCCAGCCCTGCCAAGCCCACTGCTAAATCATGTTCCAAAGCATCACATCTACTCACTTTTTGAACACTTAGAGGGATGGTGATTTCAYCACTTCTCTGTGCAGCCTGTTCCAATGCTTGACATCCCTTTMTGTGAACACATTTTTTCTAACATCCAGTCTATACCTCCCCTGCTATTTTCTCTCATCCTGTTACTTGCTACCTGGGGGAAGGGACCCACCCCCACCTCACTACAAGTTTCAGGTAGTTCTAGAGAGGGACCTGAGCCTACATTTTCCCAGGCTGAGCACCCCCAGCTKCTCCAGCTGCACCTCACTGGACTTGTGCTCCAAACYCTTCACCAGCTCCGTTYCCKTCTGTGGACATGCTCCAGCACCTCAATATCCTTCCTGTACTGAGTGACCCAGAACTGGACACAGSACTCRAGGTGTGGCCTCACCAGTGCCCAGTACAGGGAGACMATCRCTGTGCTGGTCCTGCTGCCACACCATGCCTGAAATAAACCAGGTTGCCATTGGCCTTCTTGGCCACCTGGGCACACTTGGGCTCGTGTTCAGTTGCTGTCAACCAGCAYCTCCARGTCCTTTTCCACTGGGCTTTCCAGCCACTCTGCCCTCAGCCTGTAGCACTGCCTGAGGTYGTTGYGACCCAAGGGCAGGGCCCTGCATTTGGACTGTTTGAACCTCATAAACTTGGCCTTGGCCCATCAATCCAGCCTGTCCAGACCCCTTTGCAGAGTGTGTTTCCACTCTTCAGTAGATCAACACTTCTGCCCTACTTAGGGTCTTCTGCAAATTGACAGAGGGTGCACTCAATCTGCTTGTCCAGGTTGTCAATATTAAACAGGCCTGGTGTAAATACTGAGCCCTGGGGAATGCCAGTGCTGACCAACCACCAGTTGGATGCAAGTCCACCCACCACCACTCTCTGAGCTTGGCCATTCAGCCAATTTATTACCCAGTAAACAGTGTGGCTGTCCAAGTCATAACTAGCCTATTGTGGAAAACTGAGTCAGAGACTTTACTAAAGTCCAGGTAGGCACATTCACAGCCTTTCCCTCATCCACTAAGTGAGTCACCTGGTCATGGAAAGAAATCAAGTTGGCCAAGAAGGACATGCCTTTTACAAACCCAGATGGCTGGGCCTGATCTCATCTTTTGCCCTGTGATGGCACTCAACTGATCTCTTCCCTGGCCTTCCCTGGCACTGAGGTCAKGATSACAGGGCTGTAATTCCTSTGATCCYCCTTCTGCTCTTGTCACTTTTACTGACCTCCAGTCATCCCGGACCCTCACAGTTAACCAGGACTGCTGGTAAATGATGGACAGTGTCTTGGTGAACACTTCAGCCCCTGCATGTGGAATGTGTGGGTGTGTGCCTTCCAGACCCAGGGATTCATCCAGGCCTAAGTGTCAAAGCAAGCCACTAACCATTTCCTCTTGGATTATGGGGATTTCATTCTACTCCCTGCCCCTCTCTTCTGTAATGAATAAGTTAAAAGACTAGTTTGGTTGAACACTGTGTGTTCAATTTGGTTAATTGTTCGAGTGTTAAGTTGCTACCTACCTCATTCCTGACTGTTATTGTTGAATCATGTTCTCGGATTCTCAGTTGTTTACTTCCCCAGTTCCCTGTACCCCTAATTCCCTTCTATTTCCCATTGGGTAATGTCTCCACTGCTTCCCAAAATGCCATCCAGGGAGACATATGCAAATGAAGGGACAATGGGACACTGGGTACCATAAAGAAACAAAGACCCCAAAAAACAATGAACTGGGGTAAGCTACAGGACTGGAAATGATACCCCCAAGCAGGGAAAAGATAAGACTACAAACCAGGACTCTCCCTCCTCCTCACCACGACCTAAATAGCCCTTGACATAAAAGACATCCCCAGACAACGAGCCAACATTGGATTTCCTGGGAGCCCCGTGAGGACGGAATCCCTGACTCTGCAGCGTGTGCAGCAGAATTGACTTGCACCTCCTCCTCCGTGGTGTCCAGTGGGAGCAGAGGTGGTGTGTGCACAACCCCTTGAGTTCCCCACCCAGAGCTGAAATCCTAATAAAGACCTTTCAAAGAAGCTGGTCTCCTGGCCCTATTTACTTCATCTTCCAGCTGAGAGTGGTAGATAAAGGAGAATAACTGGCCTTGCTATTAAGGACTGGGACAAAGAAAGTATTAAGTACCTCACCATTTTCTTCGTTCTTTGTCATTGTATTTCCCCTTGCATCCAATAAAGGATGGAGATTGTCCTTAAMCCTTTTGTTGCCAATGCATTTAGAGGAACCTTTGTATTATCTTTTACAGCAGTTGTCATATTTAGTTCTATTCGGGCTTTGGTCCATGTAATTTTCTCCCTGCATAACCTCACAACATCCCTGTAGTTCTCCTGAGTTTTCTGTCTCTTCTTCCAAAGGCCATACCCTCTTTTTCCCTCTGAGTTCCAGCCAAAGCTCTATTCAACCAGAACTACTTCTTCTGATCCAGAAGATCAACCAAGATCTTCTCCAAAGCTCATCTTTTGGCACAAGGGGATGGACAGATACTGCAACTTCAGAATTTCCTTCTTGAAGACTGTCCAGAATTCCTAGACCTCTTCAACCCACAGGACTACCTCCTGATGGAGCCTCTCAACCAGTCAACAGGCCAAAATCTGCCCTCTGGAAGTCCAAGGTAGAAGTCCTGTTGAGACCCCTCCTTACTTCTCTGAGGATCAAAAACTATAATTTCATTATTACTATAGGATTTTTTGCTTTCATATTGTCAGACTGAGTTATTTGATGAATAATTCTAATAATGTTTCTTTTCCCCCTCTGGTATCCATTCTTCTTTTGACAAGGATAAGACASTTTTCAGAGCCTTGAATTTGAGGCAGATTTTTCACTTGCCATTATGTCTTTCATTTTGTTCTTTCTATATTTTCAGGAAGGTATATCTAAATTTGTAATGTTGCATGTGTTATTTTGTTTSCTGAAGGCAATCATTCTCATGATGAATTTGTATGTGTGGGATGAAAACATGCACATCAGCTTCATCAAGTATTCCATTAAAATTGGACTACAGAGCTCAGTGACACATAGCAAGAGGTGGTGAATTTATGTTGAATTGCACTAATATTTGGATTTAGAAGCATGTTGGCAAGTAATCAATTAATTTTATAACTGAAARCCTCTCTGTACTAAAGAAGTAGGAAAGGGTTTTCCTCTCAATATACTGGGGGAAGAAGTACACAGTGAACCTGCTAAGGAGAATGGTTTTTCAACTTGTCCAAAGAATGTGAGAAGTGGCTAGGCAATAGCAACACTGCTTTATAGAAGTTTCTTGGATTTCAAAATTTGTTTTTATTTCATGTTAGAATTAAATTTTTTTATTATTATTTTAAGAAGGAAATGACACTTAAAACAGCATTTTAAAACTTGATTCTTTTAGAGTAAGGCAGGTCAGATTTTGTCTTRTTTCCTCAGAACTTGAATCATAGAAACTTAAAGCTCACAACTTTGTTAAAACAGATTTGTCTGCTTTCCATAGTCCTAAAATGTTCTAGCAACTCTACTATGTAGGTGTTTAGTTAAATGTACCTTTTCTACATGGATATTCCAAGAAGACTTMAAAAATTCACTTTAAAAGAGGGGCTTCTCTTCTGCTGTGTGTTTTTCAGAGATTGTCAGCTTGAGAAGCAGCAACAACTGCTACAACTGCTACAAAGAGAAATAGAATGGAAATAAGATGCAGTGATGATCTATGCCATCATATTGAAAATTGATTCTTCACTTATAATGATCTTTTCTATTTTGTGTTTGAAAGTTGTTTGTTCATCTAGAGTTGGTCGAAAGGTAACTGGACTATAATATGCAGAACTTTCCTTATTTAYACTGACTGAAGTTCAATACACTTCTATGTCCTGGCTGGTTTTGCCTCCCCTTTCTTTCTCTGGGCTCCAATWTTCTTCTTGCTTCATTTCTTCCTCTGCATAACCCAGCTTTTAAGTTGCCTTTGGCCATCTATATTTTCTTGCATTCCCAAATGTGGCATTCTCCCTGGAAATATTGTATGTTCTGCTTTGACTGCTGGCAGCAAAGAAGACTTTACTCAAATTCTGCTCACTGAAGCACCAGCTCCACACGGCCATCAGATGTGAGTAGATTTCACTTTGCTGCCAGCACTCAGAGCAAAAAGCTGCATCAAGAGAAAACAATAAAAGCTGTAAGTTCTGAAAGGGTTTTCTGAAAAGAATTAGTACATTTATATAATGTACCTTACCTAATATCAAAAGAAACAGCATAACTGCTGGGCTATTTGATTCATGGTTCTTCTTTTTCCTGATTGGCATTGTAGAAGTTCTGCTCTCACTAACTCATGTCATTTTAGTGACATAAAACAGTTTATAGAGCTTTAAAACCTTTTTCTACTATGGTCTGTGATACTACTTAAGTTAATTAGTGACTTTGCTTCATTTTCCCTCATGTAAATGAACATACATAAATTTAAACATTGATAATCTTCAAAATATGTTTAGAGGTTTTGCTGTGCTGGGGAACATGACAGCAGCTTGCATGGATGTGTYAGAAGTGGAACAACCAGCTCTGCTGGCAGCAAAGATCTGTGGTGGCAGCATAGGTGACAGAATTATGAGCCTCTTTGGAGCCCTGGGAAATACTTGGTGGTGGAAATCTACCTAACATAGCTAAAGGGCTGGCAGTATAGGACTGAATTATGAAGCTGATCTGAGTTACMAACAAAAAGTGGAGCTTACAGATCCGTTGGACTCCAATGACAAGTGTAACCTTCAATTCTGCCTTATAAATCAGGGATCTTTATTTGGATTAGTCATGTCATGCAGATTATATTTTTTGTCCTGTAACTGAATAATTGCAGCTATTTCTGGCATAAATATGGAACCTTTTTAGCTTAACAGAAAATTTGCTGCCTTCACACACCTAAGAGCCTTCTTCAAWCTAGTCTCCAAACAGAATTTGCATAAATTGCAACTGAAAAGTAAACTGAAAGGTACATTTAACAGTTAACTGAAAAGTAAACCACAGCCAAAGCAAATTCTTTTCCCAAACCAGATGAAAATGAATGTAAATATTTTTGTGATATTTGCTAGTCCCTGTCATGTTAAGTGACTCCCTGATGGATGATACAGTCTGCAACAGGACACTTTGGGAACTTAAGTCATATAGACAGGATAAAAAAGTAATTGGCAGAAAGATTCTCTGCAGACTTATGCACAACTTTGGCAGCAGCTGCTTCAATTTTCAGCTCCCTTTCCCATTTGTTGYTTCAAAGCAACAGAAGAAATAATCTCTACTCTTGTGTACTTTCAGAGATATAATTCTGCCATGGTGATGGAAGAGAAGAAAAACCAGAGTAGTCTAACCTAGAAAATRCAATTCCTGAATTATTCAATAACTGAATATGTGGGATCTACAATGTATTTAAAAGTAATTTTTTTTAACAGTGTAATCCACAAAACCAAATTTTTAGAGTTTTGAAACTGAATCTTTTCAGAATCAGTAGCACACAAATGCATTCCTATATGTGAAGATGATGAGCCTTAAGAACTAGTTGATGGTGTGAATTATTGYTACTATTCCTAGTACAATAGCTTTTAGAAGACCCTTGCTCTGTCCTCCAGTGGGATAATACTCAATAAGTCACTGCAGTAAAGGAAAAAGCCTTCTAGCAAAATCAAAAAATGCTAAAATAAATAAATTTTTAATGAAAAGAAAAAGAACCATCCCTATTTATTTGCAGGGATAAGAGGTGCAAGTTCTGTTGAACATCTTAAGAAAAATTGTCCAAAACTTCCTCCTTCCCTGTATGTAACTCACTACAGACATTTAAGCATCTGATGATGTCTACATTTTCACAATGTCTTGGCTGAGTGAAGTATCAGGGTGCCTATGCAACATCTAAAAAGGTTTGGGTCTATAAGGAGGATGGATCYTAACCTGTGGTCATCAGTTACTAAGAACATTAGAGTTCAAAAGGACCAAAGTGAGTCTTTAGAATAATAGTGTTTTGTGAGTTTGCCTCATATTCAGSGTGCCTGAACTGACACTCCAAGCARTTCTCCAAGCAGCAAGCTTCRTTGAGGTTAGAGAAGGTCAGGAGAAGCTCAGCTCTAAGGTGTTGAGGAAGTGGAGTACACTTAAGAAAGGTACACTTAACAATACCACACTTGTGACTGACATACAGAATTGTTCTTGGCATATTTGGACTCATAAATCAGTGCTTGGCCCAGGCCAGGAAAAGAATCTTTTGCACAAAGGATGTTGAARTAGATTCACTTGCACAAGGATTTGTTCATGGAATCTGTAGCATTAACTGAAATGGTGAAAGAAAACAAAAAACCCAAAACAAAAGAGACCTGAGAGGTAATAAAGCTTTCTACCCATYCCTAGGCCATCTAGAATGAGAAAAAGAAGGAAAGAGAGCTGTGCTCAGAAATGCATCCTCTTCTGGGTCTTTCACAGTGCAGCAGGGGCCCTCCACAGTACTTTCCCATAGTGTTTATGTAGCTGTCATTAAACACAGAGTCCCTCTCAGCAGTGCCTGCCACAACAAGGGCATCTGCTGCACCCTGCTTAATAGCTCAGGCTTGTGCAGGCAGTGTGATGTGGACCAAAAGCTACAATAAATGGTAGGAAAAGTGGGAGGAAGGAGAGGTGAAATGTCAGCCACTGCCAGTTCCTGGCCCTGGGAATCTAAACACCAGTCTTCAGAGATGGTGTCCAGTTTGYTGGCTGCACTGACTCCAGACACCTGCAAGGTTCTGTAGTAGAAAATTTGTCTCAAAGAGACACTGGAACACAGACAAAGCTGCCATTTAAAAGTATCTAAAGGAATCATAGTCTTTTGGCCTTGTTAAATTAACTTATTTAATGCATGYCATGCAAGGCCTCTTTTGCAGAAATAGTACTGAAACTTTTCCATGTGAATCTAAATAAGCAGTAGGTGGACAAAGTACATGCAGGCATTAAGCCACATGAATGCAAAGAAAGGCCCCCATAAATGTACCCAAAGTAGTGATAAATTAAGCAGGAACTATTTATTTTACTTATAAATTAATTGTGAAAGTAATGCTTTCAATAGTCCTGACAACACTAAGTTTCTACTTAAATTTCCCTTGAGACTGATCCCTTCTCTTCTCAGAACCAAATTTGTTCAGAGCTTTCGGTCCCTGATGTTGTAAGCTTTTCAATCTTTAAATTTGTTCARCTAATGAGAAATAAAATCCTTACTACCATAAAAGCCTCAAAAAAAGTTTGGATAGGGAATCAGAGAAAAATAAAATATTGAATTATTATACAGGGAAAGCACCACCTATTAGAGGCAGTGGAAAACACTGAAAAACAAATACTTTTATTCCATACAAAATGGTATCAGTGTTTGTAGTCTAAGCATTCAAAAATACTRTTTTCAGAATGTTAAATGCAGTGTGAATACTGCATTTTTAAAAGGGATATAATTTTTGGAAAGACTTATTRAGCCATATCCAATGTATCTAGTTAAATCCTAATCTTTAGCATCCCATCATAAATATCATAAATAGGAACACTTTCACCTATGTACTTGATTAATGACTCTTAAAGACAGAGATTTTTCTTTGAGACTCGAGCTAAACTTTCTTTTTTACTGTTTCCTCTCTCTTTTCATGTCCCCAAGACCATCACTTTACATATTTCCTGTGTTATTATGCTAAATAATTCCTGTTCATCCTCATTACATACTTTTCATATTGAAATGCTTTCCTGAACTACACTGAAAATTGTGATTGTGTCATTAAAAATTGTAATAATGCTTTTTTGCTTCCCCCATAGTCTRCTTAACACAACACCAAAAGGGTTCCAAAGTGCTCAGTCAATGGGTAAGAGAGCAGAGCCTGTCCAAAAGGCCAGCCCAATGTCTGATATGAACAACTGTCAGGAAAGAGATGTTTTGGAGCCTGCTCTTTCCTCTCAGGGACAGTTATCAGGCCCATGCCAACTGCTGCTTTATGCTCTGAGTTTCTCCCAACMCTTACCTTGACCCTAATCCTTACTCTAGTGCCATGAGGACCCTGAGACCAAGTTTTTCAGCCACACAGARGAAGAAATTATCAGTTAAGAATTACTTTTGTAGTCCAGTGCTYCTTCCAGTTTTTCCCTGTGCTCCTTTACTCTTGCCCAATTTTAGCACTACACATTAACACTATATCTAGGACATTATTTTATTTTGAGCCCATGTCACAAATCCCTATCTCATTCCAGCTGCACCTCTAGGTTTTGTTGGTGCCACACCTCCTGAGATGAAGGTAACTTGYGTATTTATTGCAGGGTGAAGAAAAAAGCCTAGAGCTGTAACTTGAATGGGGCTGGGAAGTGRCTACCAAAGCAAGTACTGGATTTCAGGGCTCTCATGAGAACCTTTTCTTCTTGCCATGCATGTCTTGAGCTAAGGCCAAGCCTCAGCCCCTGCACAAGGTATAGGTTTAGGATTCATGCTAAAGTTAGGAGTTGCATTAGGATTGGCATTTGGAGAGAAGGGAAGCCCAGAGCAACACCAAATGACAGTATGAAGGAGCTTCCAGGGGATAGGCACATGGAGGGAGTCAGAAACCGTATAAAAACATGGAGATGGAAGTTTTATTGAAGTCTTTAGAGTTATTTGTACCCAGGCATTTGGGCTTGCTTTTGGGTTTAGCAAGACCTTTTGTGCAGCTGAACATGCATGTATTTTGACTGAAAGATGCATCTTACATTTAGAGGCATTCCTGCTCATGTTGTTTTTGACTGGCAGATATTCCTGTCTCACTAGGAGTCTCATGATGAAACAAACAGGTTGTATATCAATACATGTGCTCCTGACAGAAAAATAGTCAATGTAATGGAAGTAGTTTATATCCCAGAAGAGGTCTTTCTGTCTGAGAAATTCTAGAACATGGCAATGGGCATTTTTTATCTTTGCAGAAGCTTTGAAATATTTCTTGTTGCATTCATCTTTTTTTTTCCCCAGCATTTTTTCCTTTATAATCATCTCTCCTATTGAACGTGCATCTAACCAGGAAGAGGTTTTGCAATATAACGAGCTGCAGTGCCACCAATAATTAATGCCATTCAGCTTCACAGCCATGATTTTCTATTTTCTTTCATCTTTGGTATCTATTTACCCCTGTGCTCAGTGAGTACAACACTAACAAATCAGATTGCTTCTCAATTTACATATATACAATGTCATTGCTTAGGAAAACAGTACTTACATGAGTAAATGAACAGTTAAACAGCTGACTTACCATTTGCATCTGCAATCATAATAATGGCTTGCATAAACTAACTGTGCAATTGTGCATCTCTTTGTGTGGATGCACCTGCCTTATAGTTCTCTTCACCTCTGTTGCTCATATATTTATGAAAATTTAGCAACTAATGTCCTTTGGTCCCCATTTCTGATTTTTATTTAAAAGATAGCGTCTCTATCAACACCAATTTTGCAATTATCTTGGGTCATTTATTCAATCAATATACAGTCTGAAATAAAGATACCAGATAACAGTTTATCACRTTTTTTCTCACCATATTAAAAATAACAATAAAAGGAMARAGGAAAAGGAAAGAATTTGTTTGGATTTCTTTAAGCCAGTTACTGAAAAAGAKCAATGTATGACCACAGAGTAAAGCATAACTAACTGGCAAAATGCTGCAGTATTGATGGCAAAAGCTTACTCATGAGTGATTTTAAACCATCAAGATCTTAAACACGCACAGTRTTTACTGGGCAAAGCACTTATGTAGCTGCCTAAATGCTGTTTTTTTATTTGGACTTAACAAACACTGTCAGTGGAAGAAGTTGACCCTTTAAGGGGTCTTCAATGTCTCATCCGAGTCTGTTATGCATTGCAAAGCAATTGTCAGGGTGAGTGCTGTGTGCTTACCCTGASTCTAAGCATGCATGCTAAATCAATTCAAAGAGATAAATTATTTTTTCCAAAAGCATTTTTTCCTTCCTTTTGCCTTCCTGTCTGAAAAACAACTGAAATAACAGAGCTTTCTGGACTTAATGTGGGGATTATGCAGTACATTAACTCTGTTCTTATCCTCTGCAGCAAGGTGAATGGAATCCTTTTAGGGTGCATACAGGGATGCTATTTGATCTACTGTATGTTGTTTCATTATTGTTGCTAATAATAATGCTATCTAGAGTAGTTAGATACTAGTTTTATGTCTCTCTTTTCCTGTAGAAAAGAAATTTGAAGATCTGTCTCAGATRTTTTAATTCCCACAAAAATGCACCAAATTCTTCATATTCTGGTATTATTGTTATTCCAGCCATGCAAGGCACTTTTGCCTTTTGCCTAARCTAATTAAGTTTTATAGATAATAAATTTTATAGATCTGGACTTGAAGTACAGTTCTACAAACAGCAGTCAAATGCAATACCTGTCAGTCTCCTCTGTTTTGCACATTACAGGTAACTTCAGTCAATGCTGATGTCATCAGTCAATGGCAAAGCATAAAATACTAGTGAGCTGAATCACAAAATTTCTTTCCTGTGATAGTGTCCCTTTAAACTACATCAAATTATATTAACTGTGGCAACAAGGTATTGCATTTTTCATACAAAGATTTCAAAACTGAATGCTAATACAATGTATTTTTCTTTTTGCAGATGATGCTGAATCTGAATCCTGCTTGAATGACATCATGACTGCATTCATGTTCTGAATAGAGAAACTAATTCCATATGGAGTACACTTACTGCAGATGCCTTCCCATTGAAACTGAGAYACTCTGCATTTACAGTTTTGTGAAATGTTCTAGTTTCAAATTAATTATAAAGGGGAACAAAGAAGTCCATCTACAGGAAAAGTAGCCCATTGTCATGAAGACTCTCTCCAACATAGCAACAGTTCCATTTGAACAAGTAATCACTGATTCCTTTACAGCAGCTCTTGCCAAGATATGTAGCAGGACTCAAGGAAGCTGATAGGACAAACTGAAATGTAGTGGTTGCTTATCTAAATAGAAAAGAATTATATAAATTAACAGAGTCATGATTAGCCAATTTGTCTACACCTTTGAATACAAACTGACCACACTTTATGGGGTTTTATTTGCCAAAAAAAACCCATAAGGCTCATTTCTTTACCTAAAATGTCAATGAAGTTATTCTGGCATCCTGGGAACATACTGCCAGGAATCAGTGTTGATTTCTGTCTTGGTCAATGGACTGATCTTCGGAGAATCCAGGTCTAAGTCCAAGATAAATTGATGTCTTCTCCAGTCATTTAACATTGTTGGCTCAGTTACTTTTGTTTCACAGAGAGAAATAATACTGTTTATCTTGTACAGTACTTAAAGTACTCTGGACCCATATGAAAAAGCAAGCTATCCATGAGGCTTAGTATTTTTATTGAATCTTTGCATGCATTTTGAAGTGTTTTTTAATTTTTAATTTTTTTTTAAATCAAGCACAACATGGTAAAATGCTCACTCAGTAAAAAGGTACTTTAAAAGCTGGGGGATTTCCCCAAGATTCCAGTAATACAAATTGGTTTTAAYATTAGACTGAAGACTGTTCTTATCTGATATTGATTTTCCAGATCTCAATTTGTGTAGCTTTCAATAGGGAAATACTTTCTTCCTAGGACAGGCATATTGCTTCAAAGTGAGGCTTTGCAGCTTCTCCATTTTTGGATCTTATGTCTTTGTTTGTCCAATTGATTTTTGAAAATTGATGTTCTTCAACAATCATTAATCACTTGTAACTTAAAATCTCTCATCTCCAGGTAAATATTTTTTTCATGATAAAGCATGATGTACATCTCTCAGCATGAAAATGGGAATTCTAGAAGAGTGTAGTATCAATGCTAGTAAAAATAAGCCAGTTCATAATTTTTTGTTCTGGTATTAAAAATCAGTTCAGAGTTTTAGAGATCTTTTTTCACCCAGCTACAACAGTCTGAGAATACAAGATTCTCACTGAGGTAAGAACGTGTTTTTTGACTCTTTGCATACCTTTGCARATGGATTGCCTCTCCAAATTCTTGAAATCCTTGCATGAGGCAGTAGCTGCGCATAGCAAGTAGATGTCCCTTAAGCCTTCTGCTCTAAYGCTGAACAAACATAGCTCTTTCAGCTCATACATCATGTGTTTCAACTCTCTGTCTATTTWAGTGTCTTATCTCCTGTACTAGTTGCAGCATGACATCTTTCTTATCTCAAGTAACCCAAAACTCGATTGCAGTGCTACAGATGCAGTCTCACAAGTGTCAGCTACACGAGAATTGTTGATTCCCAGGACCTGTTGTCCACACTCTTGATAGCACAATCTGGTATGCAATTTAGCATCTTCTCTACAAGGGCAAATTTTTGTTCCATTTTCATGTTCATGTTGTTTGCTACAGAACTGAAGTTTAATGAGCCAAACTCACATGAATTGCAGATTTATTTCAGCATTAAAAAGACCAACAAAGCCAAATCCGTGWCAAAAGCCCCTACACAATTATCTTTGATAAGGTCTAGACTGCAGGGTGGCTGCTGTACAGGGATTTCATGTTCTCTTGCTATTTGCAGACCTTTTGAGATGAATGGGAAGTAGATACTGTGTTTTAAAAACAACAGATGAAATTTGAAGTAACTGAGAGGTTGTGTTTCACGATTCATGTATTGGTAATCTCAAGATAAAATGTCATCTGTTTGTTCATGTCAGCTACTCAAGAATAACTGAATCAGAATCTCTGGGTTAGTCAGTCCAACATGTTATTCTATTCCTGACCACAGCACTAACAAGTTCAATCCTGAGATGCAAACTGAAACAGAAAAACTGAGATGCTACAACACCACACAAATATTTTTAGCCCTGGATTTTACAGAACTGCTCAAGAATTTACAGCATGAAAATGCCAATATTTAAGTCAAGCCTGAAGTTGAGAGTTGGTCTTGACATACCTCAAGAAATTTGTAACCAACAATAAATTCAGCTTATAGAATGCAGAACTGTACTTAATATATTTAAATTCAGTATTTTAATGACCTYAGAATTTATTGCTCAACTTCCAGTACAAGTAACATTTAACATAACTCACAAGCTGTTTTACCACAGAGGCCCGATTCACATGTCAACTCTGGTTTGCTCTTTACTATCCCTCTGATTATATTCTTTTCCTCTTTTTGCTTATTATTTAGAATTAGTGCAAGAGACAGTTCAACCCTATAATTTCCCCTGTTCTTGTTTGGCAACTTCCCATTCATTCTCTGAATAACAATGTGTTAGGTTGTTCTTGGCTGGGCTCCAGCTGCTCACCAAAGCCCTTCTATCACTGCCTTCATCAGCTGGACAGAGGAGAGAAAATGCAACACAAACCTTCTTGGGCTGAGATAAAGACAGAGTTTTYGCTCACCAGGTACTGTCATGGGCAAAACAGGCTTGACTTGGGGAAAAAATKATTTAAATTTTTGCTAATCAAATCAGAATGGAATAATTCTAATTCCTTCCTGGGCTCAGCTGCACTCCTGAATTCTCTGCCTCATCCCCTCAGTGGTGCAGGTCAATAGGAAATAGGGGCTGTGGTCACCTCATCATATGCTGTCTGTGCTGCTCCTTCCTCTACAGGGACAGGAGTTCTCACACTCTTCCCCTTCTCCACTGTGGGTCCTTTCCACAGGAGACAGTCCACCATGGACTTCTCCAACAAGAGTCCTTTGCCTGGGGTGCAGTTCTTGAGGAACTGCTGCAGTGTGGGTCACTTCCATGGGGTGCAATCCTTCAGGAACAAGCTGCTCCAGGGGGGTCCCCCTCGGTCACAAGTCCAGCCACAAAACCCGGCCCAGCATGGGCTCCTCTTTTCATGTGACCACAGGTCATGTCAGGAGCTTTCTCCAGCACAGGCTTCCCATGGGGTCACAGCCTCCTTCAGGGATCCAGCTGCTCCAGTGTGGGCTCCATGGGCTGCAGGAACAYCTCTGCTCCAGTGTTCAGGGCTYCTCCTGCCCCTTCTTCTTCACTGACCWGGATGTCAGCAGSGCTGTTCCTCTCACATATTCTCACTCCTCTCTACRGTTTCAGTTSTGCAGCTTTTCTCCTTTCTTAATTACGCTCTCCCAGGGGAGCTACCAGCATCTCCAAAGGGCTCAGCCTTGGCCACTGGTGGGTCTATCCTATAGACAGCTCTGTCTATAGGCATTGGCTCTGTCAGACACAGGGGAAACTTGGGTCAGCTCCTCACAGAAGYCCCTCCTGTAGCCCTGCTGCGACCAAAACCTGACCATATAAACACAATAAACACCAAAATGTTATGAAATTTGAGGAAGAAACTGCATTTTTTCTCTAAATATTTCTTTATTTCATGTATTAGCAGTGTATACACTGGAATGTACTCATAAAATTGGACCAAAGTTCGTTTCATCAAGTATATWTTCTCTACTTGACTATATATTGTACTGAGAGGGGTAAAAATATATCATATAGGATATTGTTCTGGTCAAATTTWAACCCTAAATCTGGTAAGGTAGCTGAGAGAAAGCTTTTATAGTATCAAAGATTATATAAATGCCATCAAATTTTGAGGTAATTTGACTCTGAGTCCCTATTGTCTTTTTGTGCATCTAAATTTCCTTCAGTTTTAACTTGTCTAAATACAATTAATGCAAATTTTTGTCTTCCATAAGCTTTTTTATTTAATCCTTTTTTACACTATTCAAAAATAAACTGCATCATTGAATCTTTCCCAAACTGTTAACACCCCTTTTGCTAACARCTGACCCTTTCTGTGCATAATTTGTCATTAAAGTCCCATGGGAAAAATGATTCCATTAGTTTAATTTTCTAATCTTCTCCTAGGCTTTTAAAATATTCAAGTAGGTTTTTTTTTCCATTCCTTTTTGTACTTTCAACTGACAATTCTTCAAAAGTTCTAAATAATTAAGAGSGACATGAGTTTCCACTAGCAAAGCCATCTGACTTCAGGAGAAGTTACCTTATTCTRCATATTTAATACTTAGAAACATGATTTAAGAATTTATACAACACTGARGTAACAGACACAGTTCTGTTATTCTAGACATGAGCCACATGTCAGAAGTAAGAGAAATGTGACTGTACTTATGCTTTGGCACGCTGATGTGGTTTCAGATTTTCAAAGCAGCTCTGATAGGTTTGTGTGTATCACTTAATTCTGTTACATTTAGGGCTCATATATTCCCAGTGACAGTCAATAAGTTGTCCACTGTATGGAGCAAGGCACAGTGTCTGTKTWCTTACCTTCTCTTGTGCTGTATGCAAGCATCTACATGTCTTAATCTTAGATGCAGCCCAGTAAAAATATTTTTTTTTCATTACTAATAAAAAGTCTAGGAATGTGGGATCTAAGAACTTGTCTGGACTTGTCTTAGCCTGATYTGATTTTAGCTTGTTTTAGAAGTGTGTAGATGTATTTGGTAACAAACACCACCTTTTTCAATTAATTTGGAGAGAGAAATAAAATTTCTTTCCAGTTCCTTTGAGTAAGGCTCTCATATGGCCCCACTGCTTACATAAGCCTCAAACTGTTGAATTTAGGACCTAGAGGAGCATTATARAAGTGCAAGTAACACTCGAGAAAAAGGGTAGATACTAGGAGGGCAGTATCTAATTTCCAGTAGTATTATCCTATGATACTTATAACTGGATTTTGATTCCACAATAAAATTTAATTGGATGAACAATTAATTCATAACTGTGTAGAAAGCATGGTTTCTTTTCTGATATCAATATTTTAGTGTAAACCTTGAACAAGCTTGTCAAAAGCTCACTATGTATATACTAAACTTTGAAACCTTAAACATTTTCATTGACACTAAATGAGACAATCCATGTTCTGTTACACAGGTGYTGAAGTTTGGGTTTTATTTACTGAAACTTAAAGGATATATCTACATTCTTGATTCTAACTCTTCATGGAAAACACACTTTARCTCATTGCCAATGCCAAATGTTATTCTTCAATGTTACCCTAATGAATGGTATCTGAGCTTAATCACTTGACAAATTGCAAGTGCTATTTTTCTGCTAATGTCCTAACAACTCWATCAGTGTTACTGCCTCTTTTTATCTTTATTTCTTTATTCTTCTGTCTTTGTTTCAGTTATTATAGTCTCATTTTCACTCCCTACCCTGACATTCTTTGATATACAATCATTAAAAATAATGGGCAGTTTTGTAAAGTTATGAAGTTCTTTTCCCATTATACTACAGTTAATATCTCACTACAAATGTTATGTCAGATCCCTTGTGTTTGCAAAGGATGGTGTCACTCAATGCTGTAGAAATGGTAGGAACAGAAGGGGCTTTTCATCATCATCAGGAGTGAGCTAAGATTGCACATGGTAYAGAATCAGTAAGCAAAATCTGCCTTGGTGTTGTTTTTACTGTGATATTTATTTTGTTGTGGTTTCTGAGACATAATTGAGGATAACCTAGGATCAACAGTTACCTGAAGCACCAYACCAGGTTACAGCAGATGTTTAGAAAGCTCATATGATGCACTGTGACCCAACAGCAAAACTCTGAAATTGTGGGCAATAAGTTGCAAACACTTTTTCTGTGTTAAAGGGACATCTTTTGCTMCAGAGAGGAGTTCCATCAGTGAGTATTTTTCATCCTAAGGTTGTTAAATGTTTTAYATATGCCCAGTTTCTTCCTTGATCATGGATTTTTTTTCCCAGTGAGTTTATTGGTGAGGCAGATGCAAATACTCAGAAGAGACAAGCAGGAAATGTAGTGATGAAATTGAGGATAAGTTACAAAGGCACTGAGTATCTGCACATTGAATTTAGAGGCATTGCACAGTGAAAATGCTGTGGTTGTTGTGGAGGTCTTGTTCTAATTCAAATGCTGCTGTTGGAAGGGAATTCAGTGATGCTGCTGAATATAATGCCCCCTTTTATCAGTACTATGTGCATGCTGTGTTTACACCATGCACAGAGATCATATTGAATTTAAACACAGGAAATATKGCAGCATGTAAAGTACTGATCTAGAAGACTTCTGAATGTTTTTACCTAATTAACCAGGAACAGCCACTTGTTTTAATGAACCTTTTTTCTTCATCTGTTTTARGAAGCTCCTCTCAGTGCTGAAGACYGTCTTCCTTTTATAGCCAAGGACATCTCATGACTTCAAAGTTCCTGAGCAATATTTATAAATTCTTCATAATTTGAGTGAAACTGTCATTGTTTAGTAGTGGAAATTGTCAAAATGTAAAGAAAAATGAGTTTATGCTTTCAAACTTCCCACCAAATCCAAACCCTCAATGCAAAATCATTATCAGAGGCAATCCATGTACACTCTTCCACRTGGATGTTGAATCTCATTTCAGCTTCATACTATGGTGAAGATTTCTCATCTTATTTTGGGTTCTCTCAGCTTGCCTAGTTGTTGGTACTTTTGCTGGGCTCAGTGTCTSTTACTGTCATGTAGTTTATTTGGTAATTTCTCCTTAGACAGAGTTTCTGGATTCCAAAAGCCTATGCTCTCCAGCATGCCCTTTTTTCTTTTCTTTCTTTTTATTTTAATTGTTGACAGAAGACAACAAGTGAGGTGAAATATCTTTTAAAATGTCAGTGATGCACTTGCCAAACACACTCTAGGAACTGTCATTTTAGATTTTCACCAGCTAGGCCCCCAGGGGAATTCTATAATGGAAAGTAAGCTGTGAGGAGTAAGCACCTTCTGACTACATGTTTATTTTTATATAATGGGTAATATCAGTGGGTCAATTTTTTGGCCAATTTAGGTAATGGCAGAGCTTGAGTATATGTTTGTTGGGCTGGCTAGTTGTATCTATTTCAGAGTTAAAAATGAAGTTTAAAACAAACTCAGTTAAGGAGATTGTATGTTTACTCCCCAAGACCTTTCTCYTTTTTAATGTTCTTCCTAACTTGAGCAGAAAATAAGAAATATGAGATTTCCTGTACAGTGGAAGTATTTGWAATATTGTACCTTAGGAAACTCCAGCATGGAGCTCTTAAAACATTTATGAGCACTCTCTGTCAGCCTTACTGTGGGTTTCTCTATRGCATGGGCAGCATGTGCAGGCAGCTTCCACTGGAACCACAGAAAGCAGAGCAGGGAAGCCTGGCAGCACAGTTAAAGTTCAGGTARAACAATAGTTAAGGAGGGCTCTGGTTTTTTGGTGGGTTGCCAAAGGCATAGGGAAGTGACAATTCTGCAGCACAAATTCCTGAGCTGTCTGCCAGCTGGAATGATGTGAGGTGTAGTTCTTAGTACTGGAGTGACTTGAACACCTGCAACAAGCTTTTTCTCTAGGAAAATGACAATTTATTTCAAAGAACTCCAGTTCTTGAAGGAAGCATACAGTCTCCAGCAGCTTCCTTCCTTCCCCCTCTCCATTCCTCAGAAATATTTTTATTCTCCCAGATAAAGTTATATATTAAAAAGTCATCTATGTTCTCTTCTATACTCTCAGGTGTGTGACCTACATGCTGATTTATTTAGTCTAATGTGCAATGAATATTTAATTATTTTTACAAAGTGGAAGACCTTCATGTGGAGATAAAAAGAAATAACACCTCTTGAAATTCCAGTTCCCAGAGAGSTGGAAGGAGACAGAAATTCCATGTATGACAGGAAGAATAAGCAGATCRTATATTTGGAACGAAATATTTTCTGCTCTGTGTAGGCCCTGTGTCTTTAATGGTCTAAGCAGTTCTAAAAAACTCTTGTTCAATTTCATAAGTTTATTGTATTCAGAGGTTTGGAATTTTTTTTTTTCTAGATTTTTTTCCCAGGGCTTGCTGTTCCTAGCTAACTATTTTTTAAACCCAGACTATYTTCATGAAGSAGGTGTCCTATATAAGAGTGCCCTAACCAAACTCTTGCAGAAATCCTGCTCTTTACTTCCTTCAGAAAACTGCTTGTATTAATTCCATTATTATAATTAGACAACTATTAATCTGCAGGACACACTGATGTCAAGAGAGTTTGATGTTCTACTTCATGCAGACCCAACGCCTTGATCCAGTCCTAGAACTTTGTTGTACAAAAGTTCCTGTTGAAACAGCAAAGTTGAATGCATGTATTAAATTCTGCAGGTTACTRTTTTGCCTGCTTGCACTTTCCATCATTTTTACAGACCTTTCTCCAATAAAAGGTTAMTTTTCTGAAGTCATTTTCGGGCCCAAACTAGCAAAGACATTGAAGCTTCACAGACTCTCAGGATAGTTAATGTTATGGTTGGGTGCCCRTGTACTAAGGTTCATTGCAATACATAATTACCTTCAGTAAGAGACAGAAGATTTAAAAAAATCTTTCTGCATTTGAACAAATGAAACTCATTTCTCTTAGAAAGGAATGTATTGAACTCTTGTCTTTCTGATGAAATAAAACCACAAAGAATCATATATATATTTCTCAAATACAAAATATTGGTGAACTTCCTTAAGCTCTCTGGATAACAGAGTAGTGGTGGATTTACAAATCCCTGGGSACATCCAGCCATCTTGGCTTCACTCAGTTTCCATGACCAAAACATTTCCAGCTCCCTTGCAGGGAGCTGTAAAGAGCTGCTAATTGTGGCTTCTTCAGTTGTTATTCTGCAGTTACCAGCATTGTGGCTATGTTTAGCTTTTCTGACACACTGCTGAGAAACTGGGTGACCTGCCAGTAAATATGCTTTCCTCTGTAGGAAACCTACCTGCTTCTGTCCACACCCTGTTCTGCTAGAAAAGYTCTACACTGATGTAACAGTCCAGTGACTAACTTCCTAACTCTACCAGGAACTGAAAGATCACTAAAAGCTGTTTTGYCAGTGGGATTGTCAGAACTTCAGTCCAGCTCACTCTTCCAGTAATTTGCAGAGAGACACACTGAGGCAGGGTCTCTCTCTTTTGRTCAAACCAGAAGCAAAGTAAATCTTCTGGACAGAAGGGCCATCCCCTTTCAGGTTTAAACAGAGTTTAAACCTCTCACACCTGCAGTTTCAAGGCACCAGGACACACAGCATCAGYCACCCTGAGTTCAGCCAGTGGGAGGGAGTTAGATGAGGCTGGAGAAACGTATTTAATTGTTGTGTTAAGACACACAAGGACTAGTCCTTTCTCAGTGTATTTATACTCATTGTGTGCATATGAAAAATCTRGTGAGATTATTAGCACTGGTGTTGCTTTTGCAAGTAGAATGAAGAGTTGTTTCTCATAAAAATGAACTTTCTTCAATGGCTCTTGTTTCATCTTATATTTTCTGAGCTGCAACAGGCAGAGTTATTTTGAGCTAGCCACAAATTAGCAGAGAATTGTGTAACCCCTTRTTAGTATGGGAACTAATAGGCCAGGCCAGGTTTGGTACTGATGTTAATTGCTCCATCTCTATTTGATGACAATGTCACTGAATTATTTCTTTMTAACAGAGAACTCAACATTTTATTTTTCTTTTGACACAAAAGCATTGGTTTTGCTGAGTGGAAATCTCATTTGTGAAGTTTTATAGACCTGGGCTGAGACTTTTTGTATGCTAACACTAGAGATCTTATCTTGTGTCCTTTTCTGTGGCTTTCAATGCAAAGTATAACCTCCTATTTCTATTATAGCCTGACACAGTTTTTTTAAAAAAAATCAACACGTATTTTAGAAAGGAGAGGGTGTCTCTTTCCCTCATCTTTTGTCTCCATCCTTCGCATGTAGTTTTCCTCATCACACCTCTATTTCWAGTGTGCAATTTTTTGTACTCCTATTTGAATTTTCCATCTTCTTTATTTTCTGATTTGATTCTGTTTCTAGACTCTTACCAGCAACCACATTTTATCCTTTGCTGCTGTGTGATTAGAGTTTTATTTCTAGTTATTATCTTGCTATGAGAAAGTTCTGAAAATATCTATCATCTGGAATTGCATCTAGTAATTTAGAATATTTCCATTTATGTGCCTTCCCTTCTACCCTCTCTCTGTCCACCTTTGTCATACAAATTCAGAAATATTTGTTGACAAGAACTGAATCTTTCTTGCCCTTTTGCACACCCAGTTATTTTCTTTATRTAGGTCAGGAATTTAACTGATAACTGATTATTGAAGTTATACTTTTTACTTATTATATGGCAATAAATTAATGACGACTCTATTAGTCTCTTTGGCATTTACATGTGGATTTTTTCTGCCATTAAAACTGAGGTTTAATTGAAACTGAATTTTGTCTGCCAAATTCTTGTAAGTTCTTTGAGTCTTCTTTGAAGATTAATAGTTGTCTAATTATAATAATGGTGTTAATAAAAGCCRTTTTCTGAAGAAGTAAAGAGCAGGATTTTTGAAAGAGTTTGRTTAGGGCATTCTTAYCTRGGACACCTGCTTCATGAAAATATTCTTGGTTTAAAAAACATGATAGAAAAAAAATATTTTCAAGGGGACATAAAAATTTAGGTAACTTTAGTGATCACAGAAATGGTCTGCAAACAATTTTATTGACACATACTATGGAAGGATAAAGGAGAAGGATCCTGAAGGGACATTAAACTTCAGTGCAAAGGTMGGGACAAGAGGCTTAAGTGGCACAGGGCAGCATAGCATGTAAATTCCTTAAGTTCACATTATTTCCAGCACAAAAAATAAACACATTTTGACTGTGTAAATCTACTCCCAGCATGCCTGTGTCCTCTAGAGCACGTGGTTCTTGGTGTGCTTGAGCACTCTGGGTGGCTTGGGACACCCTCATGCACATCCAGACATGGCAGCAGTGGGGTCCAGCATTCACACACACAGCTTTTCAGTTCTGTTTGGTGCTTAAGCCTCAGCTGTTGTGTAACATCCACCTCTGATGATGTGTTCACTACTGAATAAAGGACAAAGATGACCAAGTGATTATGGTCTTCCAATACCTTCCTGTAATGGACACTCAGAGATACAGTACACTGCAAGAGTTATGGAKGAGTTCAGACTATAAAACTGCAAGAAAATTTAAATTATGAACTTGTATATGCTCATACTTACATGATTATGATCACATAAACTTGAGCAACTTCAGTGAAATAAATTTCATTTATTGTGGCTTCTTCCATTTTAACAATGTTTAAATAATAGCTGACCCAGATGAACTAGAYGTCAAAAATTATCACTGCCTAGAAATCAAAGCATAAAAATGATCTGTTCCTAATAGCTAGGATTTACTTCAAAGAAAATATTAGTCCATAATCTTTTTATTTGCATGTTTCTTCTTAAGTTGTACAAAGAATTTAGAAAACATGTAAAAGAATGCAAACATACTTTTGGAGGCAAATGTGAGGGAATCATCTTTGGTATTTGACAGCCACAGTTACATGAGGAGGTTAAAATGTGACAGATCATAGCAAAGAAATAGCACAGTGTATGAAAGACAGGTAGCCCAGCCTCAATAATGACAGCCTCATMCTCAGATAAGCATATCTCACTGAGGAAAGCATGCTTGTTTTCCCCTCATATTTTCAAATGTATGAATGTATGACCTGCTTGTTATTTCCAAGTAATTGTCACCCAGATTCCTGCTTCAAGCATCACCTTGTCACTTATGTTCTAATTTTAGAGGGAAACCGACTTTTTTAACAGTGAATGAGGATTACTTCTTTTTCCAGTTTTTTATTTTTTCATAGGTTTTGGTCCAGGAAAGCTGCACATYAATAGAATTGGTCCTGCATCCCCAGTAGGAGGAGAGGTGAATACCTCCCATTTTGTAATCCTAGAAAGGAGRTGAACYTGCAARTAGAGCAGAGAGTTTCTAGAAAGTGAGTTCTATCTGCTGGACAATGTTTAGAACAGGACAGTCTTCAGTGGTAGAAAAAGTAAGTTTATTTTGAAAAAGATATTTTTACTCCATTCAAATCTCCCCCCCTTTTTTTTTATTTCATGTGTCTTTTTGTGTCTGAGTGGTGGCTGGACTTCTTTTCTGCTTTCTTTACTATTTTTAATTGTTCCCTCMTTGTTTTTGCTGTATTTTCCCTCTCTGAAATTCAGTAAATTTAGAGGAGCAGTAAGGGAAATACATACTAATGAAGTGGATTTGGTCAATGACTGTGGTAYGTCATACATTTTTTAGTATAGTAGTAATAGAAGGTGCCTAATGTGATACTGAAGAAACAAAAAGGATCTGAGTAAACCAAGGGTCAATTAACCTGGCTCTTTTACTAGACAGATGGGTAGATTCATGGAGCTTTTTTGTCTRCTTAGCTTAGTAGCCATCTAAATGCCAATATCATTTTTGCATACTATATATATGCTAAGGATTCTCTCATAGAAAATGTAGAAATATGAAATCGTTACTTAACCAGGTAAACACACTTTATAGTGAGTGATGAGCATCCTGTGTACTTGAGTTAATGGAGAAATGGGGAGAGGTTATCTGAGGGAAAAGTTGCTCTATAGGGGGAACTCTTAATTCACACATCTGCTAGGGGGTCTTCTGAAGTCAACAGCCTATCAGTAGGGATGACCAAACTAATATTGCTGGAAAAATGAAGCTGTCTTGGGAAATAGAAAAGTCCACTTATAGGTCATATTGGTTAAAAGGCATGAAATGGAAGGTAGAGTATACACTTGGTTGTGACAATAGAAGGCAGAACTGAGATCCAAGTGCTATGGGATTTAAAAAAAATTTAAAAAAACCCTGGAAAGTGTATTAATAGGGAAATAAGAGAGTTTGTAAATGATTTTTATAATATCATATTTAAACCAGAAATATTTAGGGTGGCTGCCAAAAGTTACAGAAACTTCTCATGCTAACTAAATGCTACAGTGATGAAAATGCASTGACATTAACTGTCATAGATGCAAAGCAATGTAAATTAATAATAATAGCCTCTGACAGAATCCAGGTAACCACAGCTAAAGCTATTATGAATAAAAAGAAAGATAAAGGTTTTAATACTAAAAAAAAAAAAACAAACCTAGAAGAGGGATGAAATGAAGCACAGATGTCTCATTAAAACTTACAGTGCTTAAGAGAATCTCAAGTGGAACTCAAATTTTGACTGCATTTTTTTTGGCTAATCCAGTTACTCTTCACTCGTACAGTCATAAAGCTGRAGATAAGAGTTCAACTCCAAGGACAGACAAGAATCTTTTCAAAGCTGCATAAGCCAAATTCACTGGCTTCCAGTAGAGACGAAGTGCCATATAAACATATGTGTCTTCATTTATCTCCTCCCCGTAACCACCCACACCCAAACTAGCCTAGTTTCTTATCCACACCGTGTGGGCAGAGAACGGGAAAATAGCTCCTGGGAGCTGCTCCTGYTCTCTCCTTGCATGAAAGAGAGAAGTCTAGGTTGTTCCTAAGGTGCTTTGAGTGCAGCTGCTCAGTGAAAAACCAAGACCCTGCGCTGGCAAGAGAATTCCATATCCCACTCCTGCTGCAAGAGAAAACTTGGGTCAAATGCCTGCGTGCCAGCACAGCCACAAATATCAGCCTCTCCTGACAAGACCTGTTATCTTTACTTAGCTAATGAATATAGCTGGGGTTTAGCACTTTCTCTCTTCCCTCTTTACCCCACACTCAGACTGTCAGACTTCAGATGGCTAAATTAGCTTCCCCGASTTAAATAACTCACAATTTTGAGTTAAGCATTATCAAAACACTCTTCAAAAATGTTCCCTAGCCTTCCATAATGGGAAGATATGGTTTTATTCATCAAAATGTACTTATACTTATCCAAAGATGAATAACAGCTTTCTTTGGTTATCTAGAGTCCATGGAAAAGAAACATTTCATTTACTGTAAAACAATTGTATTAAACAGCAAATACTTTATCTTTATTTCAAGTATTTTTTAAATTAGGAAATGGCATCAGTAGGATCAAAGGATGTTACAATACAAAAACATGGAAATCAGTGATTTCATTTTGAAATTGTATTGCAAGTTTATTCCAGATATTTTTAGAGTGTAAAATTTGAATGGCTACCCAATGTTATCAAATATTTTGCTCAGGAAAAGAAAGCAGTGGTTGTAAAATCTCACTGTATTTCAAACAGTCTCTCATCCTTAGAATCTACCATTAATAATAATTTTAAGAAGATGAGATTTTATTCCAAGTTTCCACCTTGGGGGAGTTCTCTTTTTATCTTGGCATTGCAAACCTTTGAAAAGAAGCATTTTGAATGGAAGGCATGACAGATCTTTTAAATGGAATATGCAGCTACTGAGCTCCACACTATAATTACTGTCATACTGAAGAAGGTTAAATATTTATGAAGAATGTGCTTTTTATCAGTCAGTCTAATTTTTAAACCTGAATTCTGTAATTGCATTGAAATGCCAATAATCAAAGGGGGGTTCTTTCTTGGCAGGCATAAGATTTTCACCAGCCTCATTTATTTGTGAAATGTAGCCAATGTAAACAAATTCTGTGTAGTTTTTTCATTTTGGATCAAAATTAAATTGAAACCAATTGTGCCAAATAACTTCTTAGGCAATTCCTGACTGTTTTTTTGGTGTTTTTCTTTCCTCCAGAGATCAGAAATTGGACTTACTGTATATTGAGGTTTTTTCGGTCACTTTTTGAATATCTTTTTCCCCAAATTTTTTTAGGCCAAACAGCAAATTAATCTTAGATTCTTACTAGCATATTTCGGTGTATTGAAGTCATGCAGTAAACTTCTGAATATTTTCCTGTCAAAGTTTACTGCATGACCCAAATTTTCTGATGCTTGCACTTTAATAAKTTTGTTGAAAGTATGCTCCAAWTTCTGGTTTTACCAAGGTWATTACACCTTTTACCTCATATTGCRATCCTATAATCAAAATACTAATAAAACAAAGTGGTGAAAATATTTCTGTTTAATAATTTGATTGATTCACATCGAGTCCCACTATTTTTATGTGACTGTTTTGTGTGAATTAATCTAGAGCACTGGTCTGAAAAGACATACTAGAAAAATGCCCTAAAGAATGTACAGATGTTACAGTTAATCAGGCTTATAAAATATCTGATGAGGGTTCTCCATCTGGAGAAGAAATGCAYAGTGCTGAACCCACTCAGTCTAGAGAGAGTCCTCATGAAGTATTCAAATTACTGGGAGGAGGTGAGGGGTGCCTGCTTTGGAGCTGGAAACTACCACAACTACTTAAGCAGCACCTTCAGGATGTGATTGATAGAATAACAAAAATGTCAGGTCAGCCAACCCTCCAAATATTTCCTTCTATGAACTGGAAAGGAACAGACTCAGACATTTGAAGCTGTATAACAAGAATGCTACCCCTTTGTATTCATAGGAAACCTGCCATGGCACAGCTTTTTTTGTCAAAGAAAACAAGTCCTCCTCAGTTGTGTGAAAGGTATGCTCTTGTCCTTGGGAGTAGGTCCTGGACCCAGTTTCCAGGAGAGCTGCAAGGACCATCCCCAGAATACCAGAAGTGAGCACTCTTGTAGTGCAGTGTTTTCTGATGGGTACTCAGAACAACTTTCTATCAGCCTTTCTGCAGGATAAGTCTCATTGTGCACTAGATAGGGAARGTAAGGGACAAAATTCTGGTGAGTTCCATGCATGCAGTGAGGCATTTTTCATCCTAAGGAGGCCTGGTTTTATACAAATTCCAGAAAATATTGTAAGGGCTAAAAGTGTCCCTAAGGCTGAGTTATGAAGCACCTTTTACTTTAAATTAATTTGCTCTTTTTTATTTCATTACAAATTAAGTAACAACTTAGAATAAAAAAAAAGGCATTCACAGAATTAGTTTTCTTCTATTCAAGGTATAAAGCTTGGAATATATACTTTCAGAATTTGTTATTAATTTAGTATTGAGTATTCCTGACTCTTTAGGGTTCAGTTTTGTTTGGTTGCCAATCTGAATGCAAAGAGTTAAATCCTGGGAAATGGCAACAAGGTTGTTAAAGGAGTGCCTTAGAAGGTAGAACAATGACACAGATAAGGCAGCCTAAGGTATATAACTTCAAAGAATTTTAGATATGAGTGGCTTCTGGGCTACTGGGATACAAACTGACTCTGTGTAGGCTGCAATGGGGTACTCTTCCTAGGGCTATGCCTGGGTTCAGCAGAGATCTGAAACTTCAAAGACTTTAGGAAAGGGGAGGGGGCATTAATAGATTAGGAAAGGCTATGAGGGATGAATCAATGGAAAGCTGACAGTCAGATTCCAAGAGACTGGGAAAATATGGGAAAATATCAAGTGTGGTGAGCTGAGTGGGGTGTTGGGGCTTTTTGCTTTGTTTTGTTTTGTTTCACTTCCGGAAATGAGGTTWGTTCAGCTCATGAGAAAATAATTTTCAGACAGTTCTGTGTATGGTGCTAATTTCCAGGAATTCATGTTTCACTTCTTGTTTCCCAGGTGCAATCATATAGCTGTGACTCTGTACATATGTTTAAGAAAAAGTTATATCTAATGTTTTATTGTTACTCAGACATATCCTGGGAGAAACTGAGCTGCAAGCCCCACTAAAGAGAGATGGAATAAAGGTTTGCATCTCTGCTTTRCATTCTTGAAGATCTAAAAGAAAGAGATTTTCATATCTCTATTAGCTGTGACAATGATGTTCATAATTGTTTCTTGGACATTATACTAAAAGAATTGTATAAATCTGATTTTTCTCATCAGTAAAGGCAGACTGAGGACAGTCAAGATCATCACAGACCATTAAAATTGTGYCTGTTTTGTCCAGAGYGACCTTGTACAGAAATTACCTATGTTGGTAATGTAGAAAATGAAAAYGTTMCRTCATTTAACCTTTGTTATCTRCTCTYTGTTAATTTTATTTTTWAAAATATTGTCYATTAAGTAAAAATGTTTCTTACAAAAYTATTTTTCTGCATCCTTTGCTTCTTTATATTCACAGCTGCATGAAGGATTAACTTTTAACTCCTTTCATATTGTGTTAATAGAATTGCATTATGTATATTGCTGATCAGCTTCTAGCAGGTGCAAATGCCTTTAGGTGTTCTCTTGTAGAATTCTTTTTTTTTTTTAATTCCCTTAGTCTTTAGTTGAAGATGATTTGAAGGGGCAATAAATGTTGAACCAGGTTGCTACATTCTGGAAAGTATAGTCAGAGAAGAAGGGTCTGGAGGGAAAGCTTTGTGAGGAGCTGCTGAGGTCACTYKTTCTGTTCAGCCTGGAGAAGACAAGACAGAGGGGAGGCCTCACTGCAGCTAAAACTTCCTCATGAGGGGAAGAGGAGGGGCAGATATTGATCTCTTCACTCTGGTGGCCAGTGACAGGGCTTGAAGAAATGGCCTGAAGTTGTGTCAGGAGAGCTTTAGGGTTGGATATCTGGAAAACGTTTTTCACCAGAGGGTGGTTGGGCACTGGAACAGGCTCCTCAGGGAAGTGGTCACAGGCACAAAGCCTGTCTGAATTCCAGAAGCATTTGGAAAATGTTCTCAGGCACATGGTGTGATTTTTGGGGTGTCCTGTGYAGGYCCAGGAGTTGRACTCAATGATCTTGGTGGATTCCTTTCAACTCCATAGAAATAATATCATGGAATCCCAGAATCACAGAATATACCAAGATGATATTAGTTTTGCTTAAAACATGCTATCCTGGCCTCTTTGTTCTTCAAAACAAWTTCAGTATCCTTGAAAATGCAGGGATTTTAGGAAAACTGTACGATATTTGAGGAATTCCAACTAGACAAATAATGAAATACAAGTTTTAGCATTCGAGTGGAGTCTCTGTTATGCCTCTAGCASACAGCTCATCTGAGGTCTTTAACTTCAGTTGTATTCCTTCAAGTATCAGTGATTTGAAAGGCAGTGGGAGTCAGGGGCAAACTGTAGTAATGATAAATGTTAGAATTTTGTCTAAGGGGCATAATTTACAAGATCTGAAGAAAAGCTGTTTGTTTCCAAAAATATCTCCATAGGGRTAATTAGGGGAAATTCTACTGTTCCCTTTTCATAATCCCAATCTCATTTCATACTTAAGTACTCACAAAATTTTCAAACAATGATTGTGAGGTACCTATAGAYTTTTAATTCTGTTTTGGTATCTTACCTGACAACATTCATGCAAGGATGTTCTAAATTACACKTAGAAGAAAACATAGCACAGAAAATATCAGCTTTATGTGACTGATTTTGCAAGTAAAGCTGTAAAGGTTTTTGTTGTATATCATCTGGATATCTGAGGTAATGTTGTCACAGACATTCAGAGGTTGTTGAAATCCTGGTCATGATTTTTACAGCCAATCAGGCAGAACAGCAGTAGAATATAATTTTTGCTAGCAGTACTGTAAATGGTATAACACATTCCATACTTTTTGAAAGAAGACATGAGGTGTATCTCACTAGCAGGTGTATAAAATTTTAAWCAATTTGCTGCCAGTTTATTTAGGTGAAAAATTAACTTCCATTCTGATATTCACCTGCAAAAGTCAATTAGAAAAAGGCTTTGTTTATTTTATAAGACYATTGACTATAGAATGGCATCTTACATTTCCTGTTYTAGTCTGCAGAACAGCAAACAGTCTAGAGCCAGATATATCCAATTACTTTCAATGATTTAAGGAAACAATGTCATCTCTAACAAATGRAATATCTATATGGGCACTTCAAAAATATTGAAAAGCTTGATTTTATTGGGAGTTAATTTTTTTAACAAACATTTGATATTTGTTAAATTTTATGTATTTTTTTGCTTTCTCTGTTGTATTTATTAGAAAAGAATGTTGTCCTATATTTAGCCTAACTTAAATAAGTCTATAAATCTAATAGTCATTGACCTCATTGCTGCTGCAGCTTTTTCTTCCTCCCTGCTATTTTCCTTTCCTTTTCATAATTTCTACAGAAGTAGAGCAAAATAGCCCTTTTCCAGTGACACCAAAGTTCACCTAAACCTACAATTTCTTTCATGAATCTTGTTTTTTCCCAGATGACAATCAAGGCAAGTGATCTTAGCATACACTCAGTTCARATCACACCAATATGTCTCAATAAGACTGCATTCTACTGATTTTGAGGCAAAAAACATCTATTGAGGAATGMAGCCAATAAAGTCATCTCAAGGAGTAATTAAAATGTCAGTTTGTTGTGGGAGAGCTGCTAATGGCCAATTCTGAAGCTCATGCTTTCACCTTTTCTCCCTAAGCTAATCTCCATTTGATGGTAACATCATGTGTTTTTTTGAGGCCACCTCTTGATCTACACCAAATTGAGGGAAAACAGAGATTCCACAGTATTCCTCTGGATGTGTTGTAGGCAGAGCTGGTTGTCTTTCTTCTATGAACATGTACATGGATTATATAATYAAAAAAGGAAGAAAAGTGCTTACCAACTTCACATTTCTCTGACTTCTTATYTAAATTACAGCTGAGATCTGAGCATAGTCATGACATTGCTTTGCACTTTATGAAAATCTTTGTTCAGCACATCCATTGTGTGAGAGACCTCTCYTACCAGATCAGCRCAACCCTGCAGATGTTTCATCCAAYAGAGGACAGTGGTTGTGGCTTCTGCTTTTTAAACTAGCATTTTGTCCTGCACACTCAGATGGCAAGTTATAGCTTTTCCTTGATTGTCTGTGGAAGCTAATAAATTGTTAGGAGATGAATAATGATTAATGATGTCAGCAGAATGATGACTGTCCTTATGGTCCACATCTCATAAACCAATCTGCACTTGCCTACTTTATCGTGYCTGCTTATCCTGCCTGCATGAGCAAGTTGGCATCTGCCTCAGTAACCACTCCTGCATAATCTGTTTTATTATGAAGAATTAAATGGAGAGAAGGGAACTGACACTTTCTTTTCCTGAAGCATTTACTAAATATACTAGAAAAGGCAAAGATGCCTGGTAACTTCTTTACTGCTATACAAGCTCCAAGAAAGCCAGAAGAAAAATCTGTTTKCATTCTCTCCCTTACACTTGAATTACAGGTGTCAAAATATGGGTAATTTAGTAGAATTTGCTAGGGATATAAAAGAAAAATATCTTGATCCACCATAAATCTTTAGTTTGAGCTGCAGAATACACTGTCAATGAACCATAACTTCTGGGACTATCTGCACCCTTCTGCTGCATTTAACTGAATTGTCTGTTTTGAGATAAATTCTTAAGCAACATATAAAGTTAGCAGCTTATTGACTGTCCTGATGGAAAATATCTAGAGCAGGCATGGTTTGAAAATTAACTCTGTAAAAGAGTGAACAAGTCAAGTCTGTACAAGACAACTTTACATAGCAAACACTGGACTGCTAAACTAACTCAAAAATGAATTATGCTTATTTGGGTGGAGGGGAATTTATTAGACATGGGTTGTTTTCATGAACACTTTGATTATACATAATTTCTACATGATTTMTTGTTCTTTGAAAGATATCTGATTCTATACAAATCTGCTTGTAATTTTAAAGATACCTTTTTTYCCTCTCATGCTGTTGTCTAGTTTAAGAAGGATATCTAAACAATCTTGGTATTCTCTTCTGGGACCAGAGAGAGAGGAATTTAGTCTCATTTTAAAAAAATCCTTTACAGCATTTCAGAAATGAAGAGGCACTATGGAACAACTACAGATAAGTTTTTTTTCTTCACCTCATTTCCAACGATGAACATTTCAAGATATCAAAGTGCGTAGGGTTTAATGAACCTATGCTAATTTAAACAATATGATAGTTTGGCTTACCATCTGGAAAAGTCTAGTGCATGTCTAATGTTTGTGTATTTTATTTGATTATTTGTGTTTCCTCCAATATTTACCATGCTAGAATGCTAAATTCCTGTGATACATTTTAACTGTTCCACAGGAAGTAGAGCTGAGGTGGGTCTCCCTTGCCTTGTGGTKGGTTCTTTTTAACTTTTGCCTACAGAGAAAGCAAAACTTCAGAAAAGGTTAGCTAAGCTAAGGGGGATTTGTCACTGGAGATGGCATAAACAGAAAAATGTTCTTTAGTGTCTTTAAAGATGAGAAGATTTTATTTTCTACACATCAGTTTGTAGATATTTAAAATGTGGTGKTTTTTCTTCAGTTGTGGGCTCCTTGTATTGGGTTTTGGGTTTTKTGTGTGTGTGTGGTTTTGGGTTGGTTTTTCAGAAGGTAGAGGCTGTTTTCCTGTGACAACATTCACAAASCCTTCAGGAGGCTATCAGAGCCACAGCCCATAAAAGAATCCAGTACTTTTTGAAGTTGYTTTTGAAAATGCCAAAGGTTACCTTTCTGCATTTTCTGCATAAATGGTAGTTTATGCCTATGGACCTATAGAATTGTCTCCCTYTCCTCAGATGATTGCATGGAGGACAGCATGTTTAATCAGTGCATCAGAGAGCAGAGGAAGATAACAATCCTGCTGATTAGAATAAAGCTTTTCTCAAGTACTGATATTTTGTTTAAAAGTGATCAATAATTGTATATTCTTTTAGAAAAGGAAGACTTTTCCTTGTCATTCTTTTTCTGGTTGGTCGCACCCATGAAATATTCAGTTATAAAAACACAAAATTGTGGCACAATTCCCTTGAGACATTGGCTAGGGGTGGTACTAAAAGTGTCTCCTTCAAAAAYAGGAAGTATCTTAGACYCTCTACCCTTTGTTGGCAGACAGASAAAACATGAAGGATTGAACAGAAAGGTAAAAAATTGAATGGAAAACATAACCCATTGAAAGATGAAAATTTTGAGAGGTGTGGGGAATTCTGCACTTCCGCTGTTGCAGTGTCCTCACCGACAGGTCTGGGGGTCATTTACCACTGCCTCCTCTTCACCCAGAGTGTTTGAACACTATTATGTCTAACATCAGTCAAGAGGAGAAAATGAGCCCTGGGCGTCCATTCAATATAAATGTTTTTATCAAAAGCATTTGTCAGTTCATTGATTGGTCTGAACTAGAGGAGTCAGTGGGTGAAGACAGGTCATGCTGAAATGTACACACAAARGCTGTGGTGTCACACCACAAACTGTTCCCTGGAACAATTCATAGCAACCTCCACAATGGGCACTGCATGCCACTTTYTTAGTCTTCTTTGCATGACCAGTGCTTCAAAGCAAATGTATAAAAAGACACATCAGTTCCCTGATCCAATTCAAAGGATAACTGCCCAAAAAGTAGTACCAGTCCTAAGAAAGCAAAAATGGAGGGCAGGAATATCTCAAGGCACAGTAGTACCTGAAGACTTTTGTAACCTAACAGGCTAATTTTTGGTGGCAGTGTTGGAATGAAAGGAGCTCTCACATTCAGGTCTGCTCAGGGATGCTCTGTTTGCAGAACTGTAATGACCTGAACCAGGGACCTGATGCAGCTGAAAAAACAGGCTTTGTTTGGGTTCCTTTTTCAGCTGAATTCACTCCTGATTTGGCACAGCTCTGAACAGCTTTGGCCAGAATAAGCAATATCTCTGAGWGTTCAACCATGGCTAGTATCTGCTGAAATCACATTCTGAATTACTGGTTTGGGGAATAGGAAATTCAGGGGCATCATTCCCAGCAAGTATTTATTACTAGACAATCAAACACAAGACATAATGGCCTGTGTGCCAAAGAAATGGATGCAATTTTAAAGGCTGAGGTCCTTCACTTAGTAGGAACAACAGCAAAGCTGTCTCCTGAATAAGGCAATGAAGAGTTTAGCAGCAATAYCAGTGAAATGTATTCCTTCTGTCTGCACTGGGCACATTGTCCTCCCAGCTGGTTCAGCTAACTGTTTATAAGGCAAGCAGTTATGTGGGTGGAGTAGAGAGCTGCTTCTACTAAGCCACTTTCTCCTTTATGTTTACACTGTTATTTCCAGTATACTCACAGCTAAACAGACCAATTTAAGRCTGGTAATCTGGAGCACAGGAGAAGAAAAAGCATCTTTTTGAGGTGACAGATGAGAGGCAGTAAAGCTCTCATGCTTGGGCTAAGGTGGAGGGAACATACCAGAACCCTGCAAGTCCCCACAGAGGTTCTGACACCCATTTTACCCTTGCTATGAGAACAAGRAAGGATTTCCTTTTCACTTTCATGAGCTGTCAATCTCTGTTCAATGACAAGAACAGTTAACTYGCTTGCTAAAATCCATTTTTCATGCATTGCCATCTTTTTAAGGGACAGTAAATCCTTTCCTTTACTTACCATGCTTGAAATTTAMCTTTCTTGCATAAGGCTGTAGGAAAAAAGTTTTAATGTGAGTCACAAAAAGGAGCATTAGAGGCAGTTCAACTTTTACTTTATTTTCCCAGTTGATGAATGTCTGAGAATTAAATTACTCAAGTTTATTATGAAAATAATGACACTAGGATTTTAATATAATATGATGTTAAATAATTAACATAGAAAATTCATATCAAAATCTTAAACCATCATATGGATGATATTCAATATATAGTTACATTCAATAATAAATATCTTKTGGAATTCATATAACTTAAGCCCACACAAGAATAAGGAAGCTGCCAAAATAGTATCATATCCAGTTGGCTTAGTCAGCAAGAAACCAACTGGTCCACAGATGCTCTTTTTCCTATGAGAAAATATCCTCTTTTGCAAGTCTCCTGTCTGCAAAAATGTTTCATATGRACTCTTCTCCTCCTGCAGGCTGTAAATAATTTATTCATCAAACCTTTTTATTTGTAGCAGATGGAAAAATCAGTACAAATTTAAAAACAAAAAAGGAGAAGATTAGAAACTGAGRTGAATACATCTAATTGCATTATAGTGCACTAACTTGTAAAAAAGGCCTTAAGGCATGGGAATCAATGGACACCCAGATGGATTTCAATGCCTTTTCTCTGGCACAGACAAGAACTGGAAAAGAAGYTGTTTTGAGAATTGAGAGTGCTTGTTCATCCTATGTAAGGACATGAACAGAAGTAATGAGGTTATGACAAGATGTTCACCTGTACCCAGTGTTCCCTTTCTATCCACTGCCAGTGTCCTTTATTCATGCAGCTGCCTAGCTGAGGTCCAGCCAGTGTCACAGTAAAATAAAGTAGGTGCTCTATTTCTGCAGCATTTGTCCTTTTTTCCCCTCTATTATTCCCTTTGCACAGGAACACATATATTTTGCCAAGAAAATTATAAGATATTAAAAAAACCCCAAAACTACCAGGTATGCTTCCAATTCCTTTTCCTTCAGAACATGCACACTTTTTGTACCTTGGTTTAGCAAAACTTCACCAACTGATGTTAATTGATTRTAGAACATAATTCACATTCCTGCACTTTGTATTTTACATGAGGTCACAGAGGCAACAAAGACCCTATTCCTACATGTATTAAGAGAATTGTTCTCAAAATGGTTCTGTCACTTCCAAAGAAACACTGCTACCATTTGCATTAAGGGTAAAAGTCTCATAATATGGCCAATAACAYAGTTGCTACGGTAGCAACAAGAAAGTTTTGTCACTTTGATTATACATTTCTATTTATAAAATACCATTTACCATTAGATAACTATGCACATGTGATGATGGTGTGACAATAGCTCCTCCTGTAATGAAATGACAAAGACCAGATAAGCTGAATTTTATTCAATTAAAGTTTAAAATATATCAGCGCAAACACATATAAAGTGTTTTTTGGGCTCCATAATGCTGTGATTTCCCATTCATTTGAACACTATTCCATGAAAACACCATCAGACAGGGGATCTATTTCTTCCAGGGTGATAATAGTAATAGCACAGATTTGACAGGACAGTAGCAAACAGGGGAGGAAAGAAGAATGACACAAATTTCAGTAATAGAAGATATCTTGAAAAATCTGTTTGGTTAAGAATTACTGCAAGAACTCTCCCTTTTGAGTGTTACCTGGACTGAACTGTGTCCGACCCTGATCTTTACTGATTAAATACTGCTGGCTGATTGATTGTAAACCAAGGAGGGAAGGGCATGTTAGTTATTCTGTTTTCTGTGAATGTATAAATGTTCCTGTTTCTGTAATCTTCATCCAAATTAAGAAGGATGCTGCCATCAGTTTCAGAATACTCCTCTGTGCAAGGCAATGTGCCCTTGTAATTGAAGCTATGTGTCAGAGTTGTAWTACAATTTTTTGCTTATACTAAGGGATGCACCTGCTATCTGGGGTTTGGCTCTTAAAATATGTATTGGCAGAGAGTAATATCAATATTAATATAAAGCTGATGCAATTATGATAGGATTATCGACTTGGAAGTTAATTGAAGACATTGCTTTCATAGACAACAAAAAGTTATATCCAAGCCAAAAATTTCACGTTCCTTACCATTAAAGAAAAAGTTTTCTCAGATCAATAAGATCAGATGTTCCTATGCATCCAGATGCTCCCTACTCTGACTTCCATATTTTATATTTCCCAGAAGGCATTTAAAATCTGCAGCATCTCTGTTGAGTTTATTGCACTATTAACTTAAAAACTGCATCAACTGTTGTGTGGTATTTAAGTAGAAAATTTACCGTGGATGGGTTATTTTTGCAGGAAAAGAGTACTGTTCTCTGCTAAAATTCTAGGCAACACAAATGCAATTTCATTATTTTTTGTTAGCAAATTATTAATAAAAGTTTATTTCCATTCAAAGATGGGTTCCATCCACAACTGGCCTTTCCAATCATATGAAAAATGAAGGAATTAACATTGAACAATCTTTTGAGCATAACTGGGCATTTAGAGTCATATAAATAAAAGTKGCTGGGTTAAGAATGAGAAAATCTTGTTACACATGTACAGGCACATACTTGCAACTTTTTCAGCAGGTTTATACCTAGTACCAAGTTCAACACATTTTGTTAACAGTTTAATGCTTTTGCCTTATTTTAGTTTTATTACTTTGTTACTGTACGAGAGAACATCTACTAATATAATCCTGAAAAATTTCATTCACAATGTGGTCTTAATTAGGACTTTCAAGTCACAGACTTCAGAAAAAAGAAAGGARAATGAATATTCCTATGAGAAGTAGTTTTGATGTACAGTCTCTGACTTATAGAGCTAATGTGTGATACTTCTTAAATATATGGTCAGCCATGCTAGATAAAGCAGAAGAAAGATACATGGAAATACCACATATGCCATATTCCATAACCCATATTTCTCTTTGGCATTTGAAATCTGTTTGAATGACAACAGGTAATGAAATTCTGGCTTTCTGCAGAAGCTGACTCTGAAAATGGCAGTAGACAAGGAAACAAAAAATTATCAGCTTTGAGAACCAAACKAAACAAGTTTTCATCTAAAATATTCTATAGTGTTACGTTTCACACACTCAGTTCATCAATGAATGTAGCAAGATTGAAAAATGGATAGATGTTTTTCTGATATGTTCCAAAGAAATGTTGATTTATTCAAGCACAATAGATGTTTTTTCACCTGTAACAGCACAAAAAATATACAAGGAAGATCAAAGCACATGAAACAAGATCATGCAGCATCAGCAGTACATGTAGCAATACTCTTGACGAAGTAATAGCTTTGGTGTTCTTTTCCCTTTCCAYAATCTTCTAGCAGTGTTCCAGGGATAATCATTATAGTTTAATCTTTGTCCTCTGCAGGTACAATATCTGGCTTTCAAAGTCTCACRCTAATCTGTGTTGTGACGCAAAGGGGAAGACTTAGTCCTGCAGTGCCACCCTGAATAATTATTTGGTTGGCATTTCTTTTTGCACTCTAGGGGAGTGCCAGGCTTTGAACTCTCATAAAGATTTGTATTTATTTTATGTTTGCARGAGTGATCACAGACTTGGCTAGGTGCCCTGAGAAAACAGGTCTCAGGAGCAACACCCAAGTGGTTGTACTTTAAACCTGAGCTAGTAGAGCTTTACAGAAATAAATGCCTGTGTTTCCTAACACTGGAAAGGTATTTCAGGGATTTTTTACTTTTATGAACTGATATGATTTGCCTTCAAAAGTCATTATTAATTTTTCTAGAGTCCCAAATGGAATGTGCTTCAGCCTTCTTCTTTCATTCTCTCTTCGCTTTCTGATGGCTTTTGTTATTGCCTAACACTTCTTTAGAAACAGCCTGGCAAATATAGTTAAGTACAGTAACTAGTGTGAAAAATGAATGTTGCTCCGGTTAAACACAACATTCACACTCCGTAGTTTTGAGAATTGTAACCCTTGAGCTCTTAAACTCTTGAACCATTGAGCTCTTAAACTCTTGAACCTATGGCAGGTAAACATTACTGTTATTATTAGTGTGGGTGTGATTTATTGTTCATCACCATCACAGCTAACAGAGCTAGCCATGCAACCTCCAGGATAAGGCATTGTACAATCATGCCATCCCTGCACAAGGTGTATTGGGAAGCATTGGGAATCTCTGAACTTGGTGTCTAAGACCTGAGTCATGTGGCAGTCTGCTTCTGAATGTCCCCTGCAGTGATCACATCACCTCTGGATCTGGCAGACAACACCCTATGAGGTCCTAGAACTATAACAACAAGAGTGACCTAATGATTCCTGCTGCACTTYTCTTTCTATAGAGACAAGCCATATTGTGTGTGGGGAAATGTGTGCATGTGTCCTGCTTAGAGACAGGCAAAATACTGGTATCAAGTAGTACWAGACACTAAAAGTATCCTCAGGACCAACATCAGCTGCCAGTATTGCACAGACATTTCCAGTTCAACACTGATGCCCTACGCTGCCCTGTTCAACCTGCTGCAGGCAGACTTGTTGCAACTCCTCCAATTCCTGGTCATACACCTGCTAGTTTTCTTCCTTTCTCAGAAAAACATTGGTGAATTTGGTGAGCTTAATCTGGGACTGCAGGAAGGCACTAATGGAAGCCTTTTGYCTGGGCCAAAATCACTTTGGTCCAGCTGGCTCCTGCAGAGATAACATTACCAAGGAAATGGGGTAAGTGTAGGAAAAAATACTGCCCCACCTTACCCAAAATCCCTTAAATTTCTCTTTTCTAAAACTTTACCAGAAACACGATGGCACTATGACTCTGTTACTTTCAGCATCTGCCTCATGTAAGATTTGACATTACTGCCACCAGAAACTTTCCCTCCTTGTTGTATATTCTGGGTCAGCAGTGGACCATTCAGGCACAACCCAGCAGCAAACAACAGCTTTCATATCAATAGCAACAGGCTGCAGCWAAGTTTTTATGTAACATTTAGCTGAAATCTAAACTGGAGTTGAATCCTAAATTCTGGTCTTCCAAACTAGAAACTGAAGGAAAAATAATGGAAAGGAAAAATGCAATTCAGAAAATATTTTATTGAGTACAATACCATTTCATTGTAGGCTTTATAAAACACCACCAACCTCTCTGAGGTTGAATACAGCTTGGGCAGGTGCACAAGGAGTGGGAGAGAGAGGGACAGCATCTGCAAATTTTCATGCAAGAGGCATAATATGGGATATTTGCATCCAGACAGTACCTTGTCATAGTGCCCAAGTTTGCACTAGCTCACCAAAAAAAGTGAATGAATCTACATTTAGATTTTATAAAGGATTGTAACAATCAGCTAAAAGTTCAAATGTACTGGGTGTTGCTATTGCACATTCAACAAATAATCTCAATATCATGAAATAAAAATCAGTAGCCTGGATTGAAAGTACTGTAGGAAGCCTTCTGTGGAAACTGGATTAACTCTAACTCCAAAAACTGATCATTAACAAGACATTGTAACCACTGTAGAGAAGGACAACTGCAGTTTTTACCAATGTACTAACATCTAACTTCCATTTTTACAGATGGAAAACAAGGAAAGTTCCTGGAATTTGGGTTAATCCCACAACAAACATCTTATCAGGACCTGGCATCATGGTTTTTGGAAGGAGATTAAACAAATAGTAGTCCATAGGCAATTTTCAGTTGCATGAAGTAACTGAAAAGTCACAGAAAACAGCCTTAAGTAGGGGACAAATGTGGTAATATTTATATGAATTTGCTGCTTAACGGAATGTTGACCAACTAATTTTTTTGATGTGTTTATTTTCAGAGATGGTAAAGCATAARTGTGCTATGAAATGTAGGAACAGACAAAAGCAGCCTTGTAAAAGTCTCTATATTGCTTAAATTCTCCCAACCACACCTCTTTATGAAGTATGCATACATTCAGAGACTGTAAGAAGTTTTCAGGTTGACCATATTTCTACAGCTAACTGCATTTTATGAGCTGGTCCCCACAGAATCTTTAAAAATCTGCCATGAAACCTGCACTGTACTGCCAAAGAATTGAGGAGCACTTGTTATAACAGTGAATATGAAGGTTAAGTATAGCAGTTAATACATCAAATTACACAGAGACTTCCATTATGCTTTGGGTGTGCATTTTTCAACATGCGTAAGTACCACTACTTTGACAGGAAATAATTTCATAAAGCAGGATTGAAAAATTTGTTAACTACAATAATATTTTCAAATGGAAAAGAAATTATTAATCTGCACTTTAAGCTAAGAAAAATGGAAAGGTAAAGTTTAGCATATTCGTTAGCAATTAGAGAAAATAGTCCAGGAAGGCCAAAGTATTCAATTAATTCAGAAATGTTCTGTTGAAATGAATTTCTTATTTATTAAAAAGACAACACATTCTCAAGAGAGCACCTTCTGCAATGAAATAATTTAGTTTCTTCATATAGACACATCATACACAATGTTAACAACCATGAAAAACAATACAAAATGCTTTCAAATTTAACAAGTAGAAAAATATAACTAGTATATATGGCAATTGTGAATCTAATACTGTACAGAAGTATTTATGGATTTTACAAATAAATAATAGCTTAAATGCCCTTTTAAAATCTTCTAACTGTACACTGGAACATAGGCTCTGAAGCTTACCACTAACTTGCCACAAACATGTGCCAGTCAAATGTTCTGCCCACAAGCTCAAAAAACTTCTTGTTGGGTTCCTGGAAATATTCCTGCAGTTTCTCGAGTAAGCGGGCATCGATTTGCGGGTGCGCCCGTCCTTTGGACTCGTGCAAACAGCGCTCTCTTCCACTGTCCCTCAGGCAGAAGAACCCCTTGGTTTTATTGAAATAAAAGTTCGAAGCATTTATCTGTGGTGATAACTTCAGAAATCTCTCTACCTTTTCTATTTCTGGAAAGGGATCTTTGATTAGTTTATCCCCATCTACGATGTGGATATGATCAAGAGGAAAGTACTTGAGCCAGTTCTGCATGTGAATGTAGTATAAGCTCCTGTTTATTGCCTTGTAGTCCACATTGAGTTCACCATTTTTAATCAGGAATTGTTCAATGGATGGGTACGGCTTGTGCTTCTGCATGTGGTTGTAGAACACTTGGGTGTAATCTGATAGTACTCTCTCACTTGGGTCTCTCAAAATGAGGAGCAGTCTCATTGATTGGTTCATGTTATAAACTCTTTCAGGCACTTTAGGTGATGTGAAATACGCTGGAGTTTTTTCCACGGTGATCTGATTGGGATATGAGAATGGCATTTGATTAATATACCACTGCAACCCATTCCTGTAATGATCTTCCCAGTCAAAGAAGTGAACTTCACTTTCTGCTGCTGCAATATCTGGATGGAGACTCAACATCTCTAACAAAGCTCTTGTTCCACCTTTTCTCACTCCAATAATAATAGTCTGTGGCAGCTGCTGACATGATCCATTAGAATGAATGTTTTCCTTRAAGTCATTTTTCTGAGATGTTTTCTTTAAAAGCTCTCTCTGAACAGACTGAGAAGAAGTCTCAGCATTTGAATTTATAGCTGGTCTGGAAGGCACTATCTGAGGCTGAACAATAAGCAAMACAGCTCCCAGCAGAAAAGCTGCCATGACAGAAGTTCTTAGTCTGGTTTCAGTCAAGCGGGTAATAGGGCATAGAGCGATTTCCACCAAGAACAACCCTTAAAAGTGGTTTTTGTTTTGCTGAGCGAATGTGTATTTCTCAAGCAAAAACTCTGCTGAARGAGGGAAAAGAAAAAGCACATTATCTTCTATTCAGCCACATTGCAAATATTTTATATATTTTCAAAACTGAACAAACTTTAGCTTTCCCAACTCCAGGCTCACTGATAGTTAGTGCAACTAACTGTTTTAAAAGACAGATATATGTAACAATGCCATAAGAAAAATTATGATACATTAATATTATTAATCTTTCATTTGCACACAGAGTATTATTATTATTTTTTAAAAATCTGATTTCTTTGGAGTTGAACCACAATCACAAGAGAATTGATTTTTTAGTCCACAAGAACAGGTTTGTCTTAGAAATAAAACATGAATGAAAAGGAAAAGTTGTGGAGGGGACCAAAAGAGCATGCCTAAAAGCTGAGGGTCTTGTAGGATGTCTGGGAGTCATAGCCTCCCAAACAACCATGTAACAGCAACCTTAGAAGTCAAGTCTCCTGGGAAAAAGTCTCATGGAGTATAGATAGAGCTGTCCAACATGAGAAGGCAACATTCTCCYAGGAGGGAATTAGGAAGAGCTCTAGGTAAATAGCACACCAAGGAAAAGTTGAATTTTGTGTCATTTTYAAGTGAAGTTAACTTTTGCTTTGTGCTTACTGTTTCTAAGCATAAAATAGGTCACTTGCACGCTGGCCCTGCAAAGAGGTAAGATAAYGAAACCATAGACTACAATCTGAGTGAATCAACAAAACACTGAAAGACCTGTGGTTCCTGGCTCCATACACTCAGGAAAGAAAATACACAATGGATACTTCTGAAGGTCATTTCAAGAGTTAGCCAGCAAGGTGCTGTGATGTTAAGAGCTAACTTTAGACTTTATGAAAAGACTACTAAATACCACCACTGAACACCCTTTAAAGGTCAGGGTATTTTTAATGCAATGTTTGAAGTGAAATTGTACCGTTTCACACATAGTAGAGCTCTTAGATTATTGCAGTATGAGCAGGCTGTGTACACAAGCTCCCTGAATTACAATGTCTTCCAAAGACTTTATTCCCTCAGTGAAGAGCYGGTGTGGATTTTAGAATTGTCTAACTCCACTTAGAAGTAGAAGCCATGACAGCTGAGTACCTGACTGCTTTGCCTTAGCAGGCTACTGTAATTATGAATTTAAGCCTGGAACAGCACATACTGTGCCAGCTAACAAGGGCTGAAATATGAAATTACACATGAACAACCTGAGGAAATGCAAGGGCTAGGTTTTGGAAATTCTCCAGAGAATGTGAAAAGAAACTAATGACTTTTCCACAATAACCTAAGTCCCAGTGCAACAAGGACTAATGATGTRTTTCTAAGTAATCTAAAGTTCTGTTTGATAGCTTTGCATTTTCAGAGGTCATGACTCCATCCTGAATGGAGCAGATCTGCTTCCTGATGTTTTCTACTGATTATCACGTCGGTGCTTTCCCTTTTYCCATTTTTCAAGGGCTACAAGGTAGCAATATTGTTAAGAAGCAGAAATCGAGGCTGGGAAGAAAGAGAAACAAAGTGTCATGATAGATGTGAAGTTAATAGAGTGCCTCCTTGTATGCTCACAGGCTTTGAGMTTGTGGGCATACCTTGTCTCAGGCATTTCTGTGAATGTGCGATCTGAGGMAAGTTTGCAGAGGAATTTGGGTTTTTTCCACTTTTGGCCACTGTTAAGTTTTCTCTGACTGAAAGAGTTCCATTTCATCTGTCATCATTAGTCTTCTGCTCTCTTTCCCTGTCCCCACCATTCCTGRCAATCATTCTCAGCTTCAACTATATCACTTTTAACAAGAAATAGTCTTAATAGCCCCATACTGGGGATGTTGATGGGGGAAGACACTGGGGGACAGAAAGYTTGATATAGGTGAATTCACTGAGCTATGCTGCCATAATATTCAGCAGCAATGGGAGCACAGAATATASCAGCACCAGCCAGATTGGAGCAGTGACTGATGGGCAGCTCAGTACATAAGAACAACAAAACATCAACTCTGCTGAATTTTAAGGTCACAGATTAAAGGAATAGCCACTTACTTCACAGTATATTTTAAGTCACTGGCTCCATAAATAGTAAGCTGGAGTTGTTGTCTCAACACCTTATTGGAAAAGCATAATAGGATTCCAGAGAGGAACAGGTTGAACTGTGTGGAAAGAAGTGAATTTAAAGCCTGCTGGTAGGAACATTTATTTCTTAATAGTCAAATTGAAATATGCTATGCTAACAGCCAAGTTYTTTMACAGAYASTCTCTGAAAAGATTAAATTTTAGCTGCTGGTCTCATAGTGACAACACACCGCTGGATTGGGGGGCATGGTATTGATTTTTTTTTTTTTTTCCTGCTGTTGTCAGGGTTTTTTTAGGGATTTTTTTTCTATAAAACAGAAAATTAATGCTATTTAGTAATTCACTGGGATTTTTAATTTGTAGCTCATAGTTTGCATACTAGTCAGTTGCCAATCGTTTTTATTCAAGCCTTCCTGTGGCTGAATACAGCATAAAAACTTCTGAGAAAGAGACATGGCAAGGTGATTCTTCACTCCAGCTGTACTCCCATTTTAGCCAGCATCTTTGAATTCAGACCTGTGGGATACTCCAGGTGTGGTTCCAGGGGCCTCACCTGAGGCAGGATTTTGAGCCTCAGTGGAGCTCTGCCTCAATGTCTTCCCATTCTTAAAGACTTTTGTGGGGCACAGCTTTTTCTAAAAACACAAAAGCAACTGTTTCCTGTTTCAACATGAAATCTCATGGCAACATAGGAATATCTTCTATTTCAGATATATAGATTCTCATTGTTCCTCCTCAGCTATTTGTTCAGGTGCACATCTTCCACTGCAGAAGATACCATTACTGTATCAGTAGCATTTATTTTAGGGGCTTCCAAAGAACCATATCAGTAATTATATCATCCAGAGTACCTATATGCTGTTGTTTTTTCTGCAAGCAATAAAGCTTTGTCTACCTTTTCTTTCCATTCTGTTTCCCCCAAACCGTATAGGCCTGATATCTGGATCAATTGCTTTGTTTTGTTAGACTAATGCAACACAATAGAGATGACTATACCTCTAAATTCGGCATAAAATAAACTATGTGTGAGAAGAGTGGTTTTCAGGAATAAAACAACATATAAATTGGTTCTCATTCAGCTCTCATCTCTTACATCCTCTTTAATGCTTTAGATTGGTCTGTAGTTTGGTGTCTGGAATTACAGKGGTTTATATAAAATTATGCAAACATATATTCCACAGCTTTATGATTTGTTGGTCTGAAAAACTCAACAATAATAAGCATGCACTGAGGAGTTTAGAACAGCCACTTTGCCAGGTTTCTTTTCTGCTTTAAGAATTCCCTTCACTGCATCTATAAGTCATGCAGAGCATACATGACTTCACTTGATGACTTTGTATTCCAGATTAGTTCAAAAAATTTAACTGACAGCCATTACTATTGTATTTGCTACAAGTAAATGAACAAGTTKTAAAAGAAATACAGTTTATGTTAAATGGTGCTTTGAAAATTATACCAGGACTTTGCAGAAAGTCTGATTGCTTTTGCTCAATCTTTCTTCAGCTTTCTCCAATTAATTAGTGAAATGTGCCATCCTGTTTATTTTACCAGAGTCAATGTGGACTTTATGATTAAATCTTCTTCAATAGTTACTAGTAACTTGGAAATATATAGAAAATTTCATCAGTAAACGCAGGGGGGCCAGAGGCTGTCATATGCCATTGACTTTTAAGCATGTTTCAGTACTCTTTGAAACGTGTCACTATTTTGTAATTTCTGACTATTTCTTACCATTTCACAAAGGTATTTTAATGCTTCCATATGTGTGTCAACAGTGACATTGCCTAAAATACCCAGATTATATACACTTCTTAGTTTAATATGCATTAACAAAAGGGCAGTTTCTTCCTGGACTGGTAACTTCATTTTTGCTGGGAATTGGAAGGGGTTAGATTTAGCTCTGAACTTTCCCAAGAACCTGAGTTAGCTGCCCAAGTGGGTAGGAAGAAACACAAGGAGTATCTCTAGGGCAGTCAGTAAGCATCAGAGTCTGCTGGCAGATTTGACAAGGACATACCTCACAAAAAAGCCCACAGCAACATACTGAGAGGTTTAGCAGAGCTAATGGGACCCAGTTTCTACTGGGACAGTAACTAGGAGAGGTAAGACYACATCCTTTCCATAAGCATGCAAGTGACTTCCCCTTCATGAAAGAGAAGTTGYATTTTCCTGGTTCTTTAGTGGCTGYGGACAAAGAGGTTAAGTTTCAGATGGCTTCACTTTATTTCCTTGCAGAACTGAATCCCTTCACTGGGGAGATCTCTGCCTAGCCATCTAAAAAAACAGAGTCTGTACTGAATGAGAACTGTACTTCACTTGCTGAAGTTTGTCTGTAGAGGGAGATTAGAGCTGAAAATCTGAGTGAGATATTCTGTTCTTATAAAGAATACTTAGTTTTGCTGATGTGCTAGAACCTCAGGRCAGTTTTTGGACTGTATTTTCCCTTGCACATATTTGGGCACACAGTACTACAAAATACAAGACCAACACTGCTGGTTAAACCTAGCTGTGCAGTACAACCCCCACATCTGCTATGCTGGCTTCTTCTCTTGGTAAAAAAAAAATCCCCCAAGATAACCAACTTCCTAAACTGATAAAGACTCTGTGTTCTAAACATTTGTATTCACTGATATACTTAAAAAAACTGAACTAGAGCAATTGCAGTGTATTTGAAATCCTTCAAGAACTCATTGGTATGAACAGTATATTCCTATCCTCTAAGGGTAGACTCTGTCCACCATAAGATATAGTCCTTAGTTGTTTATATTAGCTCAAGTGCCACTTTGTATCCTGATAACATAAAACTTCCCAGTACAGCTATCACTTAAAGCTCAGCCAAGAGCAGGAAAGGTAAGAGCAATTTTTACTTTTTTTTTAAATTCAATTTATGAGACATGTTTTTTCTTGAAAATTTACACTGAATTTTGTTMTTTTTTATCTATTAAACTGTATTCCAATGCCCTCTCCATGAAGAAATTCTTTCCATACTTCCCACTGCATACACTTACRGTTTTTAATCTCATTTTAATAAAAGTTTTAAAAAACACTTGCMAATGAAATGCTTGAATTCTAGTTTCCAGGAATTAACTACAAATACTTTCCTACATTAGTGAGTGCTACAGAGATAAGTGTAATAAATTAAATAGAACTACATACTACTTAAGGCCTCTAGAACCATAAACTATTGATCACCTTAKGATATATCAAAAAAGTCATTTGCACATTAAGAAGGGATGTGAAACTATACGTAACTGTATGAACCTGTCTTCCAGTGCCTAGGTGATATGTAGATTTCCCAAATTATATTAAAACTGCTGCAAACCAGCAGAGATTAAACCATGGCTGTAACTTTTATAGTCAGATGTTAAGAAATCTAATCATAATTTCAGTGCTGTTAAGATGAGATATTGCCTATCAGCACTAAGACTTCTGAAATACACTTTAAAAAGTCTTTACATTTTGGGAAGGGGAACTTCACAAGYCTAGAAATGTTGACTTGGTAGAAAGTATTTTTGGCTGAAATCTGCTGTATTTCTGCACCTGCTGTGATAAATACAGTTTATGCAAATTAGATAGGCCACCAGTTCATGACTTCTAAAGCAGTTCAGCTCCAGTGTGAGCAGTAAGGTAGCAAATTTACAATAGGCTGCGGTTATATATAACATGAACTCTTTCTTAAGGTCAGAAGGGACCATTCCAGTCTTTCATGCCAAGAGATCATAAAAATTGTTAGAGGAGAAAATACCCTAGATTTCAGAGAACCTCATGCAGGTAAAAATAAAATGGGACATTACACCAGAATAAAAATAACTTAAAAAGCTCAGGATGCACAAATTTTTTTGTACTGATTAGTACAAAATGGAATCCCCTTAACAACTTCTAGCAATTTTTTAATACTTTTCCTAAAGAGGGTACACTGTACCATTGCCTTCTCTATCCCCCCATAAACACAAATGCTCAATTCAAAAATCCAGAAATTACTCCCCACGCCATGTTCTGAGCAAAATGGGTCACATTCTAATTAGGAAGCAGAAATCTATTGCACAGTTAATAGAGTTGTTTCCTAATTCATCAAAGCTGTCCCCAAGAAAACAGCATGTGTGAAAAGATGGCTCTGTCCTGTCTTGCCCCCTTTCACCTTAGCTGGCTGTATTAAGAYAGGGAACACAGGACACTAAGCAATCCCATTCTCATTTCCTCTGCCAAGCAATCTCTTACCACTTACACAGGGCTGTGGGCTTTATTTCAAATACAAACAAACAAAACACCTCCACACSTCAAAATAGTAATTTAGTTCATATTCCAAGTATATTTCTGTGTCTTACACTCTCCTGCCTTCAGAATAACACTGGAGCAGGGTGAGTACTGGTGAGGTCATCACTGTATTAGACTTAGCTAAACCAATCAATTTACTAAGCAAAGCACTGCACAGTGACCTGGAGGGAACCCTCATGTTCTGGAGTGACAAATGAGATGACCAGCAGCAAGATGGGTGCATCTTGGTCTGCCTTAGCATATTACAGTTTTGTTTTCCTCATTATCAAAACTTCTCATGGAAATCCATCACCTTTGACGTGTTATTGGGATCTAATATCTTATGCATTCTGAGTGGCATTTCTAGATGAGGGAAGGGAGAGATCCCAGGTTAGTGAGACTAATAAAAACACCTCTGATTGCCTCTAATGAAAAGCAGAAGAATTGTATGTATCTATACATATATGCATGTATTGGAAAGTGTTTTGCACCTGTTCTATTTTTCTCTAATGTCTGTGTAAGCACATGGCTAATATAGAATAACCAAGGTRGTATCCTGATAAGGGGAGGGACACAGATGGGAACCTGGCAATCCTGAGGCTGGAATTTGCTCTGTCAAATTAGGGTCTATCCACTGCAATAGCTGGCCTTGCTACAGATGCATAACCTTCCTGCTGACCTACCAGAGGTATTTTTTGACAATGTAGTACCAAAACCCTCTGCATTTTCAAAAAAAGGAGAAAAAACCAGGGTGGGTATTGAAAGGGTGGATGTGCTGGAGATAGCTAAAGTTGATATCAGTGACTGTGCTCAGAGAGGTGCTCATTTCTGAGCAATGTGAGATATGCACTTACTTGAGACTAAGAAATGCTGGCAGATGTAAATTTCAACAGTCACTATATTTATACTTACAAATTAAGTTTGATAGCCAGAGAATATATGGGCATTCACCAAACTGAACCTGTTCTACGATGTTCCATTTGCCATACATACTGCAGAGGCTCTCTCTCAGTGGGAGTGGGCACTGCATGGATCTCTCACGCCAGAAAGATGCTCCCTGCAGACATTCTATCCCCATGCAATTCAAGCATGATTTTCCTAGAACTTTACCGGTATTTTTTTCCACGCCAAAATCCTAAGAGGAACAGTCTTGAAACTGGGAAAGCCCTTAACCCACTGCACTAGCAGGGAAAGGAAGGAGGTTAATAACGTACTTTAATTCCCACTCAGCTGAGGTGATTGAACTGCCTGTACTCAGCTGCATGCCCCCTCCTGATCTTTCGAATGTCTGGCTGGAAGATGAGACCAAACCCAAACTCTTCCATCTGAAGTCTACCACCTCTCCCTCTCGGCATCCTTTTCCCCCCAAAAGATTTGAACTGCACACACCTTTATCCTTRGAAAGCAAACCGAGAACTGCAGTAACCAAGCCTTTGCTGTACTACTCTAGGGCGCCAGTCCTTCAAAACAGAAACGAGCCCGAATTAAAGCTTTGTGCCCTCCTGCCAACCCAAAGCCCACTGTGCCCCCAGCCCTATGCAGCTCGCCAGGTTCCAGTTCAGCACGCTGCATCCCGCCGGCTCCAGCATTATGGGAGGGAGCCGATCGAAGATGCTCAGCTGAGCTTTTCAAGTGTTCTCCGTCAGGCAGGCGCCCCGCTTCCAGAGCCCTACCACTCTGCCCTTATTTGCACTTGTCATTTTGCCACAAGAGAAGGAAGACGAAGAAAGTGCCCAGAAGCCGCACCTGGCCAGGTGCTGCCGAACACTTTGCTTCCCCGACCCCTTTTCTCTCCTACGCCCCTCGCCCCCAGGACAGCGCTGTCTCCCAGAGCCCGACTCGGTGAGTCCGGAGGGCTGAGGCACGGAGGCAGCGCGGCGCGTCCCTGCCGAGGCTGGGGACAGCTCTCGGGTCCCGCCCGGCCGGGCAGACGCTGCGCAGCCCCACAGCGGCGCTCGCCCGCCGCGGCCGCGGG